>OX451217.1:46408081-46634600 GCA_949628195.1 Phasia obesa
TTTAACACTTTTTATCTGGAATATGAACAAACTCACAAATGTTTCATAAGCATTTAAACATTTTTCATACTCTGATAATAAACCAGCTAGTAGTTGTTGTTATTGTAAGTGATTTTTTATTTAAAAAATGAAGACGAAGAATAAAGCATCTGCTATTTTCGAGATAAGTTTTAGTGTGTTTTTACTAAATTCACTTTAACGTTTAGTATTTTTTGTTGTTGTTGCTTTTCATCTGTTCGAAAATCTTTTTCTACTCTACCTGTCTTCTGATGCAGGACTAGTAAGTTTTTGGAAGTTGTTTACTTTCAACATATACAGCAACATCAGTTGCTACAGAAATAAAATTTCCATTTCTATAAATATTTGTCGTTTTTTCTGTTGTTTTTTTTTTTTTTGCTAAAGTTTTCAAACAAAAAAAATTAAATTTTTCTTTTGCAAAACTTGTCGTATAAAAAGTCAGTATTTGTTAACAGGAAAATATTTCATTTTTCTATATACGAGTGAGTATATACTTGCATTTGCAGTCAAAGTATATGAATTGGAACATATCAAGTTAAGGTTTGCATGTGTAGGGGAATGTAGATCAGTAAGTATGTAATTCAGAACACTCTTTGTTGCCAAAACGAATACTATGAAAATGTAGAAGAAATGCGTATGTCAACTATTTGTATTTATAAGATACTAGAGTATTCAAAACCCAAAACCATTTTCACGGTTTTTTTTTTTTTCATTTCAAAAATATGATAACGGTTTCGATTGTTTTTGAACACAAAATAATATTAATTTTTAATTTGTTTAAATAATGGGTGGTTAAATTTTAAATGCCGATGTTTAATGTCAACCACACCTTAACGTCAAGTTTTTTTCTGCATTTAATTTGACATTTCTCAATTCCAGACTAACTCAATTTCACGTGGTGGCGATGTCAATTGACCGCCAAGATCATGTGATTTGACACAGTTGGACTTCTTTCTTTGGGGTTATTTGAAAGTAACTTATTTGAATAATAAACTTTTTTAACAAACCTAGGGAAATAAAATCAAATTGGTCAAAACTAGAAATTAAAAATACGCTTTTTTATCTGTTAAAAAATAAATTTTTTATCTGTTGAAAAAATTCGTATTGAGTACATTAAGTCCTTTCTATCATTTCATTTTTTTTATAAAATTTTTTACGCATTTTTATAGTTACTATACCGCTATTTATTTGTATCTAAAATTATATATATACTTATATATGTATGTATACTTAAAATTATATATATTTAATCCTAAATTCAGGCCCTATTGCTAGAAACCAAAAATAAGAATTTTTAAGTTTTTCTCAGCTTTAGCTCAACTCATATTCGACTAAAACTAGGCCATAACTAGTTCATGTCTACCTTCATGAGTGTATATGTGTTTAAATGTGTTATAACACATTTTTGGTATTTTAGTTTTTTTTTATTTCTTATGCACAAATATTTTCCAAATACTTTTATACTTTGTAGAACAGAAATTCCAATTTTTGTTGTTACTTCTACTATACGGCACCTTCACCTTTTCTGTTAAAGTGATGGGTTTAAAATATATATTTTTTTCAAACTGAGCAATAAAAGGCAAATATCAAAAAAAGAAAAAAAAAAATACTTAAAAACTATGCAAATTTCGTTTATATTATTACAAAGTTTAGTAAATTTGTAAAAAAATTTTGTTTGTTATAAATACTGGCAAAAGAAAAAAGGAAAATGCTAAATAAAAAAACATATCTTTATGAAAATTTCTCCACCAAACTTGCAGAAAATTTAAAGATTATATATATGTGAATTGATATATTAGTCTTTTATTTTATAATAGTTAAAGTAAGTTTTAAAGTATGACAATTTTTAATTCCTGTTAATTATATTTTGAAGTGCCTGTGCAAGTTAAACACGTAAAATAAAATATTACTTTGTGCATTTTTTATTACAACATTTTTAACATATGTTTTTGATATAAATACTTTGTGTGTGTCCTGACAATATTTTGTTCGATTTTGCTTTGAAAGTTATTCACACCAAATTTATTTTATATAAAGGTACCGATCCCTGGATAAAATTCTAAAATTTATGTAAAACTCTAAAAAATATTGTAAAGTAAAAATACAAATCAAATACAAATTTATTTTGCAGTAACTAATTCATATTTTGTTGTTATTTTAAAACGGCGCCATTTTTTGCGCAACCATGTTTTAAACATCCAGCTTTAAGTTCAGTTTTTGTGATTATTTTAAAACAGCGCCATCTGTTGCGCAACCGTGTTTTAAATAATCCGCTTGCAAAAATAAAAGATACCTTAAAGTATGCAGTGCTTTTCTGCTTTTTCTCTACTTCCTCTTGGCAATAAGATATATTTGGGGAAAAAAGTATAATTTATTGGAATGAGGATATTAAGGCACCTCCTCACAAAATTTTGTTAAAATCCATCCAGTAGTTTTTACGTGATGCAAACAAAGACAGAAAGACAGACGACAGACAGGAAATGAGTTACTATTTTATTATTTGTATAGATAACTTTTATTTTGTCTTTTAAAGTGCCGCATTACGAATTTAAATATTTAACGAAAAATTACGAATAAAAGCATTAACAAATAGCCGGCTTTAAAACGGAACTTAATACAGTTTCTTTGATCCATTTTTTGAAATAGTAAAAAATCGAAAAGCACACCAAAACACTACTAACCTTTTTATCTGTCAAAAACAAACTGACAACCCAAAATGGCTGATATTGTCAACACAAATAACAGACATTTGTACCAACATTTAAAAAGAATGCGAAAATCGCATTCAGGGTCATTCAGCACACTGAATGACCCTGAAAAACCATAACTGCGTACTTTATAACTTCATAAAATATAATTATTTATTTCTCATTACGCATAATTCCTTTTTTTTTTTTTTTTAAATTTATTATCTTATAGTAATCCAAACAGATTACTATTGGAAAGCATATCCATATTGCATATAGCTATTTCACTGGATATGCTTTCCAATAGTAATCTGTTTGGATTACTATAAGATAATAAATTTAAAAAAAAAAAAAAAAAAAGGAATTATGCGTAATGAGAAATAAATAATGATATTTAGAGAATTCCAAATATAATTTTTAAAAGTTCATAAAATATAACAATCTAAAGAAACATAATTCTGTTTTCTCTATATTTAAAATCTTTCTTCTTTTCTTTAGGACTCCACCTACATATATGAGTAAAAATCTAAATTAGTCTCGGTCCTTTTTTATAAAGCTCATTGATTGAATGCATTTTTTTCATATATTCAAACAGTCTTTAAAAGTGAACTCTTTGTACAACAAATGGAATAATTCATAGCCTTAACTAGCCATACCAAATTCATATCTCCCCCAGAAGGATTTGCTTTATAAGTGTTTTAAAACTTAATTTATGGGGTTGGTTTTCTTTGTTACTAATTTAAGTTACTAATTTAAGTATAAGAAGAATGGTCTCGGCAAAATTTTATTTTTTCGCTTAATTTATTCGTGCAAAAAAAAATAATTAAAGGGTCTTTAAAGTTATTCCTAGTGCAAATAAAACCCTTTTTATGTATTAAATTTTTTTTTATTCGTTTTATTAATATTTTTTATTTTAAAGCCAAAACACATAGGGTTGAACGTTACCAAAAATTAAGATTAATTAAAAATTTCAAATTGGTGTATTGAAGCAAATTTTTATACAGGGTAACTGAAAATAAAATTCTCCTACCCGTTAAACTTGTTGGTTTATTTTTACACTTGCCAAGTACCAATTTTTTTTTTAACTTATTACGCATTAAAAAAAAGTGTACATAATGTAGTGGAAATATCGAAGCAGACTACTTCCTTAATGGGCCCCTTGTGTCCTAAATTATGGCAACCAACCTATTTGTAATTTACGGCAACCTTACTTTCATACTGAGTAACGTGCTATCTGCAGCCTTTACTCTTGAATTTAGTGATTTCAGTAATTGCTATCATTTGTTTAGGGCTTAGATCTCCTCGTGGTCCTAGGTCTAGTGTGCTGCATATTCGCACACAATATTTGCTACCTTTAGGCACAGTCTACAACTATCATCTTCTTTGATTTTTATCTTGGCTAGACGATACTTAATGTTTACATGACCAGGCATTAAAGCAGATATGCAGCTTAAGGTTCTTCTTTTATATCTAAGACCCTTCCTGGCCTTTCTACCTTGGAGCTTTTTGAGCTCTGTTCGAGCTTCTCTACATGAATTAGTCTTTTTACTTTTCCAGTTTTAATAAGTTTACCCATTGTAGGAGCTTCACTCGCATTATTCAATTTTCCAGTGCTGCTCTTATTTCTGATGTACAGAAATTTACAGCAGATACCCTTTTTGCTAGTAGGTCTGCTGCTTCATTCCCAGCTGTGTGTCCTTTAACAAAAAACTGTGTTCTTTTCTAAATTTTCTTAAAAAAAAAAAAAAAAAAAAAAAATTGTTTCGTATAATTTTCTTATTTGAAATTGTGGAATCTTGTCTGCTTATATTAAATCTTTCAAAAAAAAAAAAATATTATTTCAAGATTAAAGCTTTTATGAACTAATCCCTGTTTTAAAAATAATTTAACCCAATGTGCGGTGTTTCAATTTATTATAGATATAAAAAACAATAAAAGTATTTCTTCCATTTCATTGGCGAAGTTGATTACTTTAATGAAGCAATTATGTAAAAAAAGTTGAACAAAAAAACGACTTTGTTAATAAAATTTATTTAAATTGTAATCAAATAATTATAAAATATACACTGTATGTAAAAATTAAATATTGCTCATAGTTTTGTTAAATAAAAAAATAAAAAACTAAAAAAACTTTATCAATTATTTAAATTAAACATTTTATGTTAATTCACTTTAACATATTTAATGTGTTTTTTTTTACGTTTATATAACAAAGTATTTTTATATTGTAATGCATATAATATAATACAATACAATATAATATGATTGTTTGATGAATATATATTTAATTTAATTTTTTTAACAAAACATCACTCTCAATAGTTTCGTAAAATAATTCTAATTACGTGAGTTCGTTATTATTAACATTGTTGTTATTAACATTTCTCTAATGAGTGTTAAATTTTATGTTTTCATTTAAATTTTAATTTTCAGCTATAAAAAATATTCACTTGTTTTTTTTTTTTTTTTTTTTTAATGCACATAATTATTACGAAAAATAAATGAAGATTTTACTTTTAGTTCAACAAAATATCATAAAAAATTTAGCTTGATAAATAATGATAAATAATTGGCAAATTTTAGAAAGAAATTATCGTCCAGTTTTTATTTTATTTTTTTGAACAATCCATTAGTTGACATAAATGTTTTTATTTTTTTAAAATTAAAATGGCAAAATGACAAGAAATATAATATCTTTTAGAGGATTTCTGCATCATCATATTAGGTTGTATGGATCTGTTGCATGGGATCCGAACATAAATTTTCACATTGATCGAATCAGAATCAGTTTGAAAATAATTTCTTTAATATCACTTAAAAAAAAAAAAATCTTAATTGCTTAATATAGTTGAGTTTATATCCTTCCTAATGTGTATAGTCTAACAGAATACAGTCAGAAATAATAATGCTTTAAACACATAGAAGGCAGCGGCAACACAGCTACACAAGTATAAACCCCGTTGGTTCTATCAACTACTTAATTATATTGAAGACGACAGTTGCATCTTTTGTAAAAATAACACCTAAAAAATAAAAAATAAATAAATTTGTTTGTTGAAAACATTTTTATTGTATACTAGCTATCCTAGGTGCTTTTCGCTACACCCATAAAAAAACTAGAATGAACACTTGGAAGAAAAGTATGGCTAACCTTTAACACGAAAACGCACATTATCCTCAATACAAAACTGTTTAAGTTTGTGTGTAAGTTAGAGCGCCCACAGTTCCTATCCACTCTTTTTTTTTGCTAGACTATGCGAAATAACACGATAATAATATTTTAATTTTTATGGGCGGTAGCACTCACACTAGCCTAATCCAGTATGAGGGTTGCTTGTGCAAATTTTCAAGACTCTACATATTGTAGTTCTCTAGGTATACAATAATAATTTATCATTTTGTATTGGTGCTGCCACGCCCACTGTACAAATGTAGTGTAAAGTTTGCTAGACTATATACACCTTAATATGAGGGTTACTTTTGCAAAGTTTCAATACTCTACCTATTGTAGTTTTCTAGGTACACGATAATAATTTCTCACTTTGTGTGGGAGGTACCACGCCCACCAATCCAGTCTGTGTTTTGTTAGACTATGCACATTAGTATGAGGGTTATTTGTGTAAAGTTTTAAGACTCTACCTATTGCAGATCTACAAGTAGACGGTAATAATTGTTCACTTTGTATGGTAAATACCATTGCCACTATTCCACCCCAGCCTGTGTTTTGCTAAACTGTGTAAATTAATAAGTGGATTATTGGTGCAAAATTTCAAGGATCTAACTATCATACTTCTCTGGTTACCTTAAAACTGGGCGGGTCAACTTTTCTTTGCGTAAAAACATATGTTGGGTTGTGATGAAGATTAAAAAATAAAATACCAAATCGGTGCATCCGTTCTTAATTGATGCGATTACCAACGAACGAAATTTGATTTTGAATAATTTGATTTTTTGAATAATATTAAATATTTTTCTCTCTCTCTCTCTTCCTCTGACTCTCAGCTCTCATTGCTCATTGTAGCTTACCTCCCGTCTACATTAGACATAACATGATAAACAAGTGTAGAACAGTGTTGGGATCTGACAATATTTAAAATGTACCGCCCCAATGATGAAATTGTACCAAATCAGCATTAATTGGCATTAATTGAAAAAACAAATACAATATACACAGATACATACAACATTAAAATAGGACAAATCAAAACTTTTTTCTAGGGTATTTGAAAGTAATTATAATTTAACTTAATTCCTTGGATTTTTGTGTTGCTAATTTACTAGCAAATATTTTGCCAAAATAATTAAATAATTAAAAAAAGGTCTGCAATATTAAGAGCTGAATACTCTACAATTTCTAACAAGTGCTTGGAACTCCACCAAAGCCACCGATTCTTAGTCCGATAAAGTAAGCCTCGTCATTTGGAAGAATAATTAAAGAGTCAGCTAATAACTAAAAAGACCTTACAAAAGAATGAAAAATATATCAGCTGAAAACTTATTAAGGCGATGCAAAAACGTCTAAACGCTGTAGTACAGCAAAAAGGCCCTGCAGCGAAATTTCCTATCACTTATAGGTTAAATAATTAATTATATCAAAATGGTTTCAATTCAGTTAGTTCTAGACAGGGTTGGAGAACTATGAAATTAGAAATGTTTATTATTAAAGAAAAAGTAATAATTATATTGATTAAATAAAAAAAAAACTATTCCGTAAATTTTATATGAAATTGTACCAAAAAATCATGAAGTGTATCAGTGTACTACTGGTGTGTCGATTGGTCCAAACTTGGTACAATTGTACCACAAATCCCAACACTGGTGTAGACTGCTAATGTTAATATTTTTTCCTTGACTTAACATGGTTGTTGTTAAAATATTTGTAATAAAATGTGTTATATTTTAGTTTGACAATTTTATTTTCAAACAGCGCCATCTGTTGCCGAACTGTACGACTACTATCTGCTGTACAATAAGCATTCAAACAACATTGTTAGAAAAGATAAAATGACATAAACACGTATTTACTACCTATAACAACATGTACAAATTAATTCCGTTGCTTTGCCGGCGTCATGTGTAAGTTTTGTTCAAATCGATGGCTAATGAACACGTCCTCTTATAAGAGTAAAAATTTACTTATGTTGGCTATAGCCTCAAGGGTTGTCAAATTTAATTTCAACTAATTATTATTTGAGTTACTACCATTTTTCTGAAACTTTTCAATATATTTGTTTGTATTATTTTAAGTTGTCGCGCTTTAGTTGAAGTTTTAATAAGTTTGAAAACTTTTTTTTGGACTAAGGGGTATTAACTCGAAAATATTTGTATCTTACCTTGTAGTAATATTTTGTCAACAAGATGGTCTTAGCTTAACTTTTTTTATATCTTAAATACAAGTTCTTAATTACAGATATAATATTACGAGTAGTATTTTTTAATTGATATGTTCAAGCAAATTTTTGGTTGCACATAAAACTGCAATTTTTTTAGTGCAACCACTTTTCTTTTGTTTTTCGTGTAGGACTAGATAGTGAAGTATATTGTTGCGTTTTTCTAAGGTTTGTCTTAATTGTAAAAATCAAAACACGCCGATTTAAATTTTATTGTAAGTACGATTTTTTACTTTCATCAACTACTTTCTGAATTTCTATGTCCGAAATCGTCATTCGAAATCAGAGCTGAATGGATCTACAGAGCTATAACTTTTATTGTCACTGTGTATATCCTCTAAGAGGCAAAGACACATAATAGTGTTGTAGGTTTGGACTCGTTAAATCTTAATTAACTATTATCTGTTCGTATGATATAAAATGCAATAATTTTTTATATTTAAATATTTTCATTATTACTGCAATAAGCAATCATTTTCGTTATCAGCAAACATTTATTTTAAAGTAAATGTATTATATATATAAACAAAGAAAGATTGAACAATTTAATAAAAAGAGTCACAATTCAAAAAAATGTAAATAATTGTATCATAAAGGGATTCTCATTTCGAAATAAAATCATAAAGTAAAACAAATTTTATCAACAAAATAGTATCAACTCAAAATACAATCGATTTGAAATAAAACAATTTGATTTTTTTTAACTTGAAAAAAGGCTGAAATCAAAATAATAACTTTTTTATGAAAATATACGATGTATTTCTGTTTTAACTTTGGCATTAACTCAAAATAATACCTTTTTGTTGATATAAAGTTACTCAAGAAGACACTATCACGAAAATGGTAGCATGTTGATTAAGTACGATATGTATCTCACTATATTTATTTATTTTATTTATTTCAGAATAAAATTTTATATTTTACAATGTTATTTTTAAGTTAGACAATAATATGGTTCTAAGAGAACAATATTATTATTATTTTTAAAATAATATGGTTTTACTACAATTATTTAACTCAGTCATAATATGTTGATCTTAGTTTATGATTACCTCAACCATGTTTTTTCTTTGGGTGTGTGAGGATTTAAAACCATAGACTTTAAATAAAATAAATAAAAACAATCATTGATGAGTATTAACAGTTGAGTTATATAGATTGAAACGTTACTGTACATCTATAAAAGCTCAATTTCTATTTCGCAGAAGGCTCAAAAATTTGAAAAGTTATTTGATGAACCTAAACTAGAATATTAAAAAAACAAAAAAAAAAATAAAAATAATTTTATATGCATTTGTAAGTCCATATTGTTCTTCTCTTGTACTTTATAATAAAAATCAAATTTTGTATGTTGATGGATCGGCTATTTCCTTGCATATTTCCTAATTGCTTATAGCAGTTAATCAGAGATTGTTTATTAAAGCTATTTCATATTTAAAACTTTCCAAGCTAACTCAGGATTTTTGGAGCTAAAATACATTATATGAAGGGGTCAATTCATAAAAAATATATCTAGAACTACTTTATTTATAATTCATAAAAAATATATTTTTGAATTATTAAACAATTTTGCATACAAAATTTGTTTTATAAACCGATTAGTAAATGTAATTAAAACGACCTTTGAAGAAAAAATACTGTTCTGCGCTCTTCATCGATGTTTCTCAAGCATTCGATAAGGTTTGGCACGAAGGCCTAATATTTAAGCTAAAGCTGAACTTGCCCGAAAACTTGTATAAGCTCTTAAAAGATTATTTAACGAATCGCAAGTTTTTACTAAAAGAAGATGACTTTTTAAGCTCGCCACAGCTCATTGAAGCCGGAGTACCCCAAGGTAGTATTTTGGGACCAATTTTATATTTACTGTACACATCAGATATGCCAATTAGCACCCTAGTCCACACATCAACTTTTGCAGATGACACAGCTTTTTTAAATATTCATGAAAGTGCCCAACAAGTATCACAACTTTTACAAGACCACATACTCAATTTGGAAAAATGGCTAGAAAAATGGATAATAAAAGTGAATGAACAAAAATGTACTCACACACCTTTCACACTGCGTAGGGACTCATGCCCTCCTATTCGCATAAATAACCAAATGATACCACAGCTTTCAGACGTTAAATACCTGGGTATACATCTTGACCGACGCCGTACTTGGAAAAGCCACATTGATTTCAAGTTAACACAAATGAAACTAAAAGCAGTACAACTAAATTGGCTTATTGGCAGAAACTCTACCCTGAGCTTAGATTGTAAACTTCTACTGTACAAGTCGATCCTCAAACCAATTTGGTGTTATGGGATTCAGTTATGGGGCACTGCCTCAGCTAGCAATGTAGAAAAAATTCAAAGGTGCCAAAATAAGATTCTACGTATTATTACATCTGCTCCCTGGTATATAAAAAATTCGAACATCCACAAAGACCTAAACATGCCATCAGTTAAAGCAGAAATAGCGAAACATGCAGTCACATATCTAAAAAGGCTTGAATCTCATCCAAACCCTTTGGCGTGTAACATGCTGAATGAACCAGGTTACATTCGACTAAAAAGAAGAGATACTGCTTTTCTTGGCCGTACATTAGAGGGATGATCCGCAAATGATTGCAAAATCCGTGAAACAAACATTATTTTTGCCTAGCACTGGCTGGACTTAAAAAGTATATTTTATTTTAGACTTAAGATACGAGTAATTATTGTTAGTTCAAAAATATTGAAGATACAATAAAAAAAATATGAAAAGAAAAAAATAAACCGAAAATACATTTTATTAATATTGTCATAAAACTTCATAAATACATTAGGAAACAAAATAAAATTTTTTAATAATAAGGAAAAAATAATAATTATGAGCGCCAGTTGGTTTCACATATTAATTCTACATCATTTACATTTATCTTCACAATATAATAAAAACAACAAATAGGTTTGTTTAGCTTTAGTACTTATTGACATAATTAACGCGCCTAACTAACATCACGATTATTATGCTTATTATGCTTATCAACTTCGTTAGCACCATAAGATTAAGATAAGGAATTAATTGAATTTGATAGCATTAACATGAAAAACAAACATTAAATTAAATAAAGTACTAAAAGAACGCACAAAAGAAAACACAAAATATTACTTAAAATGGCTGTAATTAGCAAAATGTTTCCGGTCTGTTTTGGCATTTTTATAAAATAATTACTGAAAAACAACAACAGCTACAAAATTATACAACATAAATATATATATACATACTACTAAGCATATATATATATATACATACTACTAAGCAAATCAGCACAAATTAAAAGCTCATAATGTAAATATTAAATGTACTTATATTCCAAAACAGAAGAAAAAAGTGAAAATAACAAAACAACTTTTAAATGCTGACTGCTCTGTCTAATTGGTAAAATATATATTTAAGGAAAAACTAAGCTAAGAATGTATAACTAAATACATTAAAAGCAATTTGTTTAGAAAGAAATAAAGCGCAACAAATAACACCACGAAATTGAAAGTGAAAACAGTTTGGCCGTGCCGTACACCTGTCTCCTCTATTCTTTTCATAATGTTCCAAATCACAGTGGGGCATAATCAAAATATTTCTAAAATAACTCAGTCATTTGTAAATGCTAGGCCGACTGATCCATGCTAAGCTCTAAAGGAATTTGTAGGGGCGAGGTACTCAACTTTGAAATCACATAACGTCACCCCTGGCAAAGGAATACTATCTACCACCAAAATATAAACTGAGATAAACTTCTGCTATGCTCATGCCAAATTTTCGATTATTCGGCCTAGGCCTTTACAAATGCATGAGATATTACTAAAACATTTCGATTCTGTTCCACTATCCATTCAAGTACATCAACGTGTTTTATACAAAAAAATATTAATTTAAATTTAATTAGTGGAACTATTTATTGACATGCAAATGAGCTTTAAGTCAGGCTTAAGTTCGTTTTGTGCTGTTTAAGCCTAAAGAATATTTTTTATTACAAATTAGGTGATTCATTTTAAAGAAAATATGGGAAAATATTTTTTTTGCACACTAGCAGAATTCACTTTCTGTCTTCAGCATTATTCGATTCTATCTATTTTAGGTAGCCTTTAGTTGTTAACATAATTTGTTTCACCAACCAAACTCAGATACCACAAAAAGCTCCCTCTCGTTTGCTATTTTTTTCTAATATTTTTCACCTTAGCAGTGCTGGCAAATTCTGCTACTTTTAATTACTCAATACTACTCAATACTTATCAATTGGGTACTCAATACTACTCAATACTTTTGTTTACATAATATTATTTATTTATTTAATGTTACAATACAATTACAAATTATATTTACACGTTGTTGTGAAACACCCACAGTCTTTGTTGGGAATCGAACCCACAAACCCCAGACTGATAGACTAACACACTACCTACTAGCCTACCGGGGCACCCTGTTTGCATAATAGAAACGCACTGTTAATCAGAATTTTAACGAAGCCATTCAATTTTCTATTTAATTTGTTTCTAAAACTATAACGCAAAAAGTATCGAATAACTATTTTAGACTGATAGACTAACACACTACCTACTAGCCTACCGGGGCACCCTGTTTACATAATAGAAACGCACTGTTAATCAGAATTTTAACGAAGCCATTTAATTTTCTATTTAATTTGTTTCTAAAACTATAACGCAAAAAGTATCGAATAACTATTTTAGACTGATAGACTAACACACTACCTACTAGCCTACCGGGGCACCCTGTTTACATAATAGAAACGCACTGTTAATCAGAATTTTAACGAAGCCATTCAATTTTCTATTTAATTTGTTTCTCAAACTATAACGCAAAAAGTATCGAGTAACTATTTTTGAGTAGTATACTCGGTAGTTGATACCCACTACTCAATACTTTGCCAGCACTACACCTTAGATTTAATATTTGCAATTTCGTACACTCTAGAAATACCTCTGCGAAATCAATTTTTCTCGAAGTCTTATTTAAAAGCAAATAATCCATTATTAATATTGTCTTATCTTTACTAATGTTATCAACATCTATCTTGCTGGCAAGACCTAAACTTTCATGACTAGTCCTACAAAATCACAATATAGATATTTAAACTTACGTATCCCATCCGACAAATTGTCATTAAGAATAAATAAATCAGCGAAATGGGAGTCGGACTTATACACAAAGGGCTTCGTACCATAATACAACATTACAACATAATTAAAATTAGTATAATTTGTCTAAATTTCCCTATTGGCTTTTAGGTAGTTAACAACACTAATTTTCGTATCCACATTAAATAAAAAGCAACAATAAATACAAGCAACACACAGTAAGTAATAAGCACAAAGCAGCTCATCGGTCTGCAATAAAAACTCAACAAAATTATTATTAAAGCTTATGTTTCTTTCTTTAACTTGAATTCTATTCTAGCTTCTTAAATGCTATTGAGTTTTCAAGAATTTTTGTTTATCGTTTTTAAAATAAAAAAAAAACTTTTGAGGCACTACCCAAAAAAAAATCAGCAAAAAAGAACTGAGAAATTGACGAAGTTATGGCATTTTAAAGTTTTTAGTTTAAAAGTATAGTTTAAAAATAATCGAGGTTAAGGTTGGACAAGTAATTTGTGCAAGTTTTCAGTTGCTAAGACTGCCGTATTAAATATGTTAATTATGAAATAAAATCAATTTTTTAGTTGATCACAAATTATCGTTTGGTGCAACAGAAAACATGAAATTCTGTTTTGTCCTGAACTGAGAAGTTTACCCTGGCGAGAAAAAGGTCCCTTTTCAGCTTGCGTCACATATGTATGTATGTATGTATGTATGTATGTATGTATGTATGTATGTATGTATGTATGTATGTATGTATGTATGTATGTATGTATGTATGTATGTATGTATGTATGTATGTATGTATGTATGTATGTATGTATGTATGTATGTATGTATGTTCCCCCGGGGGTTCCAATTGTCACTGCAGGAATATGGCAAATGCTTTGATGCGGTTCACTCCTAGGGTTCCTAGAGCCTAAATCTGGAAGAAAAGGTCTGCGATAAACATTGCGGGTCCTCTTCGAAGCCCGACCAGTGCCCAAAGGCCTGGTACCACGGGAATCGGTGGCCCCACAGAGAGCCTATCCTCTCTGTGACCGGTTATTGGTGAGGTCCCCTTCGGGGATACACTTGGTGGTTGTGGTTTAAGATCGATTTATGTAGGTAAGGTGCAAGGTCGATCAAGTTGTCTGTTGTACTCTCAACAGACGTAGTTTGGATAGCCTCCAAACCCCTAAGCAAGGGGTTATAATGTGGATCTAGGCTTGCCTTGGAAAGGCTTGCCATATTATATAAATTCCTACTCATTGTGACTGTATCACACACAAAAAGCGATTGATGGCAATCGTAAAGTGTTGTTATACTACACAATGGGGGCGCTAGTCTACGCCTAAGTTTCACTCGGTGGTAAGACCACCGTGAGTTTAGGCCGAGTAGGCAGGTACTCACGTTAATCTTGTTCCACAATTGTATGTACATATGTATGTATGTATATAAAATTACTCTTTTTCATATTGCTATAAATTAACATTTTTCGTATATAACAATTTCAGTTTTTTACCTTAAAACATTTTCAAAAATATGAATATTTATGTTTCAGATTTACACTTAATTAAAATTCAAAACTTGAATATTCATTAAAATTGTCAATTATCAAAGTAAAAAAGAAAAATGCACATCTAAATGTTTAAATATTTTCACTTTCCTAAGAACGTTTTTATTAAAGCTTAAATGATTTTGTTAATTTTGTAGGTTTATTAAAATTAAAAGTCTCAAGAAAACTTAAATGCTTAAGCATGCATCCATCCATACACGCAAGCATTCATTAATACATTTACACCTACATGCGTCTTACATCATTAACATTCCTCCAGGGTTTCGCCTTCTATTCCTACGACAACAACTACTATAAAATTAACGTAATTTATTTATTTTTTCAGTTGATTGCTTAGAGGTTTTTCCATTCACGTCTTCACACATACTGCCTGTGAAAGCGGGTATACAATTATTTCAAGTAATTCAAGTACATTTTTAAATGTTTTTTTTTTGTGGATTTTCTCTTACGTACAAGTATGTGGGTGAGTGTTTTTGTCAGCTAAAGTTTTTTTTCATGATTTCGCGTTGTTTTTTTTTTCTGTTTACTTTTATTTTATTTAGGTTTTAAAACAATTTTAATAAAATTGTTGGATATAAGTAGAAATGTTGGAATGAGTGTGTATTGTATATGTGTTTCATGTATGGTATATATAATATTTTGTTTAATATTATTTATGTTTACATAAATATATATATGTGTGTGTGTATTTGGAACATACATATTTTTATAGGATTTTTCCTTCTTAATTATAACAAGTCACATTAAATGTCTCATACTCATATGCATAGTGGGTACGTGTAGTAAATTTATATGTGGGTGTGTGTGTTTGTGTGCTCATATGAGTTAAATCACAAATACGTGTAGGTTGTGGTGTTATTAAATTTCCTACTAACTAAATATAAAAATATATATAAGGGTTAACATCCGCCGTTATTTTTGTTTATTATATTTTTTTAATTTAATAAAAATTACGCACACGTAGAGAAATATTAAAATTTCCATAGATATAAATATTAAAATTTACACTGTTCTGTATCTCCTTTAAATAAATAGGATAAATAGAAGTTGTTTGGCGAAGCAACCCAAGCTCTCGGTCCAAAAGATTATTAACACCAAAATATTGATTTTAAATATGTGTGTATTTTAGTTTACAATTTAAGTGGCGTTGAAATTCCTACGATTAAACATAAAATAAGAATTTAACATTAAACAATAAAATAGTTATAAATTTTACTTTTTTAGTTTGAACACGGAGCAAGCTTCTGAGGTCTTCGGATATTAGTTTTCGTGTCACTCGCAACAAGACAATTTCTATTTTTCTTTAATTTTTTTTATGTATACCCAAGCTTACTTATCGCGCTTGTACAATTAAAATTATTTTGACAATTATTTAATTTTATTTCGACATACAGATGCCACTTTAAATAGAAACTAAAACAATTACAAAAGATATAAATATTCACAATAGTGCTTCATCAGTGGCGGTAACAGAAGTATTTAACGCTTAATAAGAATATGCCTATATATTTTTCTATAATTTTGAGTTTTTTTTTAATTTCCTATTATTATTTTTTATTTCATCCGGTTCAGACAAATGGAACAAGAAAAAATTATTATCTATACATATAATAAATAAATAAATTAGTCAAGTGCGAGTTAGACTCACACACTTAGGGTTCCGTACTATGTTTAGTACAACTTTAAAAATTCAAGTTGTTATTTTTTGATGTCTTATGAGTCACCCTTAATAAAATTAAATAATAAAATTAAAGACAATTGCATCACTGTTGGAACACCCTTCAAATTTTAGCAATTTTTGTTATAGCGGCCATGGTAATACACTATCTATAGAAATATACATGCGCCTACCTATTGCGGTTCAAAAAATAAGATAATATACGTAATAAACATGTCACTTTTGGAACACCCTTTAGATATTAGTAATTGTTACAGCGGCCGAAGTACAACATCTACTGTAAACTTTTAAAGAGTCTACCTATTACGGTTCAAAAAATAAGGCTATTTACGTACAAAACATGTCTCTGTCGGAACACCCTTTAATTTTGTTATTTGCTATGGCGGCTATGTCAATTCTCTTTGTATGAATATATCAAGAGTCTACCTATTGCTATTAAAAAAACAAGTTACTATAAGTGAAAAACATGTCACTGTCAGAACACCCTTTAATTTTTAGTAATTCTCATAACGGCCATGGCAACATATCTTCTATACAAACTGGAAGAATCTACTTATTACGGATCAAAAAATATGTCGTTATACATGCAAAACACGTCACTGTCGAAAAACCCTTTACATTTTTATTGTTTTTATAGGGCTCATAGTAATACACCATTTGTGAAAATTTCAAGAGTCTATCTATTATGGCTAAAAAATTAGTCAATGTGCATGCAAATCACGTTACTGTCGGCACACACCTCCTGTAAAAACTTCAAGAGTCTACCTATTATCGTTCAAAACCTATGCCATATACATACAATTCAATTCACTAACGGAACACCCGTTAAATTTTAAGTTTAATATTGTATACTTGCTTATAACGCGAACATAGTTTAAATCATTGCAAATTTTAAGTGGTTGCTTCCTATAGCTCAAGAAAAAAAGATATCAAGGCAAATAACACGTCACTTTGGGAACACCCTATAAGTTTTAGTATTTGTAGCTATAGTGGACACAGTTATACGTCTTCTGTGAAAATTTCAAGATTCTACCTATTATGCTTCAAAACTTAGGCCTTATACACCTTTATTTTTTAGGTTTTTTTTAGACTTGTTTATAAAGCGAACTATGTTTTATTT
The DNA here is from genome assembly GCA_949628195.1 of Phasia obesa. NCBI lineage: Eukaryota > Metazoa > Arthropoda > Insecta > Diptera > Tachinidae > Phasia > Phasia obesa. The sequence continues at coordinate 46,425,653 of OX451217.1, forward strand.
ACTGTTTGTAAATTGTTAGTGTATGCCTCCTACAGTTCAAGATATAAACACATATTCTTGAATAACTCCTCTATATCGAAACACCCTATAAGTTGTAATTTTTATTGCTATAGCGGCCACAGCTAAACACCTTCTGTGAAAATTTGATGCACATATTCGTAAATAACACCTCTCTATCGGAACACCCTATAAGTTTTAGTATTTGTTGCTATAGCGGCAACATTTCAACAGTCTACCTCTTACGGTTCCAGAGATAAAAGGCGCTGACAGACGGACAGACGGACAGACATTGTAGCGAAAACAATGGGGTTACGTTTTTGCACTTTGTGTACGGAACCCTAAAAAGTAACTCATTTCCATCTGTGTGTTTGTCTGTACGTCTGTACGTCTGTCTGCCTTCTTTACATTTGCGGTCGCGTTACGTATAAACTACTGGTACCTTAGTATCCTGATTCCAATATAGGATACTTTTTTCCGCAAAAATATCTTATTTCCAAGAGAAAGTGAAGAAAACGCAGTGAAATTACGCAGTTATTTTAGTAGTTAAGTAAATACATAAACCATAACTGAAGCACTAACCACTAACATATGGCGCTGTTTTATAGTTTAAGGCTGAACTGAAGAAATAAGGGCTTTTAGTGTGGATTGCTTTCAAAGCAAAATCAAACAAAATATTGAATTAATAAAATTAGAAATAATATTATAAAAAATAATTATTTGGAAAATGTTTATTTAAAATTTTTCGACCTTAAAAAATGCAAATTTTTATTTTGAGTAGGCATAATACTACCCAGCTTTACTCAAAATACTGAAGAAGAACATCGAAATACCGAATAAAAATTTAAGCAATGTGATTTAATAAAACATAAAAGAGTTTTATTTACATAAATATAGTCACCTAGAGCCCAAATAAGAAGAAAATAAAAATATCAATAAATAATTTGTTTAACAAAAATATTATACATCTTTAGAATTAACCACCGCTGCACAGTGGCGCCCGTAGAGCAAACGAGGTTGCAAAAACCAAAATTTTCATGAGCGCCCACGAAGTTTTGATTAAACCCATGTTATAGGAAACTTTTCAACGATTTCAAATATGCCACTCTTAATAATATCACATTTTTAGTTTAGAAGATATAACCGTTCAAAAGTGACCGACTTTCCGTTTTCAAAAAAACACACAATTTCTAGTCAATTTGTTGCGATTTCAGGTGTAATATCACGAAAAATAGGTAACGAATCGCCATATTTTTTGTTTGTATTGATTGATGTATTTATTAAATGTATAATGATAAAAAAATTAACTGTTTGCTTAGTGTTTCTCCTGGTAAATCACTATTTAAAAACTATCCGTTTCTTTCACTATTTTTCAACTTTGACGGAAAATAAAAAAAATCTATATTTTTCTATATTTGCGATGTTTGCAAAACCTGTTCTTTGATTATTTCTTTACATAATTCAAAAGGTTTTATCTGCCTGTAGGTGCCCGTTTGGCTTCTAGAGGTAAAAAAGGTTAAAAAGACATGGTAGCAGAAATTGTATGGCGTCCATCCCTTATATGTTTTGACTGACAGTAGTTTTTTTAGTAGTAAATTTTTGTTCAATTTTTTTTTTTTTTTTTATAGTAGTAACTTTTTAGGCATGGTAGCATAAGCCTATATATTGCAAAATAACCATAATGCCTGGATTAGTCTACGACTGAAAGGTGGCGCTACAATTAGTGAAACCATTAAACATGGCGTTGAACAATTTAAAATTATTTGTTTAGAAAGTCAACCACACCAAAGTTTTTCACGGAACCTACTTTAATAGAACTTGATAGCTTATACGGAAATATTGAGAGAAGCGAAATTATAAAAAATAATTTTTATCTGATATATGCAAATATTAAGGCAAAATGGGTGAAATCTAATCGAACCATTCATAACTTCAACTCCAAATACGAGGACTGGCTTAATGAAGACACCATCCTGGCTATATTGGCAGTAGATAAACCCACCACATCAACCAGAGGAGCAAAAGGAAGGCCAAAAAAAGTATTGAGGAGTGTTCAATTTTCACAAGAAAGAGGAAACTTGCCGATGCCACCAATTACTTGACCACGAAGCATTTATCGGACGCGCTAGCTATTAAATATACAAAGGATAGTGAAAGAGTTAGGTCTCAGATAACCAAATCTGTTGCTGATGCAAGCCCACTGCGACTAAAAAGGATTAAGGAAAGCATTCCCACGCCCACAAACGCACACATTAAAAAGTATGGTTCTGAAGAAGCCTTGGCCTTGTTTATGGACTTTCTACTAATTTTAACTTTGATAACCCCTACAAAGCGTAGCACCCTTTCCAAACGCTCATTTCATAGGCTGTTTAATTATCTTGTTCGGTTCAAAAGATATGATTTTTGCAACGAAAAAACTCAAATGGCGCCACTGTGCGCTGGTTGATGCATTTTATTGGCTAAAACTTTATATTTTGCACAGATATAACTAAAATCAGTTTAGAAATTTTAATTTAAATCGCCTTTTGTGACACAAATAGAAAAAACCCGTTTTAAGAATTTATACGGAAAAAAGTGGTAAAAATTCTTACTCTACTATTTTGCTAATAAAGAAAATAATAAAAGGGGAATAAGCTTTTGTATCTACATATTCAAAAATAGTTATCTTTTTTAATTTATTCAATATAGCTATTTAATCCAGCTCTACCCGTAAGCAAGTTAAACACAATTTATTTAAAATCACATAAAATTTAAAATGATGCTTAAACAACCATTTTGTGTTTTTTTTTGCCAACTTATCAGAGAATTACATTATTAAACTGAAAAGCGCCTTAATTACACTAACAAACTTTGACAAACAGTTAATTATAAAATACACAACGAGAAAAGATACAGTCTAAAAGTTGCAAAAATTTAAAAATTATAATTTAGAAATTATAATATCCCAGCACAAAAAATATTGAAGGTGTTCAAAGGGAAATGATGATTTCATGATTTTCTAGGCACACATCTGCTGGAATGCATTTTTAATGGCATCCCTAACTCTAATAATATGATAAGTTTTGGAGTAATGAAAAATACATTCAATTTTACTAATTAATCATGTATATTTATATATATGTATGAAAGGGTTAAATGTCACAATTTGTTCAAGACAAATATTTATTTAAAACATAATTTTACCCGAAAATTGACATCAAAATATATTTAAATAAAATTTGTTTCCCACGTTTGCCATATTAATGGATCTTGCGGGACATTCACAAGGCTGTTTCATTTCTGATGAGCACACATATGTTCATAGACATTCCAACGAAAAAATTATGCGAAACTGTGATAAAGGCGGCATGGCGTAAGTATCCTAATCACCTCTATCTTTCGCACCAATGTGGTCGATCGAAATGTGGCTTATAAACATGTCGCTTAATGGAATCAAAATGGTGTTAACCAAAACAGTATCGTAGACTAATTGGGATCGATTAAACCTGTTTTGCAGCGAAAGTTGACTCTCAAAAACACTGATAAAGCAAGAGACATCTGCGAGTGTTCAACTGCTACTTCCAGTGTAAGCATGAATGCGAGGTAAGGTCGCCAGGTAATTGGCCACTTCCGAAGTAAACAGTTTGACTAAAACCGCAGCCAAAAACACGTATGCTGATCACAAACCACTTCCTCGTTTTTTGGAAATGATGAGTACATTTTTCTCTTCTTAGACAAGTCATTTTTTCTCACTTGAACAGTTGAAGTATATGATGAAAGTGGCGAGAAGGGATCTACTGATATAAACTCTTGTTTTATGAAGTAGTGCAGGTGATTTACAATTATAATAATTATTTAACTTGTTTGAAAATTAAGAAATTAAAAATGTTTGTTTTTTAATTATTATTTTCGTTTGTTTTAATTCATTTGTCAGAAGGCATGAAAAGACCAATGCCAGGCTTTGATGTAAATTATAAAAAAAAATCTTAATTTTCATTGGTGGTAGGCTCATTTTAATGACGATCCTTTTATTAAATTAAGAACTCATCCGAATCATCGAAATTTCATTAGTCCTAAGCACTCATTTCAATGAGTACTACTTGAGATAAAACGCTCTGTCAGATGGACAAAAATCTCAGCGAAAACAATAGGGTTAAAATTTTTTTTTAAATGTTACTCTAAGAAGAGCAATGCATGAGCACAATAAGCGAAGCTCATGAGACACTCATTATAATATTTCATTGAATTCATGTCTGTTCATTCATACACGAGTAACGATTAGTGGAACACTGGAGATCCACGAGTTAAACGAGTTAATACAAAAAACAGAAAAACACTGATACAAGCAAAACGCAATAAGCCTTATAGAAACGTTCTAAGCAACTACTAAACAAAAAACGGAAATTGCGTCTTCTACTTAACTTACACCATGAAAGTATTTTATGAAATTTTTTCAATTCTCTTATTTTTCCTCGCCTCTCTACACTCCTTGCCAATGAAAACCTGGTTTCAAGCAACTGATTTCATTAAAATTTTCGTCGTGTAGTAATAAAAGTAAAGCTCACTAATAGTATGGTATGAGTAGGCATGTGTTCAGTAAGCTACTTTGTGTTCGAGTATGTACAATTGCTCATGAGCAATTGATCATGCTCATGAGATGATCTTGTTCATGCAACTTTTTAATAGCTATACAAGTTGTTTAAAATATATTTTCTGATTTTAACTACAAGAAAAGTCACAACACAGCTAGAAAATTAGAAATTACCATAATAAGTACCGCACAATAACTTGTTTTCATGATTGCCTGCTGATACTTGACTACTTATGAGAAACGTATTCGAAAGTTTAGAGCAAAAAATTCTGCAAATTAATCAACTTCAATTTGAAATTATTCAACTTCAATTTAAATATTAATCCATGTCATTATGTTCTTATCTAGTCTTTCTCTACGTGTACTTGTGCAAACATGTGTTTTAATGAACTTTCTCATTTCGTCTTTTTTCGAAAGTTTCAATGTAGATACAAACAAGCGTGCATGAATACGTGATAAATATATGTTTGTGGGAATTTTTTACGTCGTTCTTGTTTTTTAACAAAAGCGTATCATCATCACTCTCAACAGTGATATAAAATAAAAACTTTTGCATTTTATGACCTTCTTTCTTGTATACTCTCAATGTTGTTGATGTTAATTTTCTTTTTTTTTTAATTTTCATATTTTTGTTAAGTTATTTTTTATAACATTAAGTTTAAAATTTATTACTCACTACTAGAACATGTATGAGTCATCTAATCCGTTTTAAACCACAAGTGGTTAAAAAATAATTAAAGTATGGCCTTTTAGATTTAAAAGTTTTCAAAGCTTTTGGTTAAAACTGGCAAAGAGAAGAACATTTTGTTTGTATTTTAGTAAAAACAAATTTTAGATAAAAACTGAATTTTAAACAATTTTTTTCTAACAAAAAGTAAGAGAAAATATATAAGAATAAAACCAATTATAGACGTTTTTGTTAAATATGAAGCCTTTATGGCAGTAAGGAGTATGATAAAAAAAGAATTTAAATTTAAATTTATATTTATACTATAACGAAGTAAAGGGTATCCCAAAATGTAATTTATAAAAAAAACATTTGAAATAATGACATATTTTGTAAAAATTTCTCTCTTTTAAACAATAATGACTAGTTATATGAATATTATTTGAACTATTTTTGAATGAATAAATTAATTATTTAGACTTAAGTTCTTAATTAAAAAGAGATAAAGAAAATTTAGACACCAGCAGAGTGGAATGCATTTTCTAGACAGTTACGTCCGTCATCAGCACTCTTGGTATCTATCTACAAGGTAGTCTCAATTGTTATTAATTTTCTATTTAAACAAACTTATCAAAGAAGTAGGATATGAGAAATTTCAATTTTTATATTATATTTCATAGGAGATAGAGCTTTTTGAAATTGTTTTACGATTTTAAACAATATTTCTTTATATTATACCACCAAGCAAACATTTTTCTTTATTTTTATTCTCTTTATATATTTTCTTTTACTTGAAAATGGTATATATCTGTTTTGCTATTAGCCCACCTTTGGTTAGCAATTCCAACAATTAGATATATATATTTTTTTTTTTTAAATCATATACAAAAAATATAAATTTGTATATTTTTATATATATCAAATATACATACATATATGTATATTTTATGGATTTGGAAATTAATATTGCAGAAGTTAAAAACGAAATGAAAAACTAATGCAATTATGTATACCTGCGACTGCCTTTGTAGTGGAAAGCAAAATGTCTAACTGTTTGGCTTGAAAAATAAAATTATTAAATACTAGCTGTCCCAAAATTATTAAAATTATTCAATACTAGCGCGTCCTGACAATATTTTGTTCGATTTTGCTGTGAAAGTAATCCACACTAAATTTTAAGATATAAAGTTATCCATCCCTGGATAAAATTCTGAAATTTAATTTTTAAAATTTGAAATTTTATAAGTCTAAATATTTTTTTATTACATACAATGAAATTTGTGGTCAAGCTTGAGTTCGTTGTATTCTATCTAAGAAAGAATATATTAAATTACGAATTAGTTGATATTATTAAAGAAAAATTGGGACAATGAAATTTATATAAAGTTCTAAAATTTATTGTTAAGCTCTGTAAAAGGTGTTTAAAAGATTTTAGTAACAATGTTATTCCTCAAAGAACCGTGTTTAAAATATCCCGTTTTAATACATATTTTGTCATTATTTTAAGCGGCGCCACCTGTTGCGCAACCATATATAAAACTAAATGTGTCCGCCACGTTGTGAATAGGTATTCCACACCTATTGTAAGATTTACTTATATAAAGTAGCAACTAAACTAAGAAGAAACTAATAATAACAGAATTTTATAGCCACACTGAACTCGTAGTATTATTACCAAATTTTAAAAGTTAACGCTAAATAACCACAATAATGTAATCACATAAATACCTAAGTATGTATTTCACAAAATAAACAAATTATACAACACGTACGCGACTTAAAACAAATTGTGGAACAAGATTATCGTGAGTACCTGCCTAGTTGGCCTAATCTCACGGTCGTCTTACCACCGAGTGAAATTTAAGCGTAGACTAGCGCCCCCATTGTGTAGCATAACAACACTTTACGATTGCCACCATTCGCAATTTGTGTGTGATACAGTCACAATGAGTAGCAATTTATATAATATGGCAAGCCTTATCCAAGGCAAGCCTAGATCCATATTATAGCCTCTTGCTTAGGGGTTTAGAGACTATCCAAAATCCGTCTGTTGAGAGTGCAACAGCACACTTGATCGACCTTGCACCTTACCTACATAAATCGATCTTAAACCACAACCACCACGAAGGGGACCTCACCAATAACCGATCACAGAGAGGATAGGCTCTCTGTGGGGCCACTGATTCCCGTGGTACCAGTCCTTTGGGCACTGGTCGGGCTTCGAAGAGGACCCGCGATTTTTATCACAGACCTTTTCTTCCAAATTTAGGCTCTAGGAACCCTAGCGTCTGGTGCCCCTATTTTCTCCGAGTGAACCGCGTCAAAGCATTTGCCATTCCTGCAGTGACAATTGGAACCTCCGGGGGTACTTAAAACAAATACAAATTTTATTCAATTGGCTAATTGGCAGTAAGCAGTTCATTTGTTTTAGCGCCATCTTCGTTTAAATATCAAAAATTAAAGTCGCCGTGACGTACTATGTAGTTAAAACGATCTGTGTTTTAAAATATACAACTTTCAAAGATTAAAGGTGCCATGCTGTACTAAGCAGTACTTAGTTCCTCCTTAAGATATGCTACATATAAGTTTATGAATTTTTTTTACTTTATAAAAAATAAAGTATTCATATCCGGTTAGTTGAAATGCGTACTTTCACTGTTTTTCCTCCACTTTCTCCTGGAAATATGATATTGGGACCAGGATACATAGGTTACCTCCTTACAAAATTTTGTTAAAATCCATCCAGTAGATTTTACGTGATGCGAACGTAAATGGAGAGCAGACAGACAGACAGATAGATGGAAATGAGTTACTACTTTATTATATGTATAGATATAGATATTGCACTTTCAAAAATAAAAGGTTCCTTAAAGTATGCAATACCTTTTTCTCCACTTTCGCTTAGAAATAAGAAAGTTGCGGAAAAAATAGTAGAAGTTTTAACGTGATGCGAACACAGACATAAATGAGTTACTATTTTATTATTTGATATGATATGAGATACACAGATTTTCTTAATTTTTTAAATCCAATATTAAAGATTATTGTGCAGTCTATAATTAAAATTTAAAATGAATTCGTAAATAAAATATATAAAACCTATAACTAAAATCAATATTTTTTATTCATTTATGTATCATTTTCAGGGCAATATATTAAAAATAAAATATAAATTAAATTAAAATAAAATAAAATAAGATTTTTAGAAGTATAATCGGATTATAAGAAATACTACTTTTACTAATAACAACCATAGTTTTGTTACATACATACATATGTATATGAAGCAGAATTCATAAATATATGAAAATAACCCTAAAATTAGAAAAAAAAATAAACTAAATCTCTTTGCAATCATTTATTAGCATTTCCAAACAATTCCTTAAACTACAAACAATTCACCAACATTAAAATCTAACAATTTCTATCGTTTCATTAAAAGTAAACTTTTAAATACTTATTTCCAAAAACAATTATAAAAATCCTTGCTTATTACAGATATCAATTCAAGAGCCAAAGAAAAAAAATTAGGACTAAACCTGCATACATACACTGTTTCAGAGAGAAAAGGTGATGCAGCAGAAAAAGATAAACGAAATGGCTGGGGAGAAGGGAAGACAAAAAAATAAAACAAAATAACACAAATACTCTTTCGCAGATTTTCATTTCTTATTTAAATTTTTAATTTAAAAGGAACAGAGTACATTATACACACATACTCCTACATATGCACACATGCATATTTATAACTCCACACACACACACACACAGTGAAATGTAAATTTTGTTATATTTTTAATTTGCTTCAGAAACAGAATGACTTGCTGTCTGTTGGTTTGTGGTTTTTTGGTTGATAGGAATGATAGTGTTTTTTATGGTTCTGTTCTTTTAGAAATTTTCGTATTTTTATTATTTCTTGCAATATTTTGGGGTTTCCATTTTCAATTTTTATTTAAATGTTTGTTTGTATTATTTTATGTAGGTGTATAGTTAGTATTATGATTTGAGGGTAAATAACTCTGCTCTATTTTTAGGAAGCAAAGTTTATTTAGAGATTAAATAAAAATTCTTTAATTAATAATTAATAATAAAAAATTAACATAAAATTTAAATAAATAATTAGCACCGTAAAAGCTTTGAAAGACATTTTTCGAAAGCATTTCGTTGTTATGGCAAATCGCAGTTGAGCTCATCCAATTCCTTTTAATACTAATTCCTATTGACACAATTTCGTAATTATAAATTGCACCAAATTTGACGATTTTCTGCTAATGTTATCTACTCCCTGTATGCAGATGCTAGAACTAGTGCTGGAATGTGTTTTAAAACTTAACAGATGTGCCTCGGCTAGTGAGGTAACATTGATGTAGGTTAAAGGACACTTAGGCTCAGCTGGGAATGAAGCAACAGACCAACCTACAAAAAGTGGATCTGCTGTGAATTTTTTTGCACCAGAACAAAAAGTAGAGCTGGATCATTGTGGTAGCACATGACTCAAGGAAGCTAAGGTTGCCATAAGTAAAATTTGATTGCTTATAAACATTGTGCGAGGAAGGGATTTAAGGAATCGGTCTGCTTAGATACTTCCCCAACATTAATAATATTAGCAACTGTGAATGTTAACTTTCATTACCCACAGCCATATTATTAATTGCATGTTTTAAGGTACCTAGCTTGTTCCTAACATGGAACAAGCACATGACTAGTTCCTAAGTGGTATAGACCGGTTCGAGTTCTTAAGCTTTCTGTGAAAGAGACCGGTTACTTTAACATGCCGATAGCTTAGGAGAAGAATAACCGACACTGTTTAGATAATCTCTGGTATGTCTTACTAAAATACTAGCTTAGCTCTTGATAATGTGTGTATTATATTAAACATCTAAATCATAAGACGTCATTCATAGCTTATTGTAACACTGCTAAGTTGACAAGCCTTGGAATGAGTACGATTGAAATATTTGTCACCAATTTTTCACAGGGATGTTACTAAATTTATATTAAAACTACAATTCTTGTATGTAGGAACACTCTCGTTTCAACATTTATATATTTACTAGCTGTGCCTGGCACTTCGTCAGCGTTCTTAAAATATTTTGTTCGATTTTGGTTTGAAAGTAATACACACCAAATTTTAAGACTTAATTTTATAATTCTTCAGATATGATTTATGTATGTATTTACTTTATATAAAGGTGCCTATCCCTGAGTAATTACTGAGGAACACAGGCTTTATATAACATTCTAAAATTATAGTGTTTTTCTATAAATAGTGTTTAAAATTTTGCGCTGACAAAAATAAAAGGTGCTGCCAAGTTTGCAGTACCATTGAATCGCTAAAATATCGTTTTTGTCTACCTTTGCTCTATTGTCTTGAAAGTGAGATATTTTTACGGGAAAAAGGTATCCTATATTTGAGCCGTAATACTTAGGTATCTCCCCGTTAAAATGTATTAAAATTCGTCCAATAGTTTTTACAGATACAAACACAGACAGATTTACAAAAAGTTACACTTTTATTATATTTATGGTGGGCTGTAGTGGGCTTAATAACCTTGTGCAAATATTTCAAATGTTTACCGTAAAATAAATGTAAAATTGAACAAAATATCGTCACGGCGCCTACGATGTGGCGGGCACAGTTAGTTCACAATAATATTTTTGATTTACAAAAGTTCTTTAGAACAAGTTCCGTTAAATCTTTTATGAAACTAAATACTCTTTTAGAAATACAATCAAAGTATATATTTTTTCAATTTAAAGTGAATTTTCTACAATTTATGACAAATATTTAGCGGTTACGGCTCCAAAGATGCAGCTGTATGAACGATGGAAAAATGGATAGACTGTCAAATACTAAAACGAGTAATATGGTTTAGTTTGCAGCTTTCAGGTATGAAACTTCCAACAAAAAAAAAAAAAAAAGAGGAGCATACTCGTATATATGATTGGTGAAATTCTTATTTAAGAAAATTATGGTGCTTAAGTCTAATCACTAGCAAAGACGGTGGATCACAATAATTTTTTTTTGTTATGATAAGTCTGTTAATTACTTTATTACTTTATTATTACTTTGATAAGTTTGTTTAAATAGAAAATTAATAACAATTGAAACTACCGGGTAGATTGATACGAAGAGTACTGATGACAGACGTAGCTGTCTAAAAAATGCATTCTGCTTTGCTGGTATCTAATTTTTCTTTATCTCTTTATAATTAAGAACTTAAGCCTAAATAATTAATTTATTAATTATTACCTTATTATTATTATTGTTTTTATTATTATTTTTTATGATAAATAATTTATTATTTTGTATGGTTCTGTTGACAAGTAATATTAAAGTAAATTTTTGTTATCGATACCAATTTTTTAAATTATTGTTTTTCGTACTTGCAGTAAGCTGAAACAAGCTTAAGTATAGTTTAAGCTAACAAGAGTTGCCCTTGAAGATTTAATAGGGATTTAGCATATAATCCAATCCTGGCGATTAGTTATAATTTTTAAATGTTTTATTTTCCCTAATAAATTCATACTGCGTGTTTAAGAAGTTACTCAAATTCCATAACATGAAATGACATATGTTCTTTGCCTTGTGGACGGCCTTCAATTATTTTATTATATTTTCGATGTTTTTTCGAATTAGGTAATATATAGTTATTAATTTGTATACCCTTCACTCTACATTGAGCTGACACATATATAAAAGAACGAGGTTTTTTTTTTTTTGTTCTCTACACACATATGTATATCTTAAAAAAAAATAAAAAATTGTTTTGATATAACATATTAAACCATACTGTAATCGTTTTGTTAACCCATAACATTATAATTTTTAATAGTAACCATATAATTTAACCATAATATGTTGCTCTTATGTTATAGTTGCCTCAACCATGTTTTTTTTTTGCGGGAATAAATAAAATAAATTTTAAATTTTATTAGTCGATCTTTTTATATTACATGCAATAAATTTGTAGTCAAGCTTGAGTTCGTTCTATTCCTTCTAAGAAAGAATGAATTAAATTACAAATTAGATGATATTATTAAAGAAAAATTTTGAAAATTAATTTTTTTGTTAGACACCAGCAGAGCGGAATGCACATTTTCTAGACAGTTACGTACGTCATCAGCACGATTACTAATGCTTACAACTAAACACTACTTTGGGTAATGTTTAGTTGTAAGCATCATCTAGTTGACCAACTAAACTCAGATAAAGGCATACGAGAAAACTATATTCAATCATCAATCTCAAATGTATATGTTGTTGCAGTGGATTGTATATGTGTTGCAGTGGATTATTGACTACCTGTTTGTGGTTTTGATAGCAAGTTGTTTTTTGACAAAGATTGTATTTTATAAAAAATATATATTTCATATGAATTTTAGTTTTATTTAAACTATTTTTAAATGAATTAATTAATTATTTAGGCTTAAGTTATATATATATATATATATATATATATATATCAGTGTGGTGTGGCTGAGAGTATACTGACAGTTCGTGATATGACTTAACTAAATCAGAAATAAGAAAAACTCTATAAAAGTTTTATTAAACAAACGAAAGTTTGACAAGTTCTGACAAGTAAACCCTTTTATAAACATTTTTTTTTGATATCAATTCAAAAGTTTAATTTCAATATTGGAACGCAATACACAAGTTTTGTATTCATGTCAATTGACTGATTCAACAACAACTTCTCAACTTGAAAAGACCATATTTTTTCCACTTACTCAAGTCATCTTCAACCCTTTACACAAGTACTAGTTGTAATACATTTGATTAAACTATTTATTCTTACTTCAGTCTAGTAGTGATTTATTTACACAACAGAACCCCACATAACTCTCTATTTAGTTTCGTATGCATTTATTTAAACAAGTAATCAAATTACAATCAATTGATGTTCACCTTTTTTTGCTAATTTGCTTGATTTTATTTATTTCTGTGTTTGGATTTTTTTCTAAAGTGAACTTGAGTGTTGAAGCAAACTGTTTATTGGTTTATGTGTTTAACAAATATTTGTGTTTATTTGCGTTACAATCAACCGTCTAACTGTGGAATAATTTTTTTTATTTTTAAATAAATTCAAGTGTAACTTTCAAGTAGTATTGTATTACATGTAAAATAAAATTTTTGTCTGAAGTATTTAAAAACTAATAAATACAAAATAATATCTAATAGATAATTGTTTCCTTTAAATACGTTTAATAACTACAACAAAAAATTTATTTATAAAAATTATATCTCAAAATTTATAAAGTAAATGAAAAAATTTTTATACTCATATCTTTTACGGGTCAAGAGTTTTCATTTTATATTAAAAAAATCTGGAGTGGACTACACTCAACTTTACCATATCTCATGGAAACAGATATTTTTATGGATATACTACGTAAAGAATGCAAGTTGAAAGTATATTAAAATCGAAAAATTAATCATTTTCGATTTAAGGTGTAGGTAAACTATTCCTTACTCCTTCCCAATTAAGTCGAACATTTATGCAGCTCTTCATCACCATATACCAACAGCACTTACTGAATTTCATAGACGATTTTCAATTCAAGAATTTTGGTTTTTTTTTGTCCATTTAGTTGACCATCGTAGGGCATAATTGTTTTTCTTCCCTTTTACAATTATATATCACTCATTTAGAGAAGTGTGTAATTTGGTCAAACTTCCATTAGTCTGACAGTAGGCCTAAATTTATATGACTACCCTTGAAGCTGAAAAAAATCATGATAATCCTAGATCCTCTAGCCTATATAGTATAAGAATCGCAAATAAAATAATCGAATTATATCCGCTATAGCCCTCCGTGCGATCCCTCTAGCGCAATCCAAACATGGCCAATTTTGAAACAATATTTATAATTTTATTTTAAAATAATTCCATTTTACAGCCTCATTCCTTGGCTACATACTTCAGCACGAATTTAAAAGCCTAGCCCAGGGGCAGACAATTTTATTAAAAACTAAATTTATTGAAATGTACATAAAAATATATGTACATACGTGTTACAATATAAAATATTTACATTTGTTTAAAACTATCTTGTCTATATTAGTTTAAAAGATGGTACGTATATCTCAGTCCGTTGTTTCAATTCAAATTCTATACTTTATTTATCACCAATAACTTTTTCAGTTTTAGAGGTAAATAAAATTTTAAAGATACAGCCGAAAAAAAAAAATTTTCGAAACAATAATCTAAATCTAAATCTCTCTGTAGGATATCCTGGAACCATCCGTATTAATGAATTTATTTGTCTGTTATTTCTATGTAAAAATGCAAAACATGTTTATATACATTACGTGTGAAACTAAAAAAATGCCGAATAATATGCATAATCATATAATGTTTATAAACATATTTTGAATTCAGGAGCTACCGAATAGTTTTCAAAATTAAATGTATTTAAACTACTGAAGCTAATTAAAGGGACCTTATCTTCCCAGGGTAAAATTTTCAATACGGGACTAAACAAAATTTCCTGTTTTCTGTTGCACCAATGTCTTGATATCTTGATATCAACTACAAAATAAATTTAGGGCCCGATTATCGTTTACAACACAGAAAAGTTGTGTTGTCTCGGCTACAACACAACTTCATTTTGTTTTTCGATTATGATTTACAACATCTAAATGTTGTGTATGTCACAGAGTTGCGGTTTATGTTAGTACTTGTTGTCCATTCAAAAAAAGCATCTTTGTGCACTACAAACTGTTGAGGTGAAAATAAAAATTTTTATTTCGTTTGAAAATTTAATATTTGTATTAATAATTAAAAAATTTATAATTAATAATTATAATAGTTATGGTCACAGACGTTAATATTAAATAGTTGTTTATTATGATGAGGCCAGCAAAACTACACATTGTGCGTATCCGGAAAATAATTCTTGACAATTCCAACCCACTGGAAGTACCCAATACAGTAATTTTTTTAAATGAAGTCTTAATTACAATATATGTATATATGTACATACAATACGAGTATACATAATATATATCGCACTTGATCAACAAAAGGGTATTAACTCAAAATCTTAAAATTTTCACTTTTTCCAAGAAATCAACCAACAACATCAATATTCATCTACTGCAAAAATTTCAACGTATTCTGATTACTTTTTCATCTCGAAACCCGCATATGAGACAATTTTCGTGATAGTGTCTTAAGTATCTTTATATAAACAAAAATGTATTACATACAATGAAATTTATAATCAAGCTTAAGTTCGTTATTATTCTCTCTTAAAAATAATTAATTAAATTACAAATTAGGTGATAATATTAAAGAAAAATTGGGAAAATTTAATTTTTAGACACCAGCAGAAGCGGAATGCACATTTTCTAGACAGCCACGTCCGTCATAAGCACTCTTGTAAATATATTTTCAAATGGTTTTTTAAATTATCTTAAAATGTAATCACAAACAGTTTTTTACCTTTACTGAAAATTTTGAGTAAATACCCTCTTGTTGATCAAGTACGATATGTACATACTATTTTTACATTTGTATGAAATTTTTCGTATAAACAAAGATGGCTTTTTGTTTTGCTGCTAAACAATTTCTTAAAACCATCAACCCAATGTTCTGCCATACCGCCTATTCTAAAACTCTGTAACGCACTAAGATTTTTACCTGATGGAAGCTTTCAAAGAATTAGCGGCAACGATTTTATCATTGGGGTTTTGCAACTAGCTGTTTGCTGTTTTTTGTTAGTTCCAAATTTCAGCTTTTCCCGGCCAATATCTGGATTTAGTTGTATCACCTCTACGAGCTTTTCCATCTGCTTTTAATTTTTTATTTTTCTAAGAAATATTTTAAGTTGTGGTTATAAACGCCTAGCAAAAATAATAAAACATAAAAACTTAGATATCCTTCTACATTGTAATTTTTCAACTTGTCGCGACAGTAAGACAACAGCTAATAAGCAGTTGTAAGATTTTGATGTGTGTAACAACACACAGAAACACATGTTGTAAAGATTATCACTGTAAATTTTCATAGACAACTAAAATTGTGACACATGTGATAAGTGTTGTAAATTGTAGTCGCAATTTAAAATATACAACACTAAAATAATTAATGTTGTGAACGATAATCGGGACCTTAATTTCATATTTAGTATATTTAATTTGTCAGTCTTAACAACTGAAAACTTGCACAAATAAAGCCTAAGTTTGCCAGTACCCAACCCTAATTAAATATTTGAAGGAGTAGCTCGAGTAGCTCGAGTCTAATGAGAAGACTGGGTCTACAATAAAATATAATTTGGTATAACTGCCAAAATAAAATGAGCTAAAAAATAAATGCAAAATAAATTCATTATTTAAGCACAACATCTTCTTAATCAAAATACTATGTTTATTTTTAATATTTTGCTACAATAATTACAAAAAAAAATAAGTTAATAAAGTGTTTCTCTTTGTCTTTATTAAGATTTGCTGGCTTCTCCTCTTATAAAAATATATATCGGCTTTAAAATTTTATTCTAAAAAATTAATGGCTTAAATTTCAATTGAATTCAATGACCATTTTATTGCCCACAAACCACAGAAATAGAAATAAAATGGAATATACACCGTATTTCACTTGACAAAATTTACTTTAATTTTTAGAAAAATAAAATTATTTGTAAAATTTTAAATATTCTTGTTGATTTTACTCTTGTTATTTTTAAAAGTAATTTAAGTAATTCTAGTAAATTTAAGAAACTTTTGTAATTTGAAAAAAAATATACATATTTTAATTTTCGACATATTACCTACATACTTTTATATATGTATTTTTGTCATGTGTGACTTAGAAAATATAAATACAATTCGAAGATGTTAAAGTAAACAAATTGATGAGATGTTGTGTTAGAGACTAATAAGAACAGAAGGATCTTATAAAATACTAAATTTAAATGTCTTAAACTAAAACTTATTCAGGTCACGTATATAGTATGTATAGGTATATTTTTATATATGAGTATTACATAAAAGCGACCAAGTGCTAGTTAGACTCCACACACGCAATGTTACCGAATGATTATGCACCGTTATATATTTAATTCCATATTACAAGTATTTTATCTATACATATAATGAAACAGTAATTTTTTTCTATCTGTCTGCATCACGCAAAAACTACTGGATGGGTTTTATTAAAATTTCCTGATTCAAATATAGGATCATTTTTTTGCAAAAATATCTTTTTTCCAAAATAAAATGGAGAAATAGCAGTGAAAGTACGGAATTTTTCCGATATGCATATTTTAATGCGCCTTTTATTTTTGAAAGCAGGATATTTTAGCAGGGATAATAAAACATAACTAATAAAGAATAAGGGTCTTTAGTGGGGATTGTTTTGTGGGCACAGGTAGTCTAAAAATATATTGCTTAGATTGTCCAAATGTTTCATTTAATTTTTAGGTAGTTAACAACACTTTTTTTCGTATCTAGAAAAAAAATTAAATGAAATTTTCGGTGGATATTTAATTAGTTAACGAAAATCAAATGGAAAAAATCTGCAACATTAAGGTAAATGAAATTCCTCAATTCACAAAACAAATGCCGAAAATCCCAAAATTGTATTTTTTTAGTCTTTTGCCCATAAAGTCCACATAAGGACTAGGGATAATGAAATACTTTTAGAAATAATTGGGAATATACATAGCTTTATTACGGCAGTATTTTTTTTCCGATCCCAGCTTTGGGATTTTAGAACATATAGGCTAAAGTCTAAATTTCGATGTAAAATAGCTCAAATTAAAGGACCTCCATCTTCTACGAATTTTATCAATTTTACACGAAATTTGGTTTAAAAGTACGTACATATTATTAGGTTACACAAAGATATAATTTTTTTTTTTTTTATATTCCTTAAGAAAAATTTTTTTCTTTTAAAATAATAAAACTGGCGTCTAGTTTTAGGCTAAAATACACAAAAGGTCAATAATTTTGAAATTTTTGAGTTAAAAATTGTAAAATTTTTATCTCAGAAAAGATATAAAATTGAAGTTTATCCCCAACATTTTACATTTTGCTCACTAACTATAAGAAAAAATTAAAAAAAATTTGCAGAAAATTGTTTAAAATATTTGAAAAAAAATGGGTATCAAAAAAATTAAATGCTTATAACTCACTCATTTAAAATAATTTACAGATTAAAGCATCATTATACAAATACATACAACAAATGAAGAAATCCAAAGCTCTAAAAGATTTTTCAGGGGCGAGGCACCCAACTTTGAAACCACAAAAGTTAAGCTGAAATGCTTCTCTGCTATGCACATGCTAAATTTTGGACCAGCCCTTTAAAAATGGCTGAGTTATTTCCAAAATATTTTGATTCTGTCCCACTTTGTAGTGTTTGGACTAATAAACATGAAAATTCGAAACAACTACTTATGGACCTGTTTGAAGCATCAGAAAGCAGATACTAAGATATTATCAAAATACCTTAAGCTGGATAAATGCTATGGTGTCAGGATAACACAACCTTAAGTATTATTTTACCGAATTAAAAATCAGGAATAAAAAGTTAATATGATGTGTCTGGTAGGACATGAGTCGAAAGCACAGGTTGTGCCTATGATAGTGCTTCAGATCGCCTTACAAAACTAAGTATGAATGCCAGGAGAGGACTCATCCTAAAATTTGGAGATTTCGAGGTTTCAGTAATTAGAAGGGAAATCAATCATTATCAGTAAAAAAAGTAAATATAAATAAATACTTACAATTGTTAATAACTTTGAAACAAGGAGGTTGGAAGGGCACCTTTAGTACCACTCCACAAACTCAGTATTGTTAAAAAAAAAGAAAAATTTACATATATAACGTCTTAAGTGACGAACTGGGTAAAATGTTGACGTTTACGTTTGACGTGACTTCAGCTGTGATGTGCAACAAATATTTAAGTTTATAAACTTTTGTTGCTTTCTATAAAATTATCGCATTTAAAATAAATTCTATCTTCAAAAGCAATTCAAAAATTTGCTTTAGCCAGACTTTAAAACGATTCAGTTGTGAGAGTTTTATCTTAATAAAAAATTTGTAAAAAGGAATTATTTATTGTTTTGCAAAACATTCACGTCTCGGTGTAAGAAAAACATATTGGTTTACCTAGGTATGTTTAAATGTACGCGTACATATGTATGTATGTGATGTAATTTTTAATTTATTAAACTTTTGCCCGGTTTTCGCTTGTACCAGTATGTTGAATTTGTGCAGCATTTGTCTGCAAAAAGTGTAGTCTTTACTTGTTGTGCATCATTGTCTGTATTGTATACAAATTGAATAGGAATTCGCTCTTAAAAAAATTTTCTTTGAAAACTACGTAATCCATATTATTGTTTTTTGTTTCCTCTTTGTATAACAAATATTTTAATTAACTTAATTAAAACAAAAAAAAAATATTCTTTTAAGGAAAATAAAATAACACAAGACTTAAACGACAAACAAATTATAAAATTATTTAATTTTGTCAGTGCTTTGCTGGCTAATTAAACATAAAATTATAATATAAAAATTTATTGTTTTAAAGAAATAAAATTATTACGAGATTTTAAAGAAAAATCATATCCTTCAGTACGTGCCCATATTTTTCATGAAATAAAAAAAATAACTTTAAACTAATTTAATATATTTATAGGTTTACTTTTTTATTTTACTTTGTAACATTTTTATACATCTTTTATAACTCAAGTGTTACACAGAAAAAAATGTTTGCATCATTTAAATAGATAAATTAAATTTAAGTTAAAATTCAACACATTTTTTAATTGATTCAAATATTTATTTGTTTAAAACAGAATAGGAAAAATTCCTAACTAAACAAATAATTGAATCTATTAACTATTTAAATAAATTTTAATCTGAAACCAGTTAAAACCTTTAATTGGGGAACATTATTTTTGCTGTGTTTAATTAATTTAGTCAATACATTTTTTTCAAATCCCTTACTGTAATAATTATTTATCTATACATATAACTCATTTCGTGTATGTCTTTCTTTTTTTTTGTGTTCACACAAAATGTTTTATTTCCAAGAGAAATTGGAGAAAAAGCAATGAATGTACGCCGATTTTTTTTACCGATTAAAAGGTACTGCGTACTTAACGAAATCTGTTATTTTTGAAAGCAGTATTTTTTAAGCAATGTTGCGCAACAGGTGGCGCTGTTTTAAAATAATGAGTAACTCATTTCCTGTTTGCCTTTTACAGAGCTTTACAATAACTTTTAGAATTTTATATAAATTTTGGAATTTTATCCCGGTTTGCGTACCTTTACACAAAGCAAATACATAAGAGTCTTAAAATTTGGTGTGGATTACTATTAAAGCAAAATCGTCAGAATATTATAAGGACGCACAAAACGTGTGTGGGCACTGCTAAAAATTTATAAAAGAGTAATTTGAATTATTTTTGTTTAAACTTTAATTATAAAACATTACATTTTAATTTTGAGTGGTTTTTGAAGTTTTAAAATACCAACGAAAACTCGAAAAAAAAATTAAATAAATAATATTTTATTTATTTGCAAATAGTAGATACATAAATTGACCTTGAAGACCCAAATATAAATTATATATAAACTTAATGGAATCATAAATATTAGGTTTTCTTATGTTGAGCTGCCTTAGTGTAGTTTTTTATAATTTTATACAATTTTTTGAGGGACAAAGAGGCCAGTCATGCTAAATAACCTAAAATAAAAATAACCTAAGGAACGCAAAATGTTTTGGCTCTAATAATTTAAAATTTTTTCGAATTTATTTATATAATTATATCGAAAATATCTAAAAAAAAAATTCAGGGAGCCAAGGAATATTAATAAAAAAGTTCAATAAAATCTCAAGTAGTTATTTTGAGTTTCCGTGTTGATTTGACATAGCATTTTGACATGACATACCCAATTGCTTTTAAACAATTTAATTTTTGTCTATGAAAATTACAAATCTTCATGGACGTTTGTTTTGCGGAATTAATTATCAATAGATTATGTTACGAATCTACATCGTTCCTTACGTAATAAATAGCAGTAACATTTCTTATACTGTTTTCTTTTAAATTCATTCGAGCTAACAATATAGCTCCAGGACACTCTACTTGCTCTAGCTTTAACTGTTTAATAAAAATTTTATAGAAAAAAAACAATAAAAAACTTCTTTGTTTTTAGTAATTTCACAACTCTCAAATCGCAAAAAATAGAAATTATATGAATTACACAACGATATAAATTTACACATGCGTTTTTAAACAGTTTGTGATCTAAAATCTTTTAATTACACTGGTCGGCAAAAAAATTACTCCCTAAAAATAAATATGTGAAATATATAGTGATCTCAAGTCATTATAGCCGCTTTCAGTTTTCGCGTATCACGTACAAATTTTTTTTATGGGCATTGCTACTATTTTCCCCTAAACAAGGCGACCACGCTAACTTCTTTCTAAATAACTGTTTAACGGATAGTTAGATTTTAATAACTTAAAAATCAAAAGATGCGGGTTAGAATTACCTTAAGTCAACTTTACATATTTTTTTAATGGTTTCAGAGTTATTCAGAAATTGGTGCCCACAAAAAAAATATTTTTAATGAAGCAATTATTTTTTTGTCTTCAAAAACTCGTAAAAAACTTAAATCGACAAATATTTTATATTTTTGTCCGGAAAGCTAGGTATACTACGAATAAAATAAGCCATAAATAATGAAAATAAATGTACAAATGTTAATTTTATTCACAATTAAGTGCAGGTACCTACTTTGACAAACATTATGTAACACGTTCAGATTATTTACTTTTGTTATAATAAAAACCTATTAAATTTTTTTGTTTCATATTTTATTTATTGTATCGTCAATATATTTGAAATAACAATAATTACTCATTTCTTAAATCTAAAATAAAAATAAATCTACTTGTTAGCCCAGCTAGTGCTAGACTAGTCTCACGCTTGCCCATTAAATATTTCAATATCAGTATTTTATTTAAATAAGAATATCTCAAAAACTAGACGTGCTAGCATCAATCTGTGAACAGATTTGAATTTAGCACATAAAAGGCCCTTTAAATCACATAAGAAGGTTCAAGCTCCCAACTTTATTTTTTTTTTTTTTTGCCCAATATTTCAATATTTTTATTTTATTTAAATAAGAATATCTCCAAAACTAGACGTGATACAAAAAAATCTGTAAACCTTTGGATTCACCACACATAACAAAGTTCTTGCTCCCGTCTTTGTTTTTTTTTGTACAAACATTGTTATTATAATAAATACTTATTTAATGTTTCAGTATCAGTATTTTATTAAAATAAAAATATCTCGGAAACTAGACATGATAGAAAAAATCTGTGAATAAATTTGGATTCAGCACATACAAGTATTCACTTATTCACTTATTTTCGACGACCAGTATTATCACAACAGACTTGTATATCCTGAAAGACTATTTATTTTTTTTTTTTTTTTCTACAAAATAGCACTTTAGAACAGTAAGTACAAATCATGGCAAAAACTGATTTAAATTCCAAAAAAAAAAAAAATATTTTTGTAGCAAAATTTTCAGTTACCGATTACGTTTTTTGGGATAAAAAAAAATTTTTTTTCGAAAAATTTGAAAATCGATTTATAATATCTATCTATTGGGATGATTTAAGTTACTAACTAACAGCTTCTTTAAAAGAAATAATTTTTTTTTGCTGAGGAAACACTAGATTTGCTGTAACTAACTTACAGTTTCTGGCTTAAAACAACTTAAATTCTCTTTTCAAACCAATTAGTATCGATCAGGTCTTTTTTCTTTACCATACGTAGTACAGTTGTCCAAAACATAATCGAAAAGGGTTATTTTAATTACACCCCAAACCGATAAATTTTGAATTTTTATTAAAAATTATCGGTTAGTAAAGTTTCATTACATTTTGTGGTACGGTAGTGATTTTAAAATTTTAAATCTCCTTTAGACTGGGAAATTACGGGAGTTATCCTGGATAATAGCTAATATATTTTCCCCGGCTGGAATTCCCATTGCTTCCTAGACACGTAAATATCAAGTGGAGATTCTTAAGAAACTTATTTCTTTAATGGGACCAATCTATTGAGCATAACCTTTTCAATAAAATAATTATTGAGTTCCGAAATATTTAACACTAAAAAGAAAGCATGAATTGATCATTTATTTATTTTGGGAGTTGATTAAAACCAGGGATTTTTTGAGTAGAAAGATTCGTTGAAATATTTTTTATTATTAATTTACTTATTTTTAATTAATTAATGAATTTATTAATTTTTAATAAATACACTCAAAATAAAAACAAAATATTGTTACCCGGTGACCATTTTTTTAATAAATAAATTATTATTTGAATAATTTGAAAATTAATTTTTTATATCTGATTTTTAGTAGCTATTAAAAAAATATTGGGATGCTTTAAATAACTTACAACTTCTTCGAAAGAAATTCAAGTTTGATTAATTTAAATATTTTTTTTTTCTTGCTGAGGATATAATTTATGTTACATATAAGATCTAACTTTTTGTAGTTTTATATTTAAACATTTAGAATGTATAAATTTTAGGATTTTCTTTAAATTTTAATTCTTTTTTTAATAACAATATTTCTACCACTTATGCTTATAAAACAATTTAAAAATCCTTTGCTTTATTTGAAGGGATACATTAAAACTGATAAATATGCAACACACGAAAATAATAATTTTGTTGAAATCGCACTTTGTTTTTCATTTAAAATAAATTAAATATATTTTATCGTTACATTTTTTAAGTAAGAATAATAATACTTTTGTTAAAAGTTTATATTAAAAAAAAAATACTGATAAAAAACTTACTTGTTATTTTAATATACAATTTTTTTGATCCTTAATAAATTTATTTTTTATTTTGTATTTATGTATGTCAATATGTGTGTAATCGTAAAATATTTTTTTTGCACTTCTTCACTGTTAAAATTTTCTCTTAAGCTTTTAAAAAAAATATTTTTCACAATAAATAATTTTAATATTTAATTTTATGCATGTACATGTTTTTTACTATTTTTTTATTAAAAAAAAAAAACAATGTATAGTTTTTATCTTTTTGCTTAATTATTTTCTCACATATTTTAGTTTTACAAACAATTTTCCACAATTTATTTTTACAGGTCAATTAAAAAAGCATTATAAACGATTAATTTTTCTTTGTTGTTTTTTTTTTTTTGTTTTTAACAAAGAGTATTTTGTTTTAATTGCAATTTTTGCATTAATCCTGGCAAATGATAAATGTAAAAAAATGTTATAATTTTTCTGATGTTTTTTCTTTCATTAAACCAATATTTTTGTCATTATACTTTTATAAAAAACTTGTTGCATTTTCTTGCTTAAACTATTTAAACAATTGGTTTAAACACAAGTATTTCTTTTTTTATAAGAAATTATTATTTCATTGTATTTGTTTTCGAAAAATATTTAACTTTTTTTTGTAACTTTTGCCAAAAGAGTAAATACTTTGGTTGAAAATCTTCTTACAAATAGAATAATTTTTCACTTTTTTTTTTGTAATATCCTTCTTTTAATGTGCTGAATTTTAGTTGTTGTTGTTGTATTCAATAAATGCTAAGAATGCCGAGCAACACGTTGTTGACACAAAGACCGCCTAACAAAGACTAATATCACAACGCAACACGCCAAGTGCTACATCAAAGCACGCAACACACTCACTCTTTTGTATAAAGATGATGATAATTAAAGCAGGCAACACCACTTTAACTTGTTCTTGTTCGGTTTCTACCACTACAACTATTGCTCTTCTGTTGCTGGTTTAGCTGATACTACCCAACAAAATGAGCTGTTTGTTGGTTGTTTTGAATGATAATGATGTTGAGTTGATGATGAGTTCTATGATATCACAATAATGATGTTCCAATTGAAACATCACACATAACCCAGTGATGACACACAAAATATATAAAATTAGTTTATTGTTCGTTATACAAAACTCACAATTTTACTCTTACTGTGATTAAAATAAGGTAACATGTTCTCTCAACTTCACTCTAGTTTTTATGTCACACGCTCTTTCGGTATTCAAAAAGTTTCATTTTGTTATATTCCAATAAGAAACTTCAATTTCATAACATTCCTTTCAGTGATTATTTTCGGAGTTAAATGGATTTTCTTACTTTTTCTCTCGCATTCTTTGTTTCCTCTCTCTCTCTCTCTATCTCTCTCGACATATAGAAGACAATATTCGAGTTCTACAAAGCGCATGTTAATAATTTCTTTGGAAAATGTGTGTGAGCCTGTGATTTTAGCTCGCTCGTTTTTATAATCACTTCCCGATGGTGTCTGTTATATTTTTATATCAGTTTGTTTAGTTTTATTTTCGCCTTTTTCCCTTTTTTCATGTTTTGTTTATTTCACCTTGTGTTTATTGTTTACATTTCAATTTCCTTTTTGTGCGTAAACTTTAAAGTGCAATGTGTTCACTTGTTGGTTATAAAAATATCACTGCTACTAAAGTCGCTGCTACTACTGACGCTACTGCAAGTGATGGGACTTTAATGACTTCAAGGCGATGCCAGATTAAGTTTTGTTGTGTAAGATTTAATACTTTTCTGTTTTGTCGTGATAAATTAAAATAGAGTTTACAAATATTTTAAATGGTTTTCCTTATAGTTTTTTTTTTATAATTCACATTATATTTATTTTATATTTTAAACGATTTTAATTGCGTAAACCAAGTTTGTCAGCTCTAAGATTTAATCCTCATTTTGTTGATATATAAAGGCAAAATGTAACAATTTTTTTCAAAGGGTATCAACTTTAAATTGAAATCATTTACTGAGATTACATTAGATCATATAAAAATTATAATTGTGTTGGAATATGATTTTGTACATTTCAACCCACAGATGTAGCACATTTCGGCAAATCATTTTCGGTCCAATTTCAATTCACCTAAATCTGCTGGTTTATTAGCATGAACCACTTCACTAACCATATCCCAAGGCGCTAAAACAAACAGTCTTGTGGACAATCAACTACTTGTTCTTTTAAGAAGTAAGAACCACGAACCAAATAAGTTATAAAACACTACCGAAATCAAACTCGATTTTCAATATAAATTTAAGCAATTTGACTGCGTTGTTCTGGCATTAGGTATATATAGGTATATACATAGTATACTTATCATAAAACTGTATTTTTGTATGTGTTCGCATCAGGAAAAAACCGCTGCATGGATTTTAACAAAATTTTGTGAGAAGGTACCTTACCTATTTCATTAAAGTATACTAAAATATCTTATTTCCAAGAGAAAATAAAGAAAAAGCTACATACTTTAAGGCATCTTATATTTTTGAAAGCGGGATATTTTAAACACGGTTGTGCAATAGATGGCTATGTTTTACAATAATGACAAAATCTGTCAAATATCCAATCGAATAAAATTTGTATATATTTGATTTCTATTTTTATTTTGTGGAATTTTATTGTTATTAAAATATTTTAAACACCTTTTACAGAGTTTTACAATCATTTCTAGAATTTTAGATAAATTTTAGAATTTCATCCAGCGATGGGTACCATTATATAAAGTAAATAAGTAAAAGTCTTTTAAAATATTGTCAGGAGTCACACAATGTGTTTGGGCACAACAGGTTTATAATAAAATGACACAGCACACTGATCATGAAACGTAACAGAGTTGCCAGATTTGACAACCTTATGACCGTTCAATAACTGTAGAGAAAGAAAGCCTTTCAAAACTTTTTTTTTATTCTATTTTAAACAAATCCTTGTTTAAACTGTTGTGCATACTTTGAGGTTTAATAACTGATATATAATAATGTCATTTCCTCTACTTGGACCAAAAAAAAAACTAAATCATTTTTTTATCGCGTTGAAAAACCATTTTTAAAAAATTACATTCAAACAGATAATATAATTATAATATAATGTTCGATATATACAGAAATTTAAAATATTTCTGAATATACCTTCAGCATTTTGCTTCAATTTATAAACAATTTGTGCAAAAATAATGAAAATATATAATCTGATTCCAGATATGATTGCGGATTGGTCTCAATTTTGCTATTTTAGAATCTTAATTATTTTCTTAGAAATACCGTACTTTTTGTTGTTAAAACAAATTCATATAATGTAATTATGTCATATCCTAGCTGAAGGCATTATAACAAAACCCCCGGAATTTTATCAAACCATGTTATAGATATTTCCTGGTGTTTTTAAAACCATAAAATATTAGTAAATTTGGTCGGAAAATGAGCCAAAGAATTTTTAATATTTTTGTTTTTGGTGATTTTAAATTTTACATAACTTAAATTTCATTTTAAAAGTAGAACATTCCTTGCTATTCCGTATCCAAAAAAAAAAGTACTACCGCTCCTATGTTTGCATACCTGCCTCTAACCATTAGAGAAGGTCAGTATAACATTAGGTAATGATAATAAAGTAGTGTTAAAATATTAATAAAAAGAACACACGCTTTTATAATCTGGGTATTGAATTTGTATAACTTACAAATGAGTTGTATACTTTTAGGATGAAATAACAACAAGTGAATAGAGTGGAGGTGGATGCCATACATATTGTGTTTTCAGTTTTTTTTTGCTGTATTTTTTATGTTTAATGTTTTTTTTTTTTTTTTGCTTTGTAATTATGTGCGGGTAGGAAAATAGGGGATGTTAACTACCTATAAACCAATATGAATGCTGGGAGTACTAATGACCTCATATATGTCTTAACCATCTCTTAGCATTGGATGTAACAGAGCATTTTTAATGTCCATTTATTTCTCTGCAACATTGCTGCCGGTTCACACTGTATATGTTTTCATGCAAAAATAGTTTTAAATTTGCTTTTAAACTAGTTTTGTATTCACACACAAAAAAAAAAAACTTTATCAACTTCTATCTTGATTGCATGGAGTTAAAAATTTTTATTATCCACAGGTCAATTTTTCTTCCAATTATTATTTCCGTTTATAAAAAGCATCACATCTACATTATTGTTTTTAAGAGACCACCATATTACTTTTTTAATTTCCAAAATCATACTGCACTTGATCAACAAGAGGGTATTAACTCAAAATTTTAAAATTTTCTGTAGAGGTAAAAAACTATTTGTGATTACATTTTAAGATAATTTAAAAATCCGAACATATAAGAGTAAGCAAATTCCATTTAATAATTGCATTTACACTGTTTTTCTTTTAAATTTTTTGCAATTATTGCCAAATAAAAATAATACTTTTTTGTTGATATAAAGGTACTCAATACACTATCACGAAAATGGTCTCATAAACGAGTTTCGAGATAAAAGAGTAATCAGAATAGGTTGAATTTTTACAGTAGATAGATATTGATTTGAACAGTTGATTTCTTGCAAAAAGGGAAAATTTAAAAATTTTGAGTTAATAACCTCTTGTTGATCAAGTGCGATATATAAGTTATTTGACAAACGTGTAAAATATTGGATTCAACCATATACTAAAAACTAATAATTTCTTTGTTGTCATTAACCAAACTATTTCTTCGTGTTCACAGAACAAAGAAACTAATTTTGTTTAATATTATCCTGGCAAAATGTTTATTTTTTTCATTTTTTTATTCGCACTATCTGGCAACTTATTGCATAACAATTCGTATATTTCTTTTTATTGTTAAGACATTTTCACTCTCACTGCTGGCTGTGCATGCACAAATACATAATGTATGTAGCAGCATATTTTCATATTTTAATTCTTCCTGAATCATTTTTGTTTCTCATTTACTTTATTTACTTTTTGCAAAGGACAGAGAGTAACATAAAAATTAACTGAATGTTCGGTTTTAGGTATATGTTTTATCCTAAACAAACGAACTGATTTTAAACCAGAGCTTTTTCTAGTACTGCATACTTTGAGGCTGCTAAGGGAAAATACATACATACATACATACATACATACATACATACATACATACATACATACATACATACATACATACATACATACATACATACATACATACATACATACATACACATTTATAAACAACAACCAACCTCTTTGCTGTTGTACATATTTATTTATGTATTTTTTATTTTTTTTATAGGATTATTTTATGTTTTTCTTGTTATTTTTCATGCGAGTTGTATACAAAAATAATATTTTGCTTGGAATTTTTTATTTGTTTTATTTTATGATTGTATGTATGTATTGCCTTTAAGTTTGCAAAAATCCTATTTAATTCTCTATGTTTGTATACATTAAATATATATATATATCTATATACATATGTGTGTGTATGTGTGTGAATTTTTGCAACAGGTTCCCAATGCTTATAGAGTTTTTTTCCATTTTGTTGTTTTCAATTTGAGTATGTATTGTATGTGCGGTTCTCTTTCACTATACGTTTGTACTAATGGTTTATTTGTTGTTCGTTCTCGTCCTCGTAGTCATCGCTATCGTCATTAAATATTTCTCTAGTGTTTACATTTCGTTTTTATGCTCCTTTTATTTTTATTCTTTTTTTTATTTTTTTCTCTTTTTGTTGTTATTTGTTTTGTTATTAAATTAAAATTTTTTTTTCATGCAATTTTCTATTTGTGTTTATATATAAAGTATATGTATGTATACTTACATACATATGTAAGTATGTATGTAGATCAAAGGATTTTTTCTTTAGTTGTATTTAGTTTGTATGCAACATGCAATTTTATTAAAGCTTTAAAACGACAATTTTATTTAGGTTTACCGGATTTTATTTAATCGTTGTCTAAAAGGCGGATTATGTTAAAAAAATATGTATGTTTGTACACGTTTAATTTATAACAAATAGTTTTCGATAAGAAATTTAAATAGGTATTCTTAAACAAACACCACATTTTTCTACCTTTACAATCAAGTAAGTCATGGAAAGTAAATAATATCTTGTATGATCAATGCTGTACAGTTCTATTTACAGAAGAACAGAATTAAGTCTTATGAAAATCTGTTGTATGGATTGTTGAATAAGTGAGTAAAATCAACCAAAATCAAAAAAACGATAAATATAATTTTTATCTGATGATGGCTTTGTTATTTGCCGAAATTGGCATGTTTGAATTTCAACAAACAGACATATAATTGTCGCATAAATAATGCACTCACGACCTATTAATATTTGGTACAGTTTTTTTTTTAAAGAGAAGCTAGTAAACTTGCTTAATATAGCTATATGAGAACCAAGTCTTTTTGCATAGGCCTGATACACTAATGTTTTGAACCAGTGACGATTATGTCTAGTGTGACCAGTTTTAATAAAGGAGAATCTGAACAACAAAAAAGCGGAATAAATAGGAAAATACCAATACTATCTTTAAAGATTTTTATATTTTGTCTGCAGTTCTGTTTTTATTTATTTTTTAATTAAATATTAGTATGCACCTTTTTTTGCTTTTCATTAATTTGATATTTTTCCATGAAATTCATGACTATATTTAACATGTTTTGGAGTGTCCGATTTAGTTTAAATATGCACCGATTTGTTGTATTATTTCTTGTCATTTAAAGCAAGGTTTCATAATGCCTCTCCTTATTGACGAAAACTCTAGTAATCGATTTTCACAATCTTCTCTCGATCCCAATTCCTTATCATTCAGGAGGTATAGTAATGCGAGAAATATGATAATATGTCTTGGTGCCAGGTCTAGACTATATGGATGCATTAAAACTTCCCAATCAGGCTCCCCGAGTTTTTGGAGAGTCACTGCAGGTGTGTGTGTCCTGATGAAATATAACACCTCTTCTGTTGGTCAATTCTGGCCAATCGCTAGCTTCAAACATTCCAATTGTTCACAGTAGAGATCCGAATTTAGTGTTTGTCCATACGGAAGCAACTCATAATAAATGATTTCCATCCAGTCCCACCAAATTGTAAACAGTAAAACTTTCCTGGCAGTTAGTCCTGGTTTGTCCACCGTTTGGGCTGCTTCACGTCGCTTTGACCACGATCTTTTTCGCACAATATTGTCGTTCTTTTACCATTTCTCATCTCCATCCGTTTAAGAAATGGCTTGATTTCTTTCCGTTTGGCCAAAGCTTCGCTGACGGCAATTCGATCCATCATGTTTTTTGGTGTTAATTGGTGTGGCATCCAAACGATGAGCTTCTTTTTGAATCCACCTTTGTGCAAATGGTTTAAAACTTTTTAAGCGTCGATCTTTAGGTACCGGGCGATGCTGCGACTACTAACATGCCGGTCAACTTCGATTATTCCTGTAATTTTATCAACATTTTCGACGACAGGCCTGCCTGTGTGAGGTGCATTTTTAACATCAAAAATGCCTGAACGGAATCGAAACGGAAAGCAAAATTGTACGTAATTAGCTGTTATAGTATCGGACGCCATGAATACCATTCACAATTTCAGCCGCCGGCTTGCATTTTCCTAATTTTCTCTTTGTTGACTTGCATTTTTAACATCCCGTAACTCACAACTGAATGGACCAAATATAAAATCGTTAAATAACTTTTTTAGTGTGAAATTTCAACATCAGTTTATTAGAACTTATTTTAATGGATTTTACTTTGGGCCTTCAATTTACTATAAAAGTCAGTTTTCTAAAGTTAATAATGTAGAAACGTTTTATCTTTAATTTATTTAATGGAATACCATTCACTACTTTAATTAATTGCTTAACTAGATTTTTATCAAAGCTTTTATTGCTACAATGAAAGTCCCTAAATTGTTAACATTTATACAACTTAACTTTAAAATTTTGCAAAATAATATTTTTATTAAAGTATTTTCTTCCTTTTATATCTCTACGTCAAATTAAATGCGTTATGTGTTTTTGAATTTTTTGCATTATTTCATCTTTAAGTAGATTAGACTACTTTGTGTAAAGAAAGTACTAAAAAAACTGAAATAAAAAGTAACACTTCGTCTTTCTTGTTTTTTTTTTGTTTTTCTTTTAATCCTTAATACTAAATAACTGAGAAAAAAGAATACGAAAATGCTGGTTTTTACGAGATTCTCGAAAAATTATTATTCCTTTAGTGGTGCATTAAAAGCAAATTCTAATTAGATTTTTTTTTTTTTTGTGTGAGCGTAAGTGAGTAATTTTGTTTTCGAAACAACAAGAATCGAGTTAAATAGATTTTTTAAAGAAAATTTCTTGAATATGAATTGGGTTGCACTTTAGAGAAAGTGTTTTTGTTATAATGATTTCATGCAGACTTAGAAACGTGAACTTAGTAAAAATAAAGATGTTACTTATTTTAATTTTTTAGCTCACCCCAGCCAATCGAAGCCGGAGTTCCCCAAGGTAGTATATTGGGGCCCTTTTTATACTTATTGTATACTTCAGACATGCCAACTAGTAACCGAGTTCACACATCGACATTTGCTGACGACACAGCTTTTTGAGCATTCACGAAAGACCCGAAGTAGCATCACGATATTTACAAGACCACATATTTAATTTAGAAAAATGGTTGAAGAAATGGAGAATAAAAGTGAATGAACAAAAATGTACTCACATAACTTTCACACTGCGTAGAAAATCTTGCCCCCCTATTCGGATAAATAACCAGACGATACCTCAGCTTTCAGACGTCAAATATCTCGGCATACATCTTGACCGGCGCACAGTGGTCAATTTCGCGAGATAGCGGTCAAAACTCTATAACTTTTGACCGGATTGGTATTTTTTTACGCAATTTGTTTTATTAATAGGAGGGACTTTAAGCTTCAATTTGCGTGTTCAAACGTAAAAATCGACTGATAGGAACGTAAGTAATGTGGAGTTAAAAATGCATTTTAATTTTTTGTTGAGTTTCCATGTAAAAGTTGAATATTTTGATATTTTAAATAGGTATTTTTTTTATAATTTCTTATTTTCTTTAATCGTATTTTACAACCAATACTTATTTATTATTCCTAAACTTAATTTTGGTCAGAAAATGCCAACATTTGGCCCCTGACATTTATTTGGTCTCAATATTCACAGGGACCAAAGGTTGGTTTTTTGGAAGAAAGCTAATAACACTGACATTCCCAACAATATCAATACCATTTGGATATATTATATACAGAACACAACATCGCTAAAATTTTAAGTAAACTTTTACTATTGATTTAAAGTGCACATATGTATATTTTATTTAAATGTATTAATAAAAATTTATACTAAAATTAGAAACAAATTATAATCTTTAAACTAGTATTAATTAAACAATATTAGTAAAAATTTCTTCCAAACAGCATTGATTTTCATTTTGCAGTAGTTGTTTAGCTTCTTCATCTAACTCTAATGAGGTTGATTTCCATTTTTGTCGAATACTGGACAAAAATGGAAATACTGATGTGCACAACAAAATATTATTAAGATCTTCATTAGTACAATATCTGGAAATTTTTCTTGTATTGTGCTCGCGAAGGAATCTGTAGTCTTTGTTCCTTTTTTCTTGCGCTTCTTCTGAGAGATCTCCAATTGGAAGCATATTGTGCTGAATTATTTGTTCCCCATGGAACAAAATTTTGTGAACTGTGGTTGGAATATGTCTCCAAGAATATTTTTGGTTATAAAGGGTTGCTGTCTCATTAGCATACTGACCAAATTTTTTTGTATCTATCTTTTTGCTACATGCTATAACTTCTAATATGATTTGGAATCGTCGTATTAAATCATAATCTACTCCAGTTATAGAAGCTGCAGTTTCTGGATCGGGAAAAAAATCTCCTTGCTGTGTTTCCATCATTAGAATTTCCTTCTCCTTGCTTTGGCTGGTCAATTATAAGGCCTATCTCACGGTATTTTTCTTGAATATCTTTTTTTTTGCTTTCTCTTTTCCAAATTTTCTTTGTTGTTTCTCACTGTTTCGCCTAAAGGGCCAAATTCCAAATCGTATCCCAATTTAAGAATATGCTCCATAAAACGAATTCTAGCATGAAGAGGTGACATTCCAAATTCATATGCTTCATTAAAACTATCGTCTTGTGTTGGTGGTTGGCTCAATTGACTTGATGTTTTTTGGCATATGGTGCAGCTTGACGAAGACTTTGTTTCGGTTAAAGCTTGTGCAACTTTTCCATCGATCATTGTAAGTGACATTTTAAAGTTAACTTCGATGCATTGGTCATTAAATTCAAATATCACTGGTTGAAGTTCTTTAATTTCATCTCTTATTTTGCCAACTTCTTCAGTTATGACATCTTTAGTTTCTTTTTTGTAAGCAAAATTTATTGGTCTACAAAATTTTGTTGACGAGGGAATTTCATTCTTCCATACATCTATCTCTGCAGCTCTACTAGTTGACGGCTCTGAAGCAATATAAGTTTTTGTTAAACGTAATGGAACGAAAGAAATCATGAATAAATTGGCATCTGATGAATTTTCCGCATTACATTGTTTGTATTGTTTCTGGCCAGAGGACCCATCACATCCCCATTTAGAAATTAAAGTCATGCTGCAATTTTTAAACTTCTTTAAATAGTCAGCATCAAGTGTCTTTAATAATCGTTCTGCAGTGTGTTCAAGGAGATCCTGCAATTTTATTTCTGCTGAACTTGAAGTTACACTAATAGCAGTTGGTGAAGGTAAGCAATCTTTTTTGGCAGAAACTATATCTCGATATGATGGAAAAATTCCACAATTTTTTTCATTGGTTCGCTTCCCCAATTCTGTATATTGGTTTTTAGTCATTTTCAAATCCAAAAATAGTGCAAATGCTTCTTTTGGAGTAAAAATCCTTTTTGTGCGTCTGGGGCTTGCTTCCACTATTTTTTCCATGATAGCAATTTTACTCTTTTTAGTTTTCGATGGTTGAATTTGATGCAGAAATGAATCCTTTATGATGCTACAAGAAACTTCTTCATTGATATGTTTAAGCTTGCGTCTTCGTGATGTTTAAATTTATTTGCAATTTTCAGGTATTTAAGTTATATAATATTAGATGGCAATAAAATCGTTTTTTACCTTTTCCAAATGAATTGCCAGATACCACATAATTTGAGAGGTCTATTGTCATTTTTGTCAAAATTTTGATACACCCTTCTATGTGGACTAGGTCCAAATATGGGCCAACTTCTCCTAATTTCAACAGAATTATTTTTTGGGTCAATAAGAACTCTTGTAAAAAATTTCATCAAAATATATGCATAATAGCCACTTTCACATACAAATAACTTCTCAAAAAATATGACGTGCATTTGTACCGAATATCTTACCTTGGGTCAGAAAAATTGCTGTAGCTCAAAAAGTGCAGTCCCGATGCATGGATATGTATATATAGGAATGTAGGGGAGAGTTAGGACTACAAAATAGTAAATTTGTGTTTTGACTCAGATTGACTCACAGGAGTTATGCTCTATGAAGTAGGAAATTTCCGAGAAATTTGACAGTTAAAGCAGAAATAGCGAAACTTGCCATAAGGTATTTAAAGAAGCTTGAAACTCATCCGAATCCACTGGCCCGTAACATACTAACTGAACCTGGTTACATTCGACTAAGAAGGAGGGATACTGCTTCTCTCATCCGTACATCAGAGGGATAACCCTCAAATTACAGTAACCGTGAAACGTACATTTTTTTGTCCAGCACTGCTTGGACTTAACAAGTATATTTTTAGACTTAAGATATGAGTAATTATTGATAGTTCAATTATATTGAACATACAATAAATAAAAATTGCAAAAAAAAAAAAACTTATTTTAAAACTAAAAAACAAGAAAAATAATTTTGAACAAAGATGATTGCTTAAGCATGATTTAATGTATAAAAAAGTTAATAGTGATGCTAACGATTTTTAGAGTTTGAAAAATAATCGTGTGATTTAAATTACTAAAGTTATTTGTTTATAGAAACACACAGAAAACAATTTTTAAATCTAATTACCGAACCGGGAAAATAATAAAGGCCCAACTATATACGAGTATGTATGAGCTAGCTTAAGCCTTAAGTTGACTGTGCCAATATATGTATATACAATCTATAATGTACTTAACAGGGCAGACAGACGAGATTTGTTGGCAAGGGGTTAAAGAGGAAGAGTGTGTATTGCATTAGTACTTTCTTTACAAATCTTGTCTGTCTGCCCATTTTCAGTCCATATAGAAAAGGGGAGTAACCAAACTTCATTTGCTTAATCAAATTGCGAAAGCGATCGTACATTTCGTACGAAAACAGCTGTTTGTGCTTTGTGTTATACATACATATGCACAAATGTATGTACATGCATAATGCAAATTGCAATGGAAACCGATAGTGAAAAAATTATTTATAAATTTAATATAAAATGTTTAAAAAGAGAAGTTTCTATAAGAAATAATTCTTGCAAAAAAAACCGACTTCAAAACAGCAAACTTAATTAAAATCATGTTTCTTTAAGACGGTAATTATACAATGATTATATTATATTCGAGGAAGATTGTAGCGGGATTTTTAAAATGTCATTGCACAAACTGTCAATTCAGATAAAAAAACTAATTTTTGAATTCAATAATCTAAAACAAATATCAGTCGATTTTCTACCGGGGGAGCAGTACTTCCGGAGTATATAGGGGCACAAGACCCCAGGGTTCTGTGCTTTTTCAGGTCAAACCAATGCCAAACGACTGTCTGTATACAGCGGATCAAAAGTTTGGCTATATACATAAAATTACACTAACTATTGCGACACCCTGTAATTTCCGAGTTCAAATTTTATACTTGTTATAGCGGTCGTAGCAATACAGGTTCATTGTAAATTTCAACCGTCTGTCTATAACGGCTTAAAAGTTTGGTCATATACATCAAATTACATAAACTATTGCGACACCCTGTAATTTATAATTTTAAATATTTATACTTATTTTAACACACATAGTAATGGACATTCTGTCTAATTGTTAAGTGTTTGTCAATAAGTATTTAAAAGATAGGGTCATATATATCAAATGACGTCACCTATTGGGACACCCTTTAAATTCAAATTTTAATATAAATACTTGTTAAAGAGAACTTTGTCATACAGTTTCTTTGTAAACTTTAACTTTGTGTCCATATACATCAAATTACATCAACTATTGGGACACCCTTTAATTTCCAATTTTAAATATTTATACTTGTTGTTATACGAGACATAGTAGTGAATATTCTGTCTATTTTTCAAGTGTTTGTCTATAACGGTTCCAAAGATAAGGACATAATGGTCAAATTACATCAATAATGGGGACACCCTTTAATTTATCCAAATTTTATACTTGTTGTAATAGCGGACTAAGCAATATAGGTTCTTTGTACATTTCAACTGTCTATCTATAACAGTTGAAAAATTTGGCCATATATATACATATATCACTTTTACATTAACTATTGGGACACCCTTTAATTTCCAAATTCATATTTTACACTTGTTATTATAGCGGACTTAGCAATACAAGTTCTTTGTAAATTTCAACTGTCTGTCTATAACGGTTCAAAAGTTTGGCCATATATATATCAAAATAAACCAACAAATGGGACACCCTTTAATTTCTAATTTTAAATATTTATACTTATTATAACAGACATAGTAACGAACATTATGTGCAACTTTCAAGTGTTTATCTATAAGGGTTCAAAAGATAGGACCATAAAGGTGAAATTACGTCACCTATGGGGTCACCCTTTAATTTTTAATTTTATTTTTTAATTACTTTTTGTTATTGGGAGCTATAGTGATACGCACTTTTTTCTAATTTTAAATGGGTGACCTATAAAGTTCATAATACACGTAAAAAACATGTATGTTGTATGGGGACACCCTTTAATTTTTAAACTTTTAAACTGTTTTTAAAATGGGACCAATCTGTAGCCATAACCTTTCTAATGGCGCAAAAATTTTTAAAATCGGTTCAGAAATGACCGAGTTCTGAAGGCACAAACATACAAAAAAAAAAAAAAAAAAAAAAAAAAAAGCAACACACAGACGAATTGATAACCTCCTTCTTTTTTTGAAGTCGGTTAAAAAGGGAGGCGTTGTAGTATAATCGTACTTAAAAAGAAAGAGCATTTTATTGTTTATGAGTTGAGTAATGCACACCGCAGTATTTTTTAGTTTTTTTTTTACTAAAAAACACAAACAGCAAAAAATGTTAAAGTTTTCTTGAGAAATTTTCTTAAAAGTGATAATTATTAATTTGTGTTTGAATGGTATTAGATATATAAAAAATGTTTATTAAACACCTTTTTGATAACAAATTTAATTTTTTCAGAAAAAAAATATTATTTTCCAAAATAATATAAATCCGATGAGCTTCCTGAGTTTCCATAAACAAGTTTCAATAAGTATAAGTAAATGTTGAACAAAATAACAATGAACTTTAGAGAGTTCAAACAAAAAACTGCGCATTATTAATAACATTACTTACGTTCCAAGCCTCATCCAGAGGTTGTACACAACTACTAAACAAAACACACTGAGTGTTTAAAACATGAGACGAGTAAATACGGCGCTCAGTAGTAAAGAAGTTCGTTTTACTCGGTCAGCTCATTGTAATACGAACAGAGGCTTGCTCACTAATAGTATAATATGAGTTTGGGCATGTAGTCGTAAATAGTTTATTACAAAATAAATGGCTATGGACCATGTACTAAAAATACAAAACATTGTAAATGTTACCAAAAAGTACATAAAGCTATTTCTATTTTATTTTAATTTTTCTTTGAATATGTACGTTTTGGATTTATTTTAAAAACATTATTGTTGACAACTGAATCTATACATATATTGCACTTGATCAACAGGAGGGTATTAACTCAAAATTCTTAAAGTTTCACTTTTTGCAAAAAATTAACCAACAACCTCAATATCCATATACTGTAAAAATTTCAATTCTTATGATTACTTTTTCATATCGAAACCCGCATATGAGATCATTTTCGTGATAGTGTCATGAGTACCTTTATATCAACAAAAAGGTATTATTTTTACTTGGCAATAATTGCAAAAATTTAAAAGAAAAACAGTGTAAATATATTATTAAACGGAATTTGCTTACTATAATATGATCGGATTTTTAAATTATTTTAAAATGTAATAACAAACAGTTTTTTACCTCTACTGAAAATTTTAAAATATTGAGGTAATTTTTTCCAGTCTGTCTGTGTTCGCCTCACCTAAAAACTATAAAATAATAAATTTTAATAAAATTTTGTTTCCAATATAAGGTACTTTTTTTACAAGAGAAAGTGGAGAAAAAGCAGTGAAAGTGTGCAATTTTTTTACATATGTACATATATACATACACCTTTTATTTTTGAAAGCGGGATATTTTACTGCTCCTATTTATAAGTAAATACATAAACCATAACTGAAGCACTAAAAGGTGGTTTAGTGGATTTTGGATTGCTTTCAAAGCAAAATCGAACAAAATATAGTAAGGAAACTGACGAAGGCAGAGCTAGTAATAAATAAATGAAAAAATAAATCACTTCTTTATTATTACTTTTATGCGCCTACAAATGCAGAAAATACAAACTTGTACCCACTTCTGCTCCGTACTGTACTTATGTATTATATTCATGCCATTGCAAGATATTAGGCTCTTATTTTTTGGATGCTCTATAAACTATATATATTTTCCGTACACAATTTTTTAAAAATGTTTGTTATAAGATTTTTATATTCATCCGGCAAAAACATATCGCATTTAATATCGCCGCATCAACATGGGTTTAGAAAAGGATGCTCAACCATTACCAACCTGTTACAGTTAACGACGTTAGTTAATAAAGGATTCGTGAAAAATCAACAAACTGATGCCATTTATACGGATTTCTTCTTCTTAATAAGCTATATATGCAGGGATTTTCTGCAAATAGTCTAAATTGGATTAAATCTTATCTAAATGATAGAAAACAAAATGTACTTTTCAAAAACCACATATCTAAACCTATAAATGTTTGTTCTGGAGTACCGCAAGGCAGCCATCTTGGTCCAATCCTGTTCTCTTTGTTTATAAATGATCTGCCAAATGCTATAAAATATTGCAACATACTTATGTTTGCTGATGATGTAAAAATTTTTCTTACATACAAAAAAAATTCGGATCATTTTTACCTACAACTTGATATTGATAACTTTTATACTTGGTGCAATGTAAACCTAATGGAACTAAACTCTAACAAATGCAAGCACATGAGATCTAACAGGGGCATCTTCGTCAGTGTCAACTTTTTGTTGGGCAAACAACCTTTGGAATTAGTTTGTTCCATCCTGGATTTGGGTATAATGCTTGACGTTAAGCTTAGTTTTATTCCACACATTAATATGATGGTCAATAAGGCGAAAGGCGTTCTTGCTTTTGTTAAAAGATGGGCAAAGGAATTTATCGATCCATATGTAACTAAGCTTTTATACACATCCTTAGTTAGACCTATTCTTGAATCTGGCGCAGTTGTTTGGGATCCGTTGTATAATGTTCATAGTGATCATATTGAGTCTATTCAAAAACAGTTTTTGCTATTTAGCCTACGAAGCTTAAGATGGAATCCAACACTAAGTTTGCCTCCTTATCATCAAAGATTATCGCTAATTAAGTTGCCTTCTCTTAAAAGCCGAAGGACTATGCTAAACGTTACGTTTTTGTTAAGTATTCTTAATGGC
Organism: Phasia obesa; assembly: GCA_949628195.1. NCBI lineage: Eukaryota > Metazoa > Arthropoda > Insecta > Diptera > Tachinidae > Phasia > Phasia obesa. Next base: position 46,466,497 of record OX451217.1, read on the forward strand.
GATATACACTCTGAATTCATACTAAGAACTATATCATTTAATGTTCCACATCGGCCGACACGTTACTTTCAACCTCTGGCAATTAAATGTTTTCGTATGAACTATGCTTATTCTGATCCACTGAGAAGAATATGTGCCAATTTTAATGAACTGTATCAATTTATTGATTACTCTTTAAGCTTAAACGTTATAAAACGCAATATTATAATTTTCCTTAATTGTTAAATATTTTTCTTTTGTCTTTGAAAATTATTATTACAAATAATTATTAAATTTGCTACTAAAGTCTGTATGAAATTATTATGTAGACTTTTATATATTTAAATAAATAAATAAAAAAAAATAAATGTTTGTTTCTTTAATTCTAGTTATTAACTCCTACTACGATCATAAACTTTCTTTTATACAAAAAATTATTTTTACGTCAATTATGCAATTTCATTACTTTTTCATTACCATTGGTATTTGGAAATAAATCAGTAGCATTAAATGATAGTCAAATTTTTTTCATTATAATTATTTGAAATAAAACCAATGAAAATTCAGTGCCAATTAAAAATCCAATGTAATGCAATTATTATTCCTTGTGTATGTTTTTTTCAGAATTAAAAGTATTATTTAATAAATGTTGCAAGTTGTGACTATTATTTTTAAATTACAGACTTTGTAATTGGATAAAGTTTCTGAGTTTAGTTATAATTTTATCAAAAGAGCATTTATTGTTGAAATAGTTACAAGGTTATTTAATATTTATAAAATTTTGAATGTAATTTGAAAATATACATATCTTTATGCATAAATTTCGTGTGTTATTAAAAAAATGATATTCATAATTATATTCATTTTGTAAAACATATGTACATATAAAAATTTTCCAAATTATTTTATTATTTAAAGAATTATTCTGTATGAATATGTGCATAAACTCATTTGTATGCAACTGTTTAATTTTCAAAGAACTTATTATTGTCCTTGTTTGTTGGGCACAAAAAGTATTTCTCTTTGTTGAATTTTCCATCATCAAATTGTCTTCGTCGTTGCCCAGCAATATTTCTTTTTCAGCCATAAAGATTGTCAACATTACCATGGCGATTTTGATGCTTCAGGCATTTGTTTATATTACAACGAATGTTGTTGACTGGCTGAAGAAATGAGAAGACAGAAGGATGGAGAGACTGTTGGTCTAACTGTGTATTTGATTGAGTGATAGACAAACTAATACTACTGTGGTTGTTATTAATGTTTTGAATTTTGTTGTTGTCACTGTTGTTTACTTAACATATAATTTTAAATAAAGATGTAGTTAAACCTGAAAGACCGACAGAAGATAATCATGCACTTGAAAAAATTATATTTATCAATATTAAGTTTCAAATAATATTCCATGTAATCAATATTTTATATACTTTTTGCTAATATATTGTCGTAATATATTACGTTATAGACAACCTTGCTCTAAAACTATATATTAAATATTCCTTCATATCAGAATTAGTATTATAGAGCGTCTAATAAATGCCATTACTTAGCTATGTTATTTTATACATCGCTAAAACGGCTGACAACATACCGAGCTTGGTGCCAAAAGATCGACTGTTTGATGAGTTAATCAAAATATAGTGCGCCATCCTGCTGAAAATAAAGTTTATAACTTCTATTTTATTCAGGGTGTTGTTGCTCAAGTAGTTAGCACGTTGGCTACTAAAGCCTAGTAACGAGTTCGATACCCAGCCGTGGCAATATCAATTTTACTGCTATGTACAGACAGACATAAATTGTAAAACTTGGTGTTTTGTATTCCAAATCGATGAATATCTGCACCAGCAACAAAACTTTCAAAAAATATTTCATGTACAGAAACGGTCATGTTACAGTTTTATTTTATTATAGACTATTTGTAAACAGAAGACTCCAGTACAGATAGCTATAGATTCAGAGTGTATCGCTCCAAAGCTTTTAATAAAAATTATTTTCATTAACTTTGCATTTTTATACTTAAGGCTTTTTGTACATCTTCTTCGTATTCTTAGTTAACCTAGATTTTTTGTTGTCCTAATTGTCATTATTTTATTATCCATTTTTCTTAATACTGTCAAAGCTATTTTATGCCTTACATATATATATAAGGGTGGCATCAAAACATCTGACAATATAAAAACCTAATAATTTGCTTAGCTTTTCTAAAAAATTTGAAACATGTTCCTGCTGTTCTGAATAACTAATATTTTATAATATTAATTTTTAATTAAAGAATTCTGAATAATTTGAAGATGGTTATTTTTAATATTTACATAAAGTATTAAAGCAACGGTTTTACTCTACTTGTATTTAAATATTCATGAAAATAAATTTCTTTATCACTAATTTCTGAATAATACCAAAAAATGTTGAGCAGACATAAATTTGTGTTTAAAATGACTTAAAAACAATTTTATTCTTAATCTTCTATTGGCCCATTTGTCTAAACGGAGGCATCATTGCAACATACTTATTCAAAAATGAGGCTTTTCGTGGTGATCCACTCTTCCTGGTGATCGATACCGAAACAGAGTTATTTCTGCCTAAATTCGATGGTAAAATTGCACAGTGGGGCAGAATTAAAATATTTTGGAAATAACTCAGCCATTTGTAAAGCGCTAGGCCGATCGATCCAAATTACATGAGCATAGCAGAGGTGTATCTGAGCCTAAGTTTTGACGGCAGGAACTATCCATTTGTGAGGGGTAGCGCTATGTAGTCTCAAAGTTGTGTACCTCACACCTGCAAATTCTTTTAGGGCTTGGCATTTCTTTAATTTTTGTTTGATTTAAAAAAAATTTAATCGCAAAAAATTTGCAACATTACGGTTTAAAACTGGGATATTTCCAATACAGTTATTTTTCAACACACCTTTTTATTTTCGAAAGTGGGATTATTTAACAACTATTGCACAGCAGATGGCGCTATCTGGATATAATTTGTATTTAATTTGTGTTTTTTCTTTGTGAAATTACATTGTTATTAAAATTCCCAAAATAAAGACAAAAATACGAAAATTGGAATTTTTAGTATTTTGCCATAAAGTCTACATATGGACTAGGGCTCATTGAATACTTTTAGCAATAATTGAAAGTATATGTCGCTTTAGTCAGCGTCTATAACGTCTTATTTTAGTCATCGACATTGATATATTTTTACCACAAATAAATGAACCACCCTAATGGATATAAGTCTTTGTCAGTAAGAAATAAAAATTTCCTGTTTGTCACACAAACAAAAAACAAGTTGGAGCCTGACTGTTTCACATTTATTTTATCTTCCATTTGCTGACAATGATAATCATCACCTTATTATAAACTATGGTGTTATTTATTTTGTCAGTTGTTGCGTATATCCTGTTGTCTTGTTTGTCAAGGTAATGATGCCAAGATGTTTACATGTAATTTTAGGTTACACATACAAATTCTTGTAATTATGGCTTAATAATAAATTTATATTCTGTATTTAAACAGGAAAAATTTATACTTAACTATATTTTCAAATGCACAGCTACCCATCAAGACTACACTGAAATGGACCCCGTATTAAATTATGGTTATGGCATGTGACTTAGTTAAAGAATTTCCGAAAGCAAATAATGAAAAAGCTTGTATTTTTGGAAATGTTGTAAAAGGTTTTTGTTTGGCCATAAATAAACAAAATAATTTAGAAAGGAAGAAAAGTTTCCTTCGTGAGATTTGTGCTTAAATAATTTATAATTTTGATTTTTCCGTGGCTTGTTTTAATTTCCAGCGCTGTAATTTTCAATCCAGCACTCTTAACTATTAATTATTAATTAATTATACATATATTTATTTATATATTTGTTTTTTGGTTCATTAATTTATTATTTATATCATAAGGTCGAAGCAAATAATTAACAAAAATATAAGAAAATTTCAGAGCAACAGGAACTAATCTTATTCCTATTGAATAGGGCTACTATATGCTACATATCCAGTATATACTCCAGCTTTAGCCCCTTTACGACTATTTCCTGTTTCCAAACTTGAAGAAATGACTGAGTGGTTAGAGCTGTAGTTCAAGCGAAGAGGTCATTTGTTTGCCTAAAAAAAGTCAAGAAATTATCAATTTACTTCGTATAGAAGTTATTTGAGAATTTTTATGCCTAGAACTCCAGAAGGGAGGTTTTTACTTGGAACCCATTTTACAATTTATGGATAACCGAAACCACACAGGAACATTTGCTAAAAATTTGCTATGCATTTGCAAAAGTCCCCACGAAGCTTGAGTATCTTTAAAAATGGGAAATAAAAGTAAATGAACAAAAATTACCTCATATAAAGTTCAGCCTGCGCCTTAACTCTCGGTAGCCATATACATCGGTATACAACTTAATCATCGTCTTACTTGGAAAATCCACATAGAAGCCATGAAGACTGTCTGGATTTTAATTTTATAATGATCATTTAAGTTAATTTATACACTTAAGCATAATTACATAATTATAGTTATAATTTACAATGTTGTTATTAAATAACATACTATTATGATTCTAAAATATAAATATTATCTATATATGAATTTTTAATTTTATTTGAACTTTTTTTAAATGAATAAATATACCATTTTCAAATAAAAGAAAACATATAAAGAGAATAAAAACAAGTAAAAGTGCTATATTCGGCCATGCCGAATCTACTATACCCTTCACCACGGTGATTTTATTTATACAGACATGTGCAGCATTATCCATATTGTTGACTCTTTACATAAATTAAAATAAGTTATATGAGAAAAAACTCATTATTCAAACTTTAAAGAATTAGAAGACAGCGGCTACGCAGCTAAATGACAACAAATTCCATTTTCTACAATTGTCGCCGTGTTGTTTCTATAAAGGTCTTAAATATAAATCAAAGCAGAAAACCCGTACAAACCTAAAACATACAAAAGTCGCCCCTCGCAAGGGGGTTATTACCGCCAGATCTGTATGCACTCCTTGCGATCTACGTGTCGCCGTCTAATATTTATTTGACAAAAAAAGAGCAAAGTCGAAAAAATTAAAAAAAAACGTGAAAAAATATAGGTGGGTGTTGTTTTTGGCCCACAGCCTCCAAAGGAATGATCCGATGTTGCTGAATTGCAATCCCAAAATTTTCGTTGTTTGTATCTCTTCTGGTGACTTTCCAAATGACATTTCAACCCGAACACGGACAGACGGATAGATGGACAGACGGACATCGCTTAATCAACTTCTCTATGTATAAGGATCCAGAATACATATGTATACTTTATGGGGTCGGAAATGAATACTGTAGAAATTACACACGAAATGACAAACTTATATATACCCTTTCCGCCTGTGGTGAAGGGTATAGTAAAGAAAAATATTTGCTTGGTAGTATAATATAAAAAAGAAATAGTATTTAAAAGTGTAAAACAATATCAAAAAGCTCTATCTCCTATGAAATATAATATAAAAAAAGTAAAATTTCTCATATCCTATTTCTTTAATAAGTTTGTTTAAATAGAAAAATAATAACAATTGAAACTATCTTGTAGACAGATACGAAGACATAGCTTTCCTTATAATTAAGAACTTCAGCCTAAATAATTAATTTTGAAATTATTATTAGTCGAACTATCCCGAACCCAATATAGGATACTTTTTTCCACAAAAATATCTCATTTCGAAGAGAAAGTAAAGAAAAAGCAGTGATTTCCGGTTTAAAGGTACTGAAACTTTCCGTTTAAAACTGGCATATTTTGAAAACGGTTTTTTTTCTACACATAGTTTTAATTTTTGATAGTGAGATATTTTAAAAACTATGGCGCAACACTTGGCGCCATTAAAATAAAATTTGCATTTAATTTGTGTTTTTTCTTTGTGGAATTACATTGTTATTAAAATATTTTAAACATCTCTTACAGAGGTTTACAATAATTTTTAGAATTTTTTATAAATTTTACAATTTTAACCAGGGATGGGTACCTTTATATAAAGTAAATACATAAACCATAACTGAAGCACTAATAAAAGTAAGAGTCTTTCAATTGGTGTGGAATACTTTTAAAGCAAAATCGAGCAAAATATTGTCAGGACGCCAACGACGTGGCGGGCACAGATAGTATATAATTTTTGTATATGAAAAAAATATTTAATATTTGAAAATTTTGTTGCTGGTGCAGATAATAATCGAAATGGAATAGAAAACAGCAATATTTAGAATTTTTGTCTGTCCGTCTGCCTGTGCTCGCATCATGTAAAAACTACTGGATGAATTTTAATAAAATTTTTTGAGAAGGTTACTTTAGTATCTTAGGGTACTTTTTTCCGAAAAGTAGTGTTTTTTCTTTACTGCAATAATGGAAGACTACTATTACTAAAATAATTACAGCAACGTATTAAAGGATTCTTTTAACATCCAAGACATTTGAGGTTACTTTCGCCTAATGAAGAAGTGATATATTGCTTTAGATATAAATTGTAAATGACAAGAATCTTTATGAAAATAAATATTGGCTCAACACTAATTTTGAAAATTTTAAATATGTTCGATTATATTTGAAGAGTATTTTGAAAAATCTATTTGTTATGATCATTGCAGGGATATTCAGCCCAATTATAAATATTCTTAGGGAAATTTTTCCCTTCCCAATGTTTTGTTCCCGGAAAAAATCTCCCTTATCCTAGTCTCCCTGGCAATAGCAAATAAAGGGAGTGAGAAAATCTGAAACAGCTGTTTTGCTTTCTACATTTTACTTAAATGGAAAAATGGTGTCAATCCATTCACCATTTCGGCGAAAGTAAGGTGGGGGCTCTAGATATCTCGAAGGCCTTTGATGGAGTGTGGCATGGTGCACTCCTGTCAAAACTTATTGCTTTTGGTGTCGGTGATAGCTTTTCTCGATTTATATCGAGCTTTCTCATGGATCGCACTATACGAGTTGTTATAGATGGGATTTCATCAAACGAGTTCAAGATTAATTCAGGAGTACCACAAGGCTCTGTTCTTTCTCCTACCCTGTTTCTTATTTTTCTAAATGACCTTCTCTGTCAAACTTCCAACCCTATCTACTCTTTTGCAGATGATAGCAGCATTTGCCATTCGTATTCATTCTGCAGACGGCCGAGATTGGGGCCAAGCGGCAAAACATAAATGATACGCTTAATCACGATCTCGTAATAATATCTAATTTGGGCCGGACAAATAGAGTCGACTTTAACGCTCGTAAGACTCAATGTTGTATGCTAACGCACCGGCGTTCGGCCGAAAATGGTGCTACATCTGTAATTATGGGTGGTATAAGTATTAAGGAATCAGAAGCTCTTGATGTTCTTGGCATGAAAATCCATTGTGACGTTCGATGGACTAAGCACATTTTTTAAGTCTCAAAAGAAGCTTTCAGGTGTCTCGGTTTTCTCAAACGGTGTAAAACATATTTCACCTCATCTGATCTCCTTACTATTTATACCACTTACATCCGGCCAAAAATGGAATATAACTCTCATGTACGGGCCGGTGCTCCAAAGTCTGTTTTGGAGAGGGCGAAGAAGCTCATAGGTGACAGTAGGTGAGTGCTGGTCCGAAATAAAAAAATAAAAAAATAATAAAAAAAGTTTTTGTGTAAATAATTTAAGCTTTTAGGTTTGCTTTAATTCAATAATGCCCAGCATAGCTTTTCACATGGTTGTGGAAGAATATACTGTTGTGGAATGAGGCAGAAAACCAACCAGAAAATAAAATACACTGGATTTGTCCCAATAATTGTAAGTACAAAATAAATTCATGTGCTCCGAAGTATAATATATTTTCTTGGCTGAGGTTTGAAAAATATTACAGTGTCAACACACTTGCTTTCTTATATTTGCTCTATGTGGTTACATCTATCTCTCGACCAACTAAGAATAAATTCGGTGTTAGTCCTGTTAGTGTTAGTGGCTATTTGCACTTTTTTCAGAAAGTGGATACTAGACCGGTATCGGAAAAGGTTGTAAGGTTTCCTTGGCTCAGCCAATTTTAGCAAATTCTCTTTCAGAATTTTGCTAGGATTTTTGGAGTTCTTGCTTCTTACCCTTAAAAAAATAAACTAGTTATTTCTGAATGCTTCTTTCTACATTACGGTCAGTGAATGTTGAACCTGGTGTCTTTTTGTATTTTTCGTCCTTAAGAACTAATTTTAAATCATTGTTTTATACTTATAAATTTGGTACTTACATTTCCGCGCTAACTCCCTTTCAAATATATGGGGGAAAGAACTACCAAAAACATACAATTATTTTCCCCTTTTTAATATTCATTACACTTTTTTCCCTCGGTAAAGACAAGGGAAAAAATTGCCGGTAAATTTTAATTCATAATATCAGAAATGGGAGAAGGGAAAAATTTACCGGGCTGAAATTTCATTGGGCTGATTAATTATTGTGCAGCAAAATATTTGCAATATTTTAATAATATATAAAACTAGAATTAATTCATTCAATTGAATCTATACACATGTATAATAAAATTTTAGCAGTACCATTTCTGTACATGAAATATTTTTTTTTTTTAAATTTTGTAACTGAAATTACTATCTTTCTAACTGTCTGTCTGTGTTCGCATTACGTAAAAACTACTGTATGAATTTTAATAAAATTTTGTGAGGAGGTACCTTAGTATCTCGGTTCAAATATAAGGTACTTATTTCCGCAAAAATATCTTACTTTCAGAGAAAAATAGTGAAGTACATAATTTTACTGATGTAAAGGTACTGCAAACCTAACAATACCTTTTATTTTTGAAAGCGGAATATATTTAACTCTACAATTAAGAATTTTATATTAATAGAGTCTTTGTTTATGAGCAATTACCCAGGGATAGGTACCTCTGTGTTTTTGCCGAATTGAAGTTGGCTTCGAAACAGCTTCCTCAGTAAAGTTGAATTCCAGGAGTATCTACTCCAGTAGCTCACAAATTAACAAAATTAAACGAAAAATTGTGGTGGTTTAAAAAACAAGTGCTAAATTACTTTTGTTTTATTGCTTACTCTTTCACAAAAATATCTAAATTACAATTCAAATTTAATTATATTTAATTCAAAATAGCCAACGATATGGCGCAAAATATTATTATTACAACAATTAAACTAAACATTTATAGTGGCGCGACTTCTACTAGGAACAAGATTTGTTCAAGCTTATTTTCGAATGATAAAAAACTAAGTGTCTAAGAAACTTATTAACGAAAAATTAAATTAAAGAAGATAACAGCAGCGCCTCTTAGACGTCAGATCCTTTAACTATAATTTGGCATCACTCATTATGAAGCAGAGATGAAAACCCTTTACATTCAGACATGAACACTCTGTATAAAATAAATACATAATGCATATCTGAAGCACTATAAAAGTAAGAGTCTTGAAATTTGGTGTTGATTACTTTCAAAGTAAAATCGAACTAAATATTGTCAGGAAGCGAACTAAATAGGATGGAGTTATGATAGAATAGAAAATCGTCCTCTTGCGGAAAGAAGCATAAAACCTTTGAAAGAAGCATAAACCACTTTCTAAATACCTAAATTTATTATTTTTTATATTTAAATTACTTAACAATAAATTACTTAAACAAAAAGTAACTGACATTGCTAACCGAAGGTTGGCTAAAGTAACAACAACATACATATAAGGTGGTAAATATTAAAAGTAAAAATATACAACAAGAGAGAAGCTTAAGGTAGTGGTAGACTTCGTTCTCACCAACTGACGATTGATAATTAAATACAAGTTTTCTCGTATTCTTTTATCTGGGTTTGTTTGGTTAAATAGATGATGATTACAACTAAAACATTACCCTAAGTAGATTAGATACAAGAGTGCTGATGACGGACGTGGCTGTCTAGAAAATATGCATTCCGCTCGTGCTGGTGTTTAAAAATTAAATTTTCCCAATTTTTCTTTAATGTTATCACCTAATTTGTAATTTAATTAATTCTTTCTTAGAGAGACTAAAAACAAACTTAAGCTTGATTATAAAATTTCATTGCATGTAAATTACTTAACTATAAAATAATTAAATACTAAACTAATTATATACTAAACTATAAAATAAATTAATTATAACCAGAGTTCATTATTGAAGCACATATTTTGACAGTGTCCGTTTGTGTTTAAGTTGAGATATTTAAAGGATGTGTTTTAACAATTTTAATATATTAATAACTAATTACATGAAAATGTACTAATTTTTTGTTCCTACACATATCAATGTTAAAGAAAATTTTTTCTCAATTAAAACATTTTTAGAAAAAAAAACCTTTTTTAACTTTATAAATTAATTATATGCACTTTTTAATTCAACATTTTGAAATGTTATTTCAGTTTATTATTATTAAATCAACATGATATTTTAAGATGTTTTCATGTTATTTCAAAACGTCTATCAAAATAATGCTTAACGAATTCCTGGATAATTCAACATTAAAATCGTGTTATCGATTAACATGAAATTAATGTTGATTTTAACTTTTATATTGTTGATTCGTTAGGTATAATACATTATTTATCATAATTTTGTTTTACAGTGCAAAAATGTTATTTTTGTTTTATATTGTCTATCTAAAGATATGTCTAGCTAAGCAGAAATTTAATTCATTTCAAACAAAAAGCAACCCCATCTAATATCAACTGCAACGATAAAACTACAAAAATTGAAAACAAAACACTAGAAGCGAATTATTTATAACCTTTTTGTTAAATCTGACCGCTGGTCATCGCATAATCAAAAAATCCTGAGAAGTTTAAACAAGTAATAGTGTTTAAGATTCTTCATAAATAGTTGCATTATTTAGGTAAGTGGACTTACTCCACTTTCAAAATATTAATATTAGTTTGCTTTTATCTTACTAAGTTGTTGTTATTTAATAAATTATCCATAACTTTTTTTGTTTATAAATTTAACTTATAATAAAGAGATTTGATATATGTATGTGTAATAATTTCAATGGCTGTACCGATTTTTTTGATAAGTGGACTTTCCCCACTTTCAAAATCAGCGCATATATTGTTTTTACATAATTTTGGTTTGAATTCATTTAATGTAGACCAAATATTTCTATAAATAAAATACAGTTCATTGTGCTGAAGTTTATCTATTAGTTTCATAAGAATCATAAAATAAAAAAATTTAAAAAAAAAACAGTAGCAAAATTATGACTTTAATACTCGTACGAGTACTAGAGTAGATAGTAGTAGTACATTCAGTATTGTGACATACATATAAATGAATATAGTTTTATTTTCCTTTTTCAAATACATTACGAAAAATAACTCCTATTTATAATGCCATTTGTAACTATGGATTTTATTTTATCTATAACTCATAATAAGGCTAAAGTACATTAGGGAGCAACAAAAAACTATATTTAAATTTTAAATGACTTAGAGAAAACATTAATAACAAATTATTGAAACACAGAAAAAAATTATTTTCGCTAAATAAAGGTTTTGATTGGTTTCAGATTAACATTAAAAAAATTTAAATAAATAATTAATTGATTCGATTATTTGTATAATTAGGCATTTTTTGTTCTGTTTTAAACAAATATATATTTGAATCAATTAAAAAATTCTATAGCTTTAATTTAAAACTAATTAAAACTTTTAATTGGTGCAAACATTTTTTTCTGTGAATAGGTTATTTTAAATATAGAGTGATATCAACTGAATCCTGTTCGAGCTACATTAAGCCTCATAAGGCAAATCTATCACTCTTGGCAACTATATATATGTTTCTTTTTCCGTTTGGTAGAATAGGGCAAATAATACGAGACCTAAAATCGTTGTAGTGAAAATAAACAGAGTCTATGGTAATAATCGTACCCAAAACTCCCAGAGTTATAGTACACAACAAAAGCCTACCCTGGGCAGATTTACCAGACAAAGGGATTACTCGCTAAACAAGGTGATTTGCAATACAATTTTTGGCTTGGCGACGTGTCGACCTTTTGGCAATTTTGCTGGTTATTTTTCATTAATTTTTGTTCAACATTTGCAACTAATTTCAGGAATGTCAAAATGGATGATGAAGACTTTAAAACATTAGGAAAAAAAGTTTTTTTCATATTTAAAGTTGATGAAGATATAATTAGTTAATAGAAATTATGAATAATTAAGGGTTCAATTCATTTTCATAAATAGAATTCTTTTGTTCCAACGATTTTTAGGAATCCAAATATACCTTTGGATGCTTATAAATCATAATTGGAATTATTATTTACTAGCTGTGCGACCTTACAATATTTTGTTCGATTTTACTTTATATAAAGGGTCTCATCCCTACTAAAATATGCGCTTTAAAGCTTAAATATCGGTAAAATTGGCTACTTATACTGGTTTTTCTCCATTTCCTCTGGAAAATAATATATTTTTGCATCCTATATTTGAACCAGGATACTATGGTACCTCTTCACAAAATTTTCTTAAAATCCATCTTGTAGTTTTTATATGATGCGAACACAGACAGACAAATGACAGAAAGACAGACCGGAAATAAATTACTGTTTTATTATATTTTTAGATTTATTTTTTCATTGCCTGTACAACGAGACAGGGTCTTATATTTACAGTAGAGAAATGCTACGTTATAAAAGATTATTTATTCAAATAACAGAATTAATAAGAGTAAACAAATTTAATAAAAAAAAAAATATCTAAAGAAGTTAAATAAAAATGTTTTGAAACCGTAAAGGTTATTGGAAACTGAAGAGACATGATGCAACCTTTTCAATCCATATACATACATATCTAATAATATTTTTTAATAAAATATTAAGCTTCCTATTACTAATTGATTCACAGCTTTCGTAATATGTTGACCACAGAGATAGTAACTTCATATAAGTTTGACCAACTAAATAGTTCATATGATCATTCCAAGTGAAGTTCCTATTAGAAATTATACCAATATTTTTCGATATACATATTAAGATTTCACAAAATTTTCTAAAATCTAGGGGTTTAAGGTTCTTTTAAATATTACTATGCACTTGGACTTGCTTGGATTTAAACTGGGCCCGTTTGCACTTGTCCATAGATAGATTTTATTTAATGTTTTATTTAAAGTGAGATTGTCCGAAGATATGTTTCGAACTGAGCAACCGAAAAGAAGTTGCACATCGTCCGCACACAAATTATTTTTTTTAATTTGACAAATTATGATATTGAATCTAATTTACATCGATTTTGTTCTTAATTTGCTGGTAATTTTAATAAATTTTCTATACTTTATTTTCCCATTTGTATGCTGGGAACTCCTGTGTAAAACTCCTGTATAAAAGAGATGAATTCCACCAAAACTTCTGTAAAATGCTTCTGTAAATTACATTTAATCTCATGTTTCTAAAACGGTTTTGAAAAAATTCCATTCCTAAGCAATTATATTATCTAATCCAATTTGCTTCTTTTTATTAAAAAAAAGGAAATATATATGCATATCTTTTGGTGAATTTTTTTTCAACTTATGGTAAATTTTAGCCATTTCAATAAAATTTTTGATTTGAAAGTAAGTATATGTACTATATTATTGCAAACTTAGCTATTTTCCACATCGATCTTAGCGATTATTAATATCGATTTTGACGTCTCTTTATATTTCATACTCAAGCCCCTTTTCCATATATTTTTAAGTGTCTCAAGTCCCAATAATAGTTATCGCCATTGAAAAGTTTTTTTTTGGTACAATTGGAAAGATATTCCAATTGTACCTGATTATTGGCACTATTCTAATATTACATTCGTATTAAAACATACATTAATGTACACATGTGTGTGATTTGTAAAAATCGGATTGAAAATATGAATGGAATAAAGAGAGAAACAGAGACTTGTAACAAAAAATAAAATAAATACAAATGAAGATTGAAAAAGGTCTTCTTTTTTCTAGTATTGGGAAAAAAATAGCAGAGTATTAAAAAATGCTATCATGCCGGAAAAAACTACATACACATTTGTAGTTTGGAGTAAAATGGAGTTAATTTTGAAATTCATAGAAGGAAAATATAAGAACACAGCATTTTTACATTATCCATTTAATGGCTAAGGGCCATTAAGTATTAAAAGTATGGTCCTTTACTAAAATGAACAACTTTATTTTTATTGCATACTTATCTACTATATTTTTTAGCCAAACTAGTAACATACCCATTAATTACTCTTAAATAGGCTCTACTACATCAAGTAAGAGAATATTTTTTTTTTTCAAATTAAAACATGATATTTTTTGGTCATGATTTCGTGCGAAATGCTGTCAAATGCACATATAAAAAACTGCGAAATAAATAAGAAATAAATTCTAAAATTGTGTACAATACATATGACATTTTTCATTTAGAACGTGTTCTATTTTGATGTGACAAAGCATCTGACATCCTGTAATGCCAACTTGATATTTTGTTATTATATACATTTTGTGGTACCAAAAGCGCTAAAAATGTGGTAAAACTACTAGGTTTGCCTCTTTGCATCAGCTGTGGTTGGAAATAAAAAACTGTGTGGCAGTAAAATTATATATTGTAGGTTATGTCACATGTAATTACACATGTACGTTTGAAAGCAAAACTTAAAACCGTATGTAAAATGGCTATTTTGACAAACACATGAAATTACACATGGGTTATCAAAAGTCATATGAAAAATACACGCCGTGTAAAACCATTTTAAAGTAGCATTCTGTTCATTTATGGGAAAGTTACGAAATGTTTCTGGCAGCATGTCTAATTACTAAAACATGTTTCTGGCAACACTTATTTGCAACTGCGAAACAATATGAACAGCAAAAATATTGGAACAGAGTACCAAGCTTAAGGTTTAAAATATTTAAAAAAACGGGAACATTGTATTTTAGACACTAACAGAATGTAGTGCATTTTACAAATCTCTACATCCTACTTCAGCAATCTTTGCATCTATCCAACCAATCAAATTTAGATGATAGAACACGAGAATTTTTATATAGAGATGTAATTTTAAAGTCGGCCTTGAGTTCGTTTCATTTCCTCTAAGTTGAGAGAATACTTATTAATTACCATTAATGTGATTAATTTAAAAGCAAAATAGGAATTTTTATTCTAATCATCCATCATCAATTACTTAGAACGAAGTCTATCACTACCCAAAGCTTTATTCTTTAAGGCTTTTTGGTTGTCTGTATTCATCAACAGTAGTTTAGTAAAATTTATAATCTTGACACTACTTTCAAAAATAAAAGGTGTTGCCAAGTTTGCAGCACAATTGAAACGGTAAAATTGCGTTCTTTCTCTACTTTTTCTTTATTTTCTCTTAAAAATGAAATATTTTTACGGCAAAAAAGTATCCCGTATTTGAACCGAAATACTAAGGTAACTCTTTACAAAATTTTGTTAATATCCATCCAGTAGTTTTTACGCGAGACATACAGACAAAAACTAAAAATCGGTGTTTTGTATTCCATTTCGATAAATTTGCATGTACAGAAACTGACCTGTTTTATTATTTACTAGAAAGGACAACTTTATTTTTAGATTAAGCGACCTTACAATATTTTGTTCGATTTTACTTTATATAAAGGGTCTAATCGCTACTAAAATATGGGCTTTAAAGCTTGCATATCGGTAAAATTGCCACTTATATTCAATATATCAATACTTCTGTGTGGCCATGCGCCTTTGGTCCAACTATGATTGATGGATCATTTTCGTCTTCAGAAAACCTTTAGCATTTAGTTACGATCTAAGGCCGAATAACCAAGACGCTAACGTTATGCAGTGTATATGGTAGGATCAGAGGTTTTTCATTTCTTATAAGACGTCAAAACATATACCAAACATCATCTTTCTAAAGAGTAAATTGAGAATGAAAAATGGTTGAAATATGTGACCAGACGTGAAAAAAAAGTCGGCGTATAATTTTCTGTCAGGACAGTATTCGGTTTCATGTTGCACGACCAGTTTAATAGCAATGCACTTATTTAAGTCTCTGATCAACTCCAGTTGATGTCATATTTTATATTCGTTTTACAGATTCAACTTTAATCTAGTACATTGGTACATACAAGCTTGCATACAACACCACAGACACTTTTGAACAGTGCGGCTTATACTTCAGAAATAAACTCTTATGAAATGCAGAAAGGTTTTACTGGGATGTAATTTTGCTATTTATTTTTTTAAGAATTTATATTCTATTTGTAGCTTTTTATTTGGACCATTTGTTGTTCCTACTTTTGTGTTGTTGTTATTATTGTATTATACTTTTTTTATACTAATGTGCTGTCAATTCTTGTTGTTCATCTTTTGTTGTTGAAGTCTGCCTCTCAGCGGCTAGTTGGGATTAATGTCAAAGTGAAAGGATTTTTCTAAAATACAAGAACGATGTTCTTTTGTCCGTGTTTTAATTTTCTCTTTTTTTGTTTTTGTTTTTTTTTCTTTTTGCAATAGAGAAAAATACAAATGTTATAGAATTTCATATTTGTTCTTTATTCTGTTTTTGTTTTGCTGATGCTTAAAAAATCTGTTCTTTATATCCTTGTTGGACACATTTATGTATTTCTATGTGAGTAGATGAGTATCAGTTTATGAGAGTGTGTATGCGTGTGTAGATATTTGACTGATTGTGCCTGTAGTGTCTAGTGATTTTTTTTCTTTTTTTTTTTTTGATTTTTTCGTAAGTCTCATAGAATTAAGTTTTGCTTATATTGTTTATTTTTGGTGTTTTTTCCCCCTATATTTCATGCTAGAAGTTTTTGAAAAACAATTTTTTTTGAAAAGTAAAATAAATCTGCTAAATTTTTATATCTGGTTTTTACAGATTTTAGCTTAAAGGTAGGATTTATTTTTATAAGTACGTACATGTTTACTAATGCATTGCACATGCAGGGTAAATTAGCTATAATTGGCATAATGTTGGTTTATTATTTGGGTTTTAAGTACAAACACATTCTTTAGTTTACTGATAAATATATAAATGATTTAGATACGTTATACATTCTGCTCATTAAGATTGATTCAACCTAAGGGAAAGTTGGCAAAATAGCAAAGTAAATCTAATTGAGTTGTTAATTAAACATGACATAAAGTTATTGGTCAATTATTTCCAGATTTTCTCTAAATTTAAATATTTTTTTTATATGATAAAATATTTATTTAGTTGCTTGTATTTCTGAACTGTACTATAGTGCTATTAAACACAAATTAAGCAAGTATGAAAACATCCAATAAACGTTATTTACTATAAAAAGGAACATATAAATAAACTGAAAATAAATAAATTTAACTGTCAAATAATAAATATAAAATACATAATTATAAAATAATTATAAAATACATTTTTTAGTCAATTTTTTTTTTTTTGTTTGACCATTTATTTTAAGCTATTATTTTTTAAGAGATAATTTACAAGATTTAATTTTTACAAGATAAATATATTTCTTTTGTTCTTTGATTGATTTTGATTTTTTTAATTTATAATTAAATAATAAAAAAATTGCAACAGATTATATCAAGATTGTTCTGACAATCAAAGTGATTTAAACACGAAAAAGGTTAAAACATGTGATTCTAAATCGGTTAGCTAAGTGACTATGATTTTAAATTACTTGGTTATTTTTTAGAGTTCTTTGTTGTTATTTTTTTATTTTTATAATTTTTAGAATTTTTGTAATTTTGTTATTTATATAATAATATCGCATTCGTCTGTTTTTCCATTTTTGTAGTAAAATTACAAAGCTTTAAAGAAGGGTGCCTTTTACAAATATTTAAATGTTTTCTATTATTTTAATTGTAATTTTCCCTTTCTTTATTCATTGTCAACAGATTAAGCGTTTAGAAAACACATCGACTCTTCTCAATGTAACGAAATTTTATGGTTCCACATTCTTATCTTACACAGCTCTTAAATATGGTTTTTAAGTCCATTTGAGCCAAAAAAGATACTTATATTTTCCGTTTATTTTAAGTTGTTTAAAAATAATTATTTCAAGTAAGTTATTAAGTGCTATATTCGTCCATGCCTAATCTTATATACCCTTCACCATAGTAATGTTAATTATTGTGTTACCCTCTTATGTTGCTTTGAAATTTTCTTTCTATTCAATTTTTGTAATTTTTGAAAAAAATTTTTAAATTATTTGTAAAATTATTTTTTAAATTTGTTTAGATATTTTATTTTATATTTTTTTGAAAATTGTTCGTAAAATTTTTACTTTACCATACGTAGTATAAGGTAAAGTATAGTAATCATGAAAAAATTCGAGGTCGGGATTTTGACGGACTTATACGTTTTGAGGTCTCCTGTATCCATTTTGACTGTTTTCGCGGTTATGTCTGTGGTTGGGTGAATGGGTGGGTGTGTATCCCACTATTTTTGTGGAGTTTGTATAGGTCATACCGTTTGACATATCAACATGAAATTAAGTATGTGCCTTTGATATATGGGGATAAAGAGCTGTATAGTTTTTGGGCATATTCGGGAGAGGGCAAGGGGTAGTTTTCTTACCCCCAAATTTTGTGAACGCTCTACTGGTCATACCGTATGACATATTAAAACGAAATTTAGTATGTGCCTTTGGTATATGAAGGTGAAGAGTTGTGTAAATTTTGGGCATAATCGGGAAGGGGAAAGGGGTAGTTTACTTACTCCCAAATTTTGTAAACGCTCTATAGGTCATACCGAATGACATATCAAAATGAAATTCAGTATGTGCCTTTGGTTTATGGAGATGAAGAGCTGTATAAATTTTGAGCATACTCGGGAAGGGGCAAGGGGTAGATTACTTAACACCCCAAACGATAAATAGTCAATTTTTCGATTCGAATATACCATATCCATAAAATAATCTGTTTCCATTGGGTATGTTAAAGTTGAATGTAGGCCACTCCAGTTTTATTTTTTATAAAACTTTTTTTTTTTTGAAATTTTTTTTGTAAAAATTTAGTTAAACATTTGTTGGAATTTTTTTTAATTGTCTGTAATATATTTTTAATTTTTTTGAAATTTTTTAAAATACTTTTTTTTATTTTTTTTTTTTGAAAATGTTTTATAATTTTTTTTTTAATTTTGTTGTAATTTAAAAATTTTTTTTGAAAAGCTAAAAATTACAATTATGTGATTTAGAGAACAGGATGAAATCACACGTGTGCTTACACAACGGAATGTGAAATCAAATGATGTTCAGAACAGTTCGGTACATGATTTTATTTTGAAAAATTGTGTTTCTTATTTACTTCTTTTTAATACATTTCGCCCGAAATTTTAGTTTTGTGATTTAAGATTAGAGGTTGCTATAGCGGCTGGGTTTTTCCAGAGAAAAGATATTATTTTATGCTAATATCCTGGAATACGGGAAATTTAAAGTTAAAAAATCACATGTACCAACAATGTGATAAAACTTTCTTTCTTTGAATCGAATCGAAATAGTAAAAATCTCCAAATGCTTCTGATTTGTTTAAACAAGAATTTGAGTTAACTAAAGCCAGAACATTCTAAATAATCGTCATAATCCATTGTTAACTATTTAGCATGTAATTAAATATTTTTTCTATATTTACAATTCTTTTGGAAAACATTGGTGTGATCTTTCTTAATGTTTTGATAAGACTATAAATACTAAAACTATACATATAATAAAACAGTAACTAATTTCCTGTGTGTCTGTCTGTCTATGTTCGCATCACCTAATAAATAAATACAAGAAGGATTTAACAAAATTTTGTGAGGAGGCCCCTTAGCATCCTTATATAGAATACTTTTTTGCCGCAAAAATATCTTATTTACAAGAGAAAGTGGAGAAACAGCAGTGAAAGTAAGCAATTTTACCGATTTAAAGGTACTGCATACTTTAAGCCATCTTTTATTTTTAACAGCAAGAAACAAGGTTGCGCAACAGATGGCGCTGTTCTAAAATAATGACAAAATAGAAATTATTTACTGTCAAATAGTCAATTGAATGAAATTTGTATTTGCTTTGTATTTTTACTTTGTTATTAATATCTTTTAAAAATCTTTTGTAGAGCTTTACAATAATTTAAGAATTTTATTTAAATTTTATAATTTTATATAAAGTAAATAGACAAAAGTCTTAAAATTTGGTGTGGATTACTTTCAAAGCAAAATAGAACAAAATATTGTCAAGAAGAACACAACGTGTGGTCACAGCTATTTTTATATATAAACTAGCCATCCCCGGTGCGCTTTGCTGCAAGAAGAACACAACGTATGGTCACAGCTATTTTTTATATATAAACTAGCAATCCCCGGTGCGCTTTGCTGCAACCCTAAAGTGCTAAAGTGAATCGCGGGGACACCGCGACTTATAAAGCTTATGAGTCACACTCTTAAAATATTTTTAAAAACAATAAATTAGATAATACAAAAATAAATAACCAATTGTTATGACTTAAACCAACTTGGTTTCACAGAAGCAAAGAAAACACGTGAAGACAAATCTGTACAGATGTTAACAGGAAATTTTCATGTGTTTCATCGAATATGAATAGCCCTGTGATAGAATGTACCATTGTACAGACAAATGCTATACATATGTACATGCAGAGAAGAAACATGGTCATAAGAGCCAAATTAAGTTCTCTGTAATAATTAGTAATTGATGTAAAAAATTATAGTTGTTTAAAAAAATATTTTGACAACGATAAGAAATTTTTTGTTAATTATCTATCACTTGATGGTTATTTCTTACAAAAAAGTATCACTGGGTTGCTTTGAACCATACTCAATCATCGCAAAGAAAATAATTTCAAACAATTATTTACTATTCACAGAAATCCATATATTTGTTATAGGGAACAGAATATGATTTTTGTGAGCATACCGCAAGCATGTTTTCTCTATGCGTGTTTTTTTAAACAAATCACTCATTCAAATCTGTATAAAGATAATTATATTGATAAGTTTCAAAAGCATCGTCTACAATGCTCATCTGCGATAGCTCCTAGGATTTACGGCCTGCCTAAAATTCACAAAGAAGACACCCCTCTCCGTCCGATTATATCATCAATGAATGTACCTTGTTACCAATTATCCAAATATATTGGGCAAGTAATTAAAAATATAATATCTTATTTTATATAGTTTATTTGACCTTTTTGTTAATATTAATTTAACTATTTTATTTAAGCTTTAGGTCTTTAAATAATTTGTATTTTTATTTTTCGATATTTCGCTACTCCTTTGTGTAGCATCATCAGGAAAAATTAACAAATTAACGTTATGAAAAATTACAATTAAAAAAAAGTATTGAAAATTTTTTTTTTTTTTTTTTTTTTTTTTTGAAATATGTTACTTTGAAGAAAAATTTTTTCAATACCTTTTTTTTTTTTTAATTGTAATTTTTCATAACGTTAATTTGTTAATTTTTCCTAATGATGCTACACAAAGGAGTAGCGAAATATCGAAAAAATAAAAATAAAAATTATTTAAAGACCTAAAACTTAAATAAAATAGTTAAATTAATAAAATATAATATCTTTAAAGTATAATATAAAAAATTCGAAACAATTAAAAGACCAACTAAAATCAGTAAAACTTCAGAGCAATGAGGTTCTAATATCATTTGATGCTGTTTCACTTTTTACTAACATTCCAGTGCATATTGTCATTAAAAATGTAATGAAAAAATGGAACATTATTGAATCTTTTACGAAAATACCAAAATCAAAGTTTCTTCAAATACTTAAATTTTGTCTTACTGATAATAATTATTTTACATATAATGGAAAAGTTTATAACCAAACATTTGGAATGCCAATGAGAAACCCACTCTCGCCCACCATTAGCTGAACTGGAAAACAAAAACATCAACTTAAAATACATAGTAAAGTATATAGACGACGTTTTAGCTATAATTAAACTTGACGACAAAGATGAAGTTCTAAAATCCCTCAACAGTTACCACCCAAAAATACAATTTACTGTTGAGTTAGAGAAAAATGCAAAGCTATCATATTTAGATACAACACTACAACGGAAAGACGACAAAATTATTTTCGATTGGCATGCAAAAGATATAGCATCTGGTAGACTTATGAATTTTAATGCCACACAACCTATGGTTCAAATAATTAATACCGCCAAAACTTTCATCTTTAGAGTTTTAAACATTACTGACGAACAATTTTACACCAAAAATATACATAAAATTTCAAAAATACTTAATCGTAACAGCTTTCCAGTAAAACTTATTAATAATTTGATAAAAGAAGCAGAAGTTAAACTAAAAACCAACCATCCTCAAGATAGCAACACTAAAGATAACAACAATCAACAAAAAATTTTTCACGGTGTAACATATATACCAGGTTTAACTGAAAACAAGCATTTAAAATCAATAATAAAATCAGACAAAATACAATTTGCATATAAGCCAAACAGCACATTAAACAAAATATTCACTAACATGAAAGACAAAATAGAAAAACAAAAACAATGCAATGTAGTGTATGAAATTAAGTGCAAAGGCAATGATAAAGAAAGCTGTGATTTAATATACATTGGAACAACAAAACGAACATTGGAAACAAGGATGAGTGAACATCAAAACGATATTACGAAACAGAAAGAAACAACAGCATTATCACAACACATACTTAAGACTGGACATGAAGCGGATTTTCAAAAAGTCAAGATTTTAGATGTAGAAAGAAAGGAAAAGAAAAGGTACACAATAAAAACTGTGATATTAAATTTAAAACTGTGATATTAAATTTAAGTTGTGTTTGAATTTTATGTTTTATGTTTATTTGTTTTGTAATTGTTAAAAACATTTATTGGTATGTGATCTATGTTATATTGTAAGTAAATTATTTTGGTGTATAATTTTTAATAATAAAGATTTTACTTTTTAATAGACGAACCCTCTAAAAAGTCAACAAATATTGACGAAACGTTGGGTAAAAATGCAATAAATTAGTTTTTTATTGACATTAACTATGTTAGGCCTGACTAGCTTAAATTATCCAATCAACAACTTTAAATCACTGCTATGTTATGTTCAGTTTTATAACTGAAATTTTTATAATTTATTATTAAGCCGTAGTGAGTTTTCTGTTAGATTGAATACACAAAAAAAATCTTAATATGAAATGCTGAAATGTTAAAACAAATTTAATTAGCTACTTAATTTGAGAGTAATAAATAACCCCTTTATGTTAATGTATGCAAATATGTGTTTATTATTGCCCTCATTCTCTAATACTAATTAAAGACTAATAGTCAATTTACCGTAAAAAGTTAAAAAAAAAATTGAAGGAAAGTAAGACTAGGGTTATGGATTAAAAGTACTTAAAATTAACTCAAACAAACATACACATTTAAGCTCCACATCGAGTTATACATTTATAAAATATATATAGAATAAAACCAAATTAAGCACTACCAGTAAATAGTGTATCACAAGTGCAACTTTTTAACACCAGCAGAGGCAGAATTTCACAACTGACGATGTTTCACCGAAACGAAAGAAAAAAAAACATCATTTGGGTATAAACTAGAGGCTTTACCATAATACTAATGCATTTGAAAACACAGCAGGATATTTGACACCCATACGAAATGATTTATGTTCAACAACTTTAATGGTACAACAAACAACCATATGTACATATGTATGTATATATGCGTGTGGGTACGAGTGTATATTTTTTTGGAAAATGTGTGAGAGTTAGTATTATTTTTAAGGGTAGTTCTGCATTTAGAGAATTAAAATTCATCAACATTTTTGGATAAAATTGTAAACAAACGCTGGGAATTATAAAGATCCCAAAACGGAAATAACTAAAATAAAAATCTAAAAGCCACGATAAATGAAAACCTAAAACATAGTTATGCTTTAAAAAAAATATTAAAATAAGGATTGTGTCAAAGCTCTCTATGAGCGCAGAACACGAACTTCATAAGATACTCATTGTAATATTTTATTGAATTTATGTCTATTTATTGCATACGAGTAACGATGAATTGACAATAATAAACATGAACGATGAGCGATGAACTTGCCGAGTTTCCAAAAGCAAGTTTGAGTAAGAAAGTTCGAGTAAATGTTGAAACATAATAACAATGAACTTGGGCGAGTTCGAGCAGTTTTATGCTTTGAATGAAACACGAACACAGTTCGAGTGTATAAACAAAAACCACAGACTTTTTTAACAAATACAAAAAAATTACTTAAGGGGGTGTCTCAGTGGGCTAGTATGTAGTGTGCTAGTTTCTGGAATTTTAAACTACAAGTTGGCACGAAGACCAAGAAGAAGCTTGAATATAATCTGGGTGCCTCCAAATGGTTAACTGCTTTAGTACAGCTCACGAACTCTTAGGTATTATCTGGCCAAGTTAAAAATCGGGGTAAGACAATAATTGCAGGCTGTGCTTGGAAAAAGCCTAACAAAAAAGGCTTTGAACCACGCGTAGACACATATTATATGGAGATGCTGTGGAGACCTAGCCTTAAGCAAATGTTAGCAATTACCATAGAATCTGTGATGAGGAAGAATGTCGACATGTATCTGTCGCTAGTCTGCCATCACTATAGTCGAGAGTAAGAGGCTAGTGATAGCACGAGACTCAATGAAAGTAAGGTATTCGCAAATTTATAGTCGAATACCAGAAAATCATTGAGGAACTAAGGGGTACAAAAAGGGACCCATGAAGTTAGTAGTCTGCTTCGGTAACCCCCCTACAAAAAAAAAGTAATACAAAAAAACACTAGTACAAGCAAAACACACTAAACTGAGTGTTTTGACCATGAGACGAATAAGAACCATGCTCACTAGTATAGAAGGTTGGTTTTACTCGGTCAGCTCATTGCGTTTATAAAACGAGCAGAGGTTTGCTTACTAATCATATGGTACGAGTAGGCATGAGTTCAGTAAGCTATTTTATGTTCGAGTATGACCACTTGCTCATGAGATTATGAGCGCGTCCATGCAACTGTTTATTTTGTATGAACGAGGAACATAACTTCTAATGTTGTGCATAAAATATAATTTTATTTTTTTTTTGTGTGTTAATAGTTTATATGTGCGTATGAAACTCCCCCTATCAATAATTTTTGAATTTTATACACAAGAAGCAACAAATAGAAGTTAAAGCAACGTTATAGTAATTTTTAACGGCCATTTATTTTATGCCAACATAAAATCTATATGAATAAGGAGCAGAAATAAAATAAAAAATTAAATGAATATGAGTGAACGTAAAACGGCAAACGATAAGATAAAAATCTAAAGCATTTTAAATGAAAACAGCTTAATATTAATACTTATTTTAGATATTGTCTTTTTTTGTTTTTAGTTTTATAAAGTTATAAAAATCATTTTATTCACTTAAGCAAGACGAAGTGTTAAAAATGTTAGAAAGATTTATTTATAGATTAAGTAATAAAAAAAATCAATGGAAAGTGAAAGCAAATGTGTATGTGATTATTCACCAATATTCGCCAAAACTAATGAACACATGTCATTTAAGCAAAAGGGAAAAATTATAAAAGGCCTGAACAAAAATACATATATGTACACTTACTGGCGCCTGGTTGGCAAATGTCAGACACACAATATACACAAATTTAAATGAGATCCTGAACATCATCTACCAACACTATTGTTATGGCTGGAACTACAACTATTTAGTATCAGCATGACAGACACGATTCTTGAGTTGTATTGTTATTGTTGTCATTGTTTTGGGTATGCGGTTCTAACTAAGAAAAATGCACCCATACACACACACACACCAAAATATATAAACAATGATAATGACATCGTAACAAATGATAAATGTAGGGGCACGTGCCACATGCCAGACAAACAAGTGAACGGAAAAAATAACAAGAGCTACAGCTCATAATAATAGAAAGTCAAAATTTCATTATTTAAGTTAGAAGCATCAAAGAACATTTTAACAGAAGAAGTGGGAGGATACAAACAAATAAACATCCGCTTCCGGCTGTTATATTAGAAGTAAATAAATTTTATTCACTTCATTTTAATATATTTAATATTATAACTGCTTTTCGACTATCATTATTTTAGAAAGATAACATACCTTAAACATAAGACCGAAATTTTTATTTGTTATTTTTTCTAAATAAATGTAAATAAATTAATTGAAATTAAATTGATCTTCTTTAAAATTATATTAAAATTGTTCATCTGATTTGACACTACTGTATCCATAGTAACTTGTACAAGCATCAATATCAATATCGATATCAAGCAGTAATAAAAAGTTGCTATCTTTAACAGAAAATTAATTTTCTTGATCAGTTTTTCTTTGACATTTTTGTATTATATATGTACATATGTACATGTATATCAACACTGTTAAAAAATATCGATACATTGACATCCCTTGCTCTCATGGTTTACTTTATTGGTTAATTGTCGTTTAAGCAAACTAAACAACATCCATGAATTGTTCCCTAAACATGTGATTACTCGCGTATTTTTAAATAAACAGACTCAGAAGTGTGAGTGTTGTGTGCTTTACATATGTACATACAAAAACATACATACATATGTATATAAAAGCATCTTTACAAACATATGTATTTAAAGTATGGTGTTGCCGGATAAACAAAATTATATAAATTAAAGGCGATGTAGAAAAAAATAAATTAATGCATATTTAAACAAAATATATATTATGATTTTCTTATGTTGTTGTTACTCCTGCTTTTGGTTTCCAATGCACAGTGCACGTATTAAGTTAAGGCTTGATAAATGATGAAATTGCCATATTGTAAACATATGAAAATATTGCCAATGTGTGGCTTCGTTGGGAAACATAGTTCAGTTCAATTATTCGATTGTAAGTTATCTGTAGAGGTTTAACATAGTCATAGTCAATCATTAATAATAGTTCCTAAGATTCAAGGCGATACTAATAAAAGAAATTAGAAAACAACAAATAAAGATATAATTTCAAAATTTGTATTTTAAATTATTCTTTCTTAGAGAGAATAAAAACGAACTTAAGCTTGACTACAAATGTCATATAAATTCAATAAGTATATTGCAATTTTATGCCCTCTGAGATGTCGTAGTTGATCTCTGTTCAAAATGGCACGACATCAAATATTTATGGTTTTTTAACAACTGAGAAGCAAATTTTTGTTATGGTGAAATAAAAAAAAAATATCTTAAAAATAACGATTCAGCAACAAATTCAATGTTTTTGATTTTAAATTTCAAATGATAATAAAAAACCACATTTTCCTTGATTTCGTCGTACTCAAAAATTCTTATTCACATTTTTTTTCATAATTTATTTATTGTATCTTCAATATTTTGAACTAACAATAATTACTCGTATCTTAAGTCTAAAATAAAATATTCTTTTTAAGTCCAGCCAGTGCTAGACAAAAATAATGTTTCTTTCACAGATTTTGAAATCATTTGCGGGTTATCACTCTAATGTACGGCCAAGAAAAGCAGTATCTCTTCTTTTTAGTCGAATGTAACCAGGTTCATTCAGTATGTTACGCGCCAAAGGGTTTGGATGGTATTCAAGCCTCTTTAGATATGTGACTGCATGTTTCGCTATTTCTGCTTTAACTGTTGGCATGTTTAGGTCTTTGTGGATGTTCGAATTTTTTATTTACCAGGGAGCAGATGTAATAATACGTAAAATCTTATTTTGGCGCCTTTGAATTTTTTCTACATTGCTAGCTGAGGCAATGCCCCATAACTGATTCCCATAACATCAAATTGGTTTGAGGACCGACTTGTACAGTAGAAGTTTACAATCTAAGCTCAGGTTGGAGTTTCTGCCAATAAGCCAATTTAGTTGTACTGCTTTTAGTTTCATTTGTGTTAACTTGAAGTCAATGTGGCTTTTCCAAAAAAGGCGACGGTCAAGATGTATACCCAGGTATTTAACATCTGAAAGCTGTGGTATCATTTTGTTATTTATGCGAATAGGAGGGCATGAGTCCCTACGCAGTGTGAAAATTATGTGAGTGCATTTTTGTTCATTCACTTTTATTCTCCATTTTTCTAGCCGTTTTTCTAAATTGCGTATGTGGTCTTGTAAAAGTTGTAATGCTTCTTGGGCACTTTCATGAATACTTAAAAAAGCTCTGTCATCTGCAAAAGTTGATGTGTGGACTAGGGCATATTGGCATATCCGATGTGTACAGTAAATATAAAATTGGTCCCAAAATACTACCTTGGGGAACTTTGGCTTCAATGAGCTGTGGCGAGCTTAAAAAGTCACCTTCTTTTAGTAAAAACTTGCGATTCGTTAAATAATCTTTTAAGAGCTTATACAAGTTTTCGGGCAAGTTCAGCTTTAGCTTAAATATTAGGCCTTCGTGCCAAACCTTATCGAATGCTTGAGAAACGTCGATAAAGAACGCAGAACGGTATTTTTTTCTTCAGTTCTTATTCACATTTAATCTTCAAACAAAACTCAGCGTTTAATCAAATCAACTTCGTAGTTCTGAGTCCGGTAATCTAACATACGTAGGATTACCAGCTGAGCCTAATTTAATGCGGTAAGTTTTAACTTAAAAACGAAGGCATTGTCTTTTATGTGGAAATGTAATGATATTTGTGTTACTTTCCGCTCTATCTAGCGATTTTATCTCTGCCTTGCATTTTTATTTAGTGAGTTTTCTTATGAAAAATAAATTACAAATGCTGTTCATGGCAGAACGTTGAGATATTATTTTTAATGCCATTGCAGTATTAAGGCTATGCGAAGGCGCTAGACAACGTTACGCTGACTTACTGCTAAACCTAAACAAGAGCGTAAGGCGTAAAAAACTGTCAAAAATTCTCATGTACATAAAAATGTATGAAACAGGCCTATTTAGCGGCGTCAACGCAATTGGCTATTGGAAAATCCAATTTTGACAGAGCGTTAGATAGTGAGGTTGGGTGCAAAGAAAATGTTATTGTTTTTTTTGTGTAAGAGTGGTGTCACTTTAGCTATTTTCTGCTTTATATAGCGCTATTTTACGCCTTAATTTATTAGATTTTACTAAACAAACTATGTTAACATTACTGTTTATTACAAAACGTTGCGCTCTTATTTATTTGTTCAAAGCCATGCGTTAGAAGTTGCACTTGTTTAGGTTAGTCAGTTATAACATGTATAATTCATATTTGTGAACTAAAAACCGCACCTGACGATAAAATCAAAGAAAGCATAAGAATAATTATTGAATAATATTGTTTTAAAAGAATGCATATAAGTATATACAATATACATAAGTGTACCGGCAAATTTCATCGCAACTCTTTTTCGACGGATGTATTTATATCGTTAGCTCGCTTTCTAATAGTGTGTTGCAACTTGTCAACTAAATTTACGCGATTTTATACTTAAACCCAAAGGAACCTAAATTGTTCTATATTATAAGTCTTGATTTGAAATCATAGCTAATCTAAGTATACGCCTGAGGCAATGGTTTACAAAAGAATATTGAATCAGTGATTACACACTGCTGTTAAAAACGTTGACTTTAGTGTAAATTGAGGTATTTTGAAATCTCCAGAATTTGATGAGTGTACCATAAGCTTGTCTTGCCTTACAGTCTATTCTGAATAAAATGACACAGTTTTTCTAGGTACTAAGGCGCCCTAAAAATATTTTGTTCGATTTTGCTGTGAAAGTAATTCACACCAATTTTAAAGACTCTTTTTACTTTACCATACGTAAACGCTCTACAGGTCATACCGTAAAACTTATCAAAATGAAATTAGTTTATAGAGATGAAGAGCTGTGTAAATTTTGGCCATAATCGGAAAGGGGCAACGGGTAGTTTACCTAACACCCCAAACCGAATATAATTAATTTTTCGAGCCGAATATACTTTGAACTTTTATTCTTTATGCAATATATCCATAAAAATATCTGTTTCCATTTGGCATGGAAAAGTTGAGTGTAGGCCACTCCAGTTTTATTTTATAGGACCTTAGTTATGGTTTATGTATTAACTTTATAAAATTCTCAAATGTATATAAAATTCTACAATAATTCTGTAAATAGTATTTAAAACAGGGCTCAGAAGTTTTTATTTCTGAACATTGAAGTTTATGATATGACATTTACATTTCTCACAAACGAGATTTCTAAAATTTTATATTTATTTTGTGAATGGCGATAAATTAGCTTCTTTGCAATAATGCTGTTTTACCTAAACGTTTGTATTTTTTTTTTTTTTTCATTTATGAATTTTCCCATTGGTGAGTGGTCATTTATGAAATTAATCACTTCTCAAACTTTGTAACTGCAAACACCGGAAGTTGTTTATTACAAAATGTGTACATAGATGTACATGTATACACACACATACTCGTATACATATATTTATGCGAATACTTAATGAGAACATTTTTCTCCGATCTTCTGAAAAATTAAAAAATTGTAAATTCTCGTATTTGAACACTTGCGTAAAAATCAGAAGCAATAATTCTGCTCACCCATAATACCCTTTTCACACTTATCAACATCTAACATCTACCATCAATTCTCAAAGATGTTAACATTTTCCAATACGAATTGTATAGGGCCTAGTGCTCGAAAATTTTCTACATCTTTACAAAATGTTCCTATATCATTTTGTTCCATCTTATATATTTCGATTATTTTAGTGTCATCACTAATAAAATGGCTGTTATATTTGAAAAAAAATTACCCAAAAAACCAAAGGACTGCAGAAAAATATTATAAAAGCTTTGCCTACTTAAGCTTACAAAAGACTTTAAAATATATTGAAAAAATGCTACCGTAATAATTGTAGAAAAATTAAAACGAAATTCTTGTGTAAATATTATATGTGCATGATAACTAAAAGCTTATCATTGCGATTAAAGAATAAGCTTACTGAAACAATATTGTATTAACTTTTGTATAGAAAAACTTATTCGTCTCAATATTTTTACAAGATTTTTTTACATAGTTGTGGCTAATTTGCACAACTAAATGCAATGGAGCACATCAACCAGCTTTTTAAGATCTCCTAATACCACTATATTGCCTTACTATAAACATCTTTTCAGAGTAGACAGTATCATATTAGCCAGGACAAGAGTTGGTACAAAAAAAATTTGCAAACATCATTACAATGAATGAAATTCTTCCAACGGAATTTGTCAAGAAACACAACGAATTGTTAAGAAGCAGCTGTGTATAATAGTAGTTTATCAAGCATTGTTAAAAAATGCTTGCGAATTTTCAATTTATAAATATTATCATAAGCGGAATTTAGAAAAGCTTAATATACATTGTTTTACATAAGCTTATTCTCAAGTTATATTGTAGTTTGATTTCATTTGGTTTGTTGGGTAATCATTTGTTTACATGTATGTACATATGGGTTTGTTAAAAATACATAATTTGAATAAAATATATTTTGAATTCGTTTTTTTTAATAATTTTTTGTAAAAATGAAACGATATGCAATAATAATCAACATTTAATTCAATTATTAATTTTTAATGATTATTCGGGATCTATTTGTTTAATAAATTATGGACAACAATGTGAGTTTTACCATTTTGACACAATAATGATGGTAGATGTTAGATGTTGCAAGTGTGAATAAGTGTTTCAGTTTTTCAATATCTTCCACGTGTTTACACAAAATGTACTCAAGTGTAAAAAGCCTATAAATGAACAAACAGAAAATATATTGTAGTCTCTTACACATAAATGAAACAAAGCAGAAAAAACTAAAATGTTCATACTCGAACATGAGAGGAAGTTAGTGAGTATTTCGCTACTATGGTTTAAAATATCCTGCTGAGAAAAATAAAAGATGCTGTCAAGCTTACAGTACCTTTATATCGGCAAAATTT
Source organism: Phasia obesa (assembly GCA_949628195.1). Classification (NCBI taxonomy): domain Eukaryota; kingdom Metazoa; phylum Arthropoda; class Insecta; order Diptera; family Tachinidae; genus Phasia; species Phasia obesa. Next base: position 46,498,305 of record OX451217.1, read on the forward strand.
TGTAGTTTCACTACTTTGTCTCTATCTTCTCTTGGAAAAGATATATTTTTACGAAAAAAGTATCCTATATTTGAACCGGGAAACAAAAGTACCTCCTAACATAATCTTATTAAAATTCATCCTGTATTTTTTACGTGATGCGGACACAGATATACAGACGGACGGCAGACAGACAAAAAATCTAAAAATTGGAATTTTGTATTACATTTCGATAGTAATGAAATCTCACCAGATCTTAAAAATAAAACAGTAAGGAGCTAATTTTCAACATCTTTGGGGATTCACTCAAATAACTGTGAACGTACATCTGCAAAATTAATATCAAAAGTACCAAAAATCTATAAATATAATAAAATAGTAACTCATTCCCTGTCTGTCTTTTTTTGTATTCGCATCACGTAAAAACTACTGGATGTTTTTTAACAAAATTTTGTCAAGAAGGACTTTAGTATCCTTATTCCAATATAGAATCCCTTTTTTCAGCAAACATGTCTTATTTCCAAGAGAAAGTAGAGAAAAAGCAGTGAAAGTACGCCAACTTCAAAAAAAATATGATTTTGTATGATATGTAAATAATGGGTGATTTTTTTGAGGTTAGGATTTTCATGCATTAGTATTTGACAGATCACGTGAGATTTCAGACATGGTGCCAAAGAGAAAGATGCTCAGTATGCTTTGACATTTCATCATGAATAGACTTACTAACGAGCAACGCTTGCAAATCATTGAATTTTATTACCAAAATCAGTGTTCGGTTCGAAATGTTCAAATGTGACAAATTTTGTTCAGCGATGAGGCTCATTTCTGGTTGAATGGCTACGTAAATAAGCAAAATTGCCGCATTTGGAGTGAAGAGCAACCAGAAGCCGTTCAAGAACTGCCCATGCACCCCGAAAAATGCACTGTTTGGTGTGGTTTGTACGCTGGTGGAATCATTGGACCGTATTTTTTCAAAGATGCTGTTGGACGTAACGTTACGGTGAATGGCGATCGCTATCGTTCGATGCTAACAAACTTTTTGTTGCCAAAAATGGAACAACTGAACTTGGTTGACATGTGGTTTCAACAAGATGGCGCTACATGCCACACAGCTCGCGATTCTATGGCCATTTTGAGGGAAAACTTCGGAGAACAATTCATCTCAAGAAATGGACCGGTAAGTTGGCCACCAAGATCATGCGATTTGACGCCTTTAGACTATTTTTTGTGGGGCTACGTCAAGTCTAAAGTCTACAGAAATAAGCCAGCAACTATTCCAGCTTTGGAAGACAACATTTCCGAAGAAATTCGGGCTATTCCGGCCGAAATGCTCGAAAAAGTTGCCCAAAATTGGACTTTCCGAATGGACCACTTAAGACGCAGCCGCGGTCAACATTTAAATGAAATTATCTTCAAAAAGTAAATGTCATGGACCAATCTAACGTTTCAAATAAAGAACCGATGAGATTTTGCAAATTTTATGCGTTTTTTTTAAAAAAAAAGTTCTCAAGCTCTTAAAAAATCACTCGTTACTACATTACTCAGTTCCTATATAAAAGCTAAAAGATACTTGATATAATTTTATTCAGCCCCACTGTGAAATATTCTTTCTCTTTTGTTTGAAAATAATTTTTATGGCTTTATCATTTGTATATGCTGACTACTTCTTCTTTTTTGCAGTGTTTGTTGTATTGTTTTTATATAATTATGATTTTTTTCTGTCTTTTCTTGTTCTTATGGTTGTTTATAAGTTTGTTTATATGGGTTTTTAAAATATGTATATAATTTCTTGTTATTGTGTTCACAAATATATGTACATAAATATAATTTTATTATTATTTTATTTTATTTCATTTGACTTTTACTTTTAAAACTTCTTTGTTATTTGTCAGTGTTGCTAACAATTGTTGAATAAAACAATGTGAATGATTAAAAAATGTATTAATAAATAAATTTCTTTTTATTAGTTAGTGTTCATGGTCGATTAAATGGTTAATAGATTTAAGAACAATTAGTTACAGTAACATGAATCTATATAGATATGGAACAAATATTAATTTATTTGCTTTAATGATTATTTTATTACTTCTATACCACTGCTTTAAAGTATTTAATAACAGCGATGCCTACTAAAATATAAAATTATTTGCTCAATTGTAAACATGTGAGGTTTCTATTTCAATCATTACTGTACACTTCATAAGCTTAAGTACATATTAGTACTGGCAATTTCTACTGATTTTAATTACTCCCCTACAAGAAATGAATGATTGAAACTAACACATAAAAAATGAAAACTCATACATACACAAAAATAAAAAAATTAATGTGAGTAGCAGGGTTGGAATTTTTTGTAAAATACAACTCTGCCACTGTAAATTGAGTGGTAAATTGTAAAATATATACGCGTGTTTTTTAAATATTAAAATAAATATGAAATATGAAAAGAAAATAAATGTAAAAAGTAGTTTGGTGCATAAAAAAGTTATTAAAATATAGAATAAGTTAACATGAAGTCGCCAGCATTCTTTAATTGAAGACCCTTGTTGCTGCGGAAGAGGTAGAGCTGAAATTAAAGATAGCAAATTTCACTCAAGCAATACTACTATTTCAAAATTTTACTTTATTATTTTATTCTTCACAGACTACATACATATTTGCTAAGCTAAAATCAACGTCGGCGAAAACTGCTGACATCCGCACAATCTGTTCGGAAGACCTGCTGGAGAAGTACAATGAGGAAGGTAGATGAGAAAAATATGCTTCCAGGAAGCTTATGTGAGTTGATAATCATCCTCGAGGTATATACATACTTTGATCTATCTTAAAATATTTTATTACTTATATATTTCCTCATATTTCAGATGTTTCAGACAGTAGCAGGGAGCGATTGAATTTCAAAAAAGCCTACGAATGCCAGTAGAACGCAGTCATTATTGAGCGAATAAATATATTTAAATATGTAAAATTATATATTAAATAAATATGTATAAACTACTTTTAAAACGTATTTTAATAAATATAAAAATATTGAATCTGTGTCTGCACAATTTTGCTTAGCCAGCTGTGAGGGGTTTATTCATCCAGTTTGAGTAGTCATTGTTGATTAATTTTTACATCATAGTTGATACACGCACGGCGTATTCACAATTCACGTACACAATTTTTTTACTCACTTTTGTCATATGCCCTTAATAAAGTGAACCTAACTTTCTTATACACAATGAGAAAAATTCTCTCATCAGTGACACTCAAATGATTGCTCAATTGACTGTTGCACTGTTCTTGTAGGGTCTTTACTATTCAATATATGTATGTATTTTAATTGGGTACTCAATAGTACTCAATAACGGCGTTTACATAATAGCAACGGAAATTTGTCGCCGTAGTCGTCAAATAATGTATTTGATTTATTTCTAAAAGTACTACAATAAAAATATCGATTAACTACTTTTGTGTATGTGTACTTAAAAAAATTTTCAAATACTCGAGTCTCGGTATTTTGCCAGCACTAGTACGTACTCGTATATTAAAAGAAATTGGAATTTTTTTGGAAAAATTGTTTTGGATTTTGAATAGAAGTAGAAACTTCTCAATGTTTCTTGCTAAATATTAATAAAAAAGCTTACAAATGGAAGCTTGGATCAGGCTATTTTCTTTGTGCATAAAGAAACTACTGCTACTATAAGTAGAAGTGTTAGCAGTAATCCTGATAAAAAATCGGGGAACCTAAAATATTTTTGTAAATACTATTTCAGTTTGTTTATTACTGAACGTTTGCGGCGTGAAAGAGATTAAGAGCATTATTTAAAAATGGGCTGGCCACCCTCAAATACGAAATATGCATAATTTTTACATCTATACATATAATAAAACTGTAACAGGACCATTTCTGTTTGTGAAATATCGGGTAGTTAAATTTTAAGGGCCGATGCTGAATGTGAACGACACCTAAACCTAATCAAGTATTTTTCTGCATTTAATGTAACATTTCTCAATTTCAGACTAACTCAATTTGAACCATAGAAAGATATACAATCGAGCAACGCGTTATTCAGCCTTATTATCAAATCAAAATGCATATCGGGCACTTCGTGATTTTTTGGTCAATTTAATCGTCCAAATGTGCGTACAATCGGAAAAATCGTCCAAAAATTTAAGCAAACCGGGTCTGTAGAAGATGTGAAAACACTAGTGAATGCTCGTGCAGCTCGTACTGTACAAAATATTGCTGCTGTTCGCTATAGTATGGCTGAAGAGCCGTCCACCTCAACTCGTCGTCGTGCCCAACAATTGCACCTCTAACGCTCGTTGTTGATGAACATTATGCATAAAGATTTGCATTTACAATTGACTCAAGAACTGAAGCCTCTGGATCATTCCAAACGTCGTCAATGGTCAGAATGGTGGCAACGTTGGTTGCTAAATTTTCAAAGAAAATCATCTTCAGTGATTAGGTACATTTTCAACTCAGTAGATTCGTCAATAAGCAGAATTGCCGCATTTGGGCGAATGATAATCCAAGAGTGATTGTCGAAATACCAATACACCCACAAAGAGTGACTGTTTGGTGCGTTTTATGGGCTGGCGGCATCATCGGGCCATATTTTTTCCAAAATGAGGCCGGTGAGGCAGTTACTGTGAATGGTGTTCGCTATTGTGAGATGATAACGAACTTTCTATGGCCCGAATTGGAAGATATGGATGTGGACGATATGAGGTTTTAACAGGACTGCGCCTCTTGCCACACAGCTAACGAAACAAGGTCTTTTTTGCGCGACAAATTCAATGGCCGTGTTATGTCACGTGGTGGCGATGTTAATTGGCCGCCAAGATCATGTAATTTGACACCGTTGATTATTCGAAAGAAAAGTGTACGTCGATAAGCCAGCAACAATTCAAGAGCTAAACAATGATTTGCAATAATAATACGATAATTCGGCACATTAACGGCATAGAACCTCAATTATGCCTCAGCGTCATCAAAAATTTGGAGCATCGGATGGAGGTGTTCCGCCGAGGTCGCTTCGGCCATTTGGACGATATATTGTTCCATACAAAATTGAAACATACCAATATTATCAAAATATAAAGAAATGGCATTAATTTCCTAAATAATTTGTTTTATTTAAAATCAACATCGGCCTTAAAAATTTAACTACTCCTTATTTTATGGAAATTTTGTTGCTAGTGTAGATAGTAATAGAAATGGTATTCAAAGAACCAATTTTTAGAATTCTTGTCTGTCTTTCTGTGTTTGCATTACGTAAAAACTACGGCATGCATTTTAGTAAGCCATTTACAAGATTAATTCTGATAGAAAACTTAAACCATAAAATAAATGCTTCTTAAAGCTAAATTAAAGGGAAAAAATTATTTAAATTGTTTGCAATTAAAGTGAGAACATATCCGTCCTCTTATAGCGCTAATTAAGCAACAGGTATTTAAGTATTATTTTCTCTCCTCAGAAAAAAAAAAACGTTTTTTTTTTTGTGTTAATCGCAACACTTGAAGTTAAAAAGTAAGAATACAAAAAATATATTTACAAAATGAGGAAAAACAATAAAAATTTTAACTGTTGCACAGTTGAACATTAAAAGCTTTACGTAATTTTCTTTTAGCTTTTAGCAGATTGTTGGCTTTCTGTGCCATTTGTTTCCTTTTTTTATTTCTCTTTTATTTTGTTCCCATTTCTATTTCACCAATACGTTTACATTAGAAGAAAAATCGTTAAGAAACATTTGGCGTTGCAAAGTCATTAAGTATAATTGACGTTATGGCATGATTACCAAATACGAGTACGAGTACAAGCACATAAATACTTGTACATTCGTATGTAGAACATAGCAAGAAAGTAGCAAAAAACAGTGCTAAAACTATACAAAAGAAACTATAACTTTAAAGTGTGTGTAGTGTTACTCGTATTTATTCTAACTTTTTTTTTTACAATAAACCACCTTCATTCACAACAACTTACTGCATGCAGTATTTTGAAAACTACTTTTACACAAGTTTAGTGTTTTCTGCATCATAGTTTTAATTCTTTTTTTTTTTTTCGTTTGTGTGCCAACAAAATGTATACAAATATTTCGATGTACATATTTGTTTCATACATACATACGAACATATTTGTGCCACTCACCGATAGGCAAGGTATTTGCACAACCTTACAAGATTTTTAAGAAATTTATAAGTCTGTAAGAAATTATTAAATTTTTTCTATTTGATATTTTAGTAATTATTAAAAAATAGGACTGCACGTATATTTCACCTATTTCTGTAGTTTTTCATTTTCTGCTCTCAAGCTCAGGAATAGTTTTACATTATTTATCCAGTAAGTTGTATTAATCTTCAGCATTTTACTGTATAAAGTAAAATTAATGGTTTTTTGTAACTATCTATACATAAAATATAAAAAATATTATAAAATATGAAAAAAGTAGGAGTAACAGTTAAATAGTCCGCTAAGCCGAAACTTACATACCCTACAATGTAATTAAAAAAAAAAACAATATTTTTTAATGTTTCCAAAACAGTAATCTAAAATCGGCATTAACAACAGAAGTTTGCTTCAACCAGAAGTTTGTGTTGGTATTTATTTCAGTACACCTTACCTCTGCATTAAATGTTGGAAAAAAGCCTTTTGTTGTAAATTAGTTCCACAATAGCAGGCAACAATTTACCGAATATTTTCTACCTAAAAATAGACAACTATTTTTATAAACCCATTGTTGAATTTAGGCCATAGATTATTACTTAAATAGCCAAGTCTCCCAATGTCAAAAAGTGGCTATAAATGTCATCTCACAGGTACGGTATGAATTCAACACACTTAGGGGGGAGGGGGGAATAAAATTTGACCCTTAACGCGATATGTTCATGCACTTTCCAGAGATACACATAATTTTGAAATTTGTATATCCCTGTATATCCTTGTCATAAAGAACAAAAATTGTTAACATATAAACTCAAAAAAACTTCATCTTCAAGGTCAAAATCGCAAAAAACTTTAAAAAATTAAATTTTTTTTACCTTTTTCCCCTGTTCAGGTCCATAGGTAGCAAACCGTTCAAAATTCAAGGAAACAATCAACTACAAAAATGAACCTAAGATATCAATAAACAACTTTCTAGAACTTCCTAGGAATGATTCTTAACACCGTTTCGGTAGCGCTTAGGTAGCCGAAATGAATTTAAAAATTTTCGGGAAATTTTTCACTTTTGCGGCTACATAAGCGCAACCTAAACGGTGATAAGAATCATTCCTAGGTAGTTCATATGTTCCAGAAAGTTGTATATTGAGATTTTAGGTTCATTTTTGTAGTTGATTGTTTCCTTGAATTTTGAACGGTTTGCTACCTATGGACCTGAACAGGGGAAAAAAGGTAAAAAAAATTTAATTTTTTAAAGTTTTTTGCGATTTTGACCTTGAAGATGAAGTTTTTTTGATTTTATATGTTAACAATTTTTGTTCTTTATGACAAGAGCTACAACTTCGCTTCAGAGAGTATATCAAAATTTCAAACGGTATGCAAAATATGAGCTTGAGTAAATGATCATTTTTTGCAAAAATGACATCGAGGCCCCACATCTTTGAGGGCCCATAAAAAAAACCTGGAGGACTTTGGGCAAAACTGGGAGACAGGGCTACTTTTTTTTTTTTGGTCTTTTATCACGTAGTGGTGTCCGTATGTGGTTATTTTTTTCCGTGTTGCACTGTGTTATTTTAATTTTGAATACTTGCTTAAAAAGCGAACAAAAAGCAAAGTGTAAGTGGTTGCCTCTTACAGCTCAAGAATTGAAGACATAAACGTAAATAACACTTCACTTTCGAAACACCCTATAAGTTTTAGTATTTGTTGCTACAGCAGCCACAGTTATACACCTTCTGTGAAAAATTTAAGAGTCTGCCTATAATGGTTGAAAACATTAGGTCATATACATGCAAATCACGTCACTATCGGAACACCCTTTAATTTTTAGGATTATTCTTTTATACTTGTTAATATAGCGAACTAAATTTTAATTACTGTTTGTCAATTTAAAGTGTATGCCTCCTACAGTTCAAGAAATAAACACATACACGTGAATAACACGTCTCTATCGGAACACGCTACACGTTTTAGTATTTGTTGCTAAAACGGAAATAGTTATACATCTTCTGTAAAAATTTCAAGAGTCTACCTATTACGGTTCCAGAGATAAAAGGCGCTGACAGACGGACGGACAGACAGACATTGTAGCGAAAACAAGAGGGTTATCTAAAAAGAAAGACAGACAGAAATGAGTTACTATTTTACTGTATATATAGATTTTATAAAAGATAAAAGATTTATTGGATTTTAAACTAAAATAGTACTAGTTTAAACACGGCTTGAAAATCATGTCATCACATCGCCAAACGTACCAAAACAACAACCAGTGACGACGGTTTTCACCGAAAGGCATGACAACTGTATATGAAAAAAGTAAAAACGAATTTTCACAATTTTTATTCAAATAAACCTAATAAATGCATGTGTTCTTCGTTATATATATATAAACATCCTCGAAAACTTCAGTTTTTGTTATTTAAAAAATATTTTCTAAACGAACTTATAATTTTTAGATTTAAGTTCATTATTAAAATGGAGAAAACGCATTGCATTCTGCTAGCTTCTTTATCTCTTTAAAACAATGAATTTAAGCCTGATTATTAATTAATTAAAAAAAAATGTAATTATACCCCTATATTCCAAACTAGATTTAAATTATAATTCTCCATTGTAAGTTTGACCTTAATGTAAATAAGTTTTACATCTCTTTAACATTAGGTAATTAGTTTTCTTGTTCATCATTCTTATAAAAATATTATTGCATTATTAAATTTTATATTTGATTAAATTTGTCTTGTAAAAATAATAATTCAGACACATTTCTTAATTTATATGCCAACATTAATAAAGTATAACAATTTTAACGACCATGGTCATTTGCCTTTCTTTAATAAAATTTAATACATTAATATGATAGAGAAGAGGTGAACGTGCGTGTGTGTGTAAGTGCGAGTGCGTGAGTGTGCATTTGTGTGCGTGCACATAAATTAATTTAAGTTGTTGGTGAAGAAGGAAATGGAAAATGGATCTTACAGAGCCCATAAGTAAATAGGGAAAGAAAAGTATGAAAAGAAAAAATAAATAAATAAAACACAATTTTGTAAAAAGCGTTAGCATGTAATAAAATAAGTAATTATTTATTTAATACAGTGGGTGAAAAATATTTATTTATATCACTTGCTAGCATTGGTATTTCATCTGCTGCCACCTTCAAATTTGACTTTATAAGACTAGCAGTTCTTGCCACGTCTTAGCCGTCCTGACAATATTTTGTTCGATTTTACTTTGAAAGTAATCTACACCAAATTATAAGACTTACTTTTTATAGTTATGGTTTTTGTATTTACTTTATATAGAGGTACCCATCCAAGTGTGACTATAAAATTCTAAAATTTATATAAAATATTGAATATTTGAAATTTGTATTAGTCGAACTATCTATTTTACATACAGATGCAATTTTTGTTAAGCTTAAGTTCGTTTTTATTCTCTCTAAGAAAGAATAAATTAAATTACAAATTAGGTGATATTATTAAAGAAAAATTGGGAAAATTTAATTTTCAGACACCAGCTGAGCGGAATGCACAGCTACGTCTATCTACTTTGAGTAGTGTTTAGAGTTTTGAGATTACGAAGGCAAGCCAAACAAAATTGCAGAACTGTAAATAGAGTTTTGAAGCAAAGCAATCAACATCAATGCTTGGAACATATTTTGAGAAGGCAAAAAATTAAAATAAAATTAAAAACTTTTAGAAAATTTAAATTTTAAAATGACTACAAGTGCCGAATTACATTATGCAATCATGCTTTAATCTTTATTGTTTTTTTTCTTTAATATTGTATTTGTGTATACATTGTGCAAATTTTATTGCAGCAATGTGTATGTATATACACATTTATTTACATTTTAAAATTCTCAATTAACACTACGAATAAGAGGACAAAACGAATTTCAAGAGTACAAACATATGTGTACTAATGAAGGATTGCAGCGAATTGCAAAAGTTGCATAATGTAACTCGGCACTAACATTCTGGTTTTAAAAGATTTTATAAGCTATTAGTGATAAGAAAATAATTTTTTAATATCTTTCTAAAATGTTTAATCTTTTTGAAAAAAGTCCTTAAATCTCCTACTTTATAACTCCTTGCCATGTCAAACCATGTCAAAACAAATCTTTCACCATTTTGTAGGTCGATTATCGTTCGTGTTTTATAATTTAAGCAAAAATGAAACCCGACGCACAGTGGCTGAAAATCGTTTTTCGTTGGCCAAAATTCTGTAACTTTTGAACCGATCAAAATATTGAAATAATTTTTTTTTAATGGATAGATATTTAGCTCAGCTTGATTCAGTTTTAATTACATTAAAATTGATTGAGGACTTTATAAGGAATTCGGAGGAATAAGGAATAAGGAAAATATCCCTCTAAGATCCAAAAAAGTATATATATTCTTGATCAGTGATGAAATCTAAGACGATATAGCTATGTCCGTCTGTCCATACGTCCGTCTGTCCATCCGGCCGTCCGTCCATTCGCCTGTCTGTATGAACACGATTCAGTCTAAATGAAAAGAGCTAGACCCTTGAAATTTGGTACATATATATCTTGAAGGATAGGGCAGGCTAAGTTCGTAAATGGGCCAAATCGGACGAGGGGGAAAAAATTCCCCTAAGAACAACTAAACCAACCCCTGAAAAACTACACATTTTTACAAGTTTGTTTTTTTGTAAATTTGTTAAGCAAATGAAACATTTTTATGTCAAAGAAGGTTCAAGGTCTTTACCCTGGAGCCAGAAAATCATAAACATTTATTTTTGGACCCCGCCCCCTTTTTGTGGGCGTTTATATAGCATATTATATGAAAAATAGCGTCAATAATTAACAAATTGTATTACCTAAGCCTAGATTGCATAAAAAATTAATTTTCAAGCTTTCATGACGAATGGAAAATGTACTCGGTTCTTCTGCGCTACCTTAACCTTAACCTTACCCCCCCCCCCCCCCCCACAAAAAAATTTTTTTTTTTGGTTAAGCAACAAGAAAATATAATTTTTATTCATTTGACTTAAATATTAATTGCAAATATTCCATATTTTGTTCTGTACTATTTCTGTTCTTTAGTAGTTTTTTGGCTTCTTCATCTAAATCCCGATGGTCCACTTTCCATTGATTTCGAATACTGGATATGAACGGATCTGACGTTGCCAATAATATATTAAATATATCTTCATTTGTTGAATTCCGCGAAATTTTCCTAGTATTGTGCTCGTCTCGACGTCTCATCTACTAAACAAAAAAAGGCACCTTATTATAATTTTAATCCAATCAAAAGTGGGGTATATTGCAGGGCGCACAATGAGTCCTGTAATATACCCCAAAGTCGGTTCATCTCTATAACTGATGAAACAAAAAAAAAAAAAAATTGTCAATTTGTCTTGCCTTCACCAAGTTATGTTTAAATTAAAATATTTGTGCAAGAGTGTACCATGATTTCAAGAACGTTGATTACTTTGTGAAATAACGCTAATGCTTCAACTCATCAAAATATTACAAATTATCACAAACAGATGTCAAAAGATGTTTCGTTGCACATAAATAGATAATCTATGTTAAATGATTCGCAGTTTTTCAGCGACTTCACTCGAAGTTCATTATGCTAATTGTGACATCCAGTATACCGCTTTTACTCCACAACTGCCTAAAAAGTCTTTACATCATTCGCTATTGCATAACTGCAGAACCGGAAAAAATATGTTGTGCTGAGAGTAAAAAAATCTATACATCTATAAGTATAATAAAATAGTAACTCATTTCCGTCTTTCTGTCTGCTTTTCTTTTGCGTTCGCATCACTTAAAACCTACTGGATAGAAAATTTCGTGTAGAGTTACCTTACCTTAGTATCCTGATTCCAATATAGCATACTTTTTTTCCGCAAAAATATCTTATTTCCAAGACAAAGTAGAGAAAAAGCAGTGGAAAAAGGTAATTTCCGGTTTATAGGTACTGAAATTTTCAGTTTAAAACTGGGATATTTTCAACTCGGTTACATTTTCACCACACACCTTTTTATTTTTGAAAATGGGATATTTTAGAAACTATTACGCAACAGATCGCGCCAGTTGAAAAAAAAATTGTATTTGATTTGTATTTTTACATTTATTTAGAATTTTAGAAGTTTTCATAAATTTTAGAATTTTATCCAGGGATGTGTATCTTTATATAAAGTAAATACATAAAGTAAATACAATATCTGAAGCATCATAAAAGTAAGAGTCTTTCAATTGATGTGAAATTGTTTTAAAGCAAAATCGAAAAAAAATATTGTCAGAACGCCTACGACATGGCGGGCACAGTTGGTTTTTTAATAAACTTGGTAATATAGGTAAAAAATATTCCTTGGTCCCACTCTGAAATTTTTATGGTGTACTCACCAAGCCACATTAAGAAACATATGAAAATTTTAATAAAATTAAAATCGCAAAGATTTTAGTAATTTTTTTAATATAAGAAAAATCAGCTATTACTCAACTTCCTATTGCTTATAGAACTAGAACTAGAATATATTAAATCATCGGGTGCATATACAAAAAGCGATATTTTCCCACTTTTATAATTATACAGCTAAAAAACTATAAGAGATACATTTTTCTTTTAAATTTTATTTCGATTCAGAGAGTCAAGGAATGTAAATAGAAAATAGTATTAATAAAATCTGGAGTAGTAATTTTGAGTGCCTTGTTGATTTGACGTGGAATTGCCCCTTACGTAAATAATCAGAAGCTTTTTGAAGACTGGCACTGGTACAACCATAAATAAATTTAGCAATTTTTTGGTACGCAAATACAGAATTTAACTTGCTAATTTTTCTAGTTTAAATTGTAATATATTTAGGCCCATTATTATAACTTGCCTTTAGCTAAAGTTAGGATATTGTTGGAGCGATAAATAGTTTTTCGTTATTAAAAGTAAGCTAACAACCACTTTTAACTATCACGTACTATAAGGACAAGTTATAGCAATGATCATTGTCCTCATTATTATAACGAAAAACTACATATCGCTCCAACAAAATCCTAACTTTAGCTAAAGGCAAGTTATAATAATGGACCTTATAATGTTAACACTTCTGCGGTTTAAGAAAAATTTCATAGCTGCTTATTATTAGAGATCATTTTTTATTAAAAACGTATAGTTTTTAAGACACAAACAATCTTATTGAAAAATTTCATCATAATATAAAATCGCTCAATAATGGGTTGTCTTTCGTTAACACATTTAGGCAATTTTTCATAATAAGAAAATATAAAAATAATTATTATTCAAAAACGACGCAAAGGCACCCAACATTTTTGGAGTTCTTTTCATTTGAAATATTACCGAATTTTGTATGACTATTTATAGGGCTATTTTTCATAGGGTCATTTTGCGTGCAGCCGTTCCCGGAGGTACAAATGCTTTCCGAAATATTAATGAAAGTAAAAAATACAACATGTTTTGTGCTACTCGTAAAACTTTGCTATTTTTATTTCCTTTCCTTAGTTTTCACCTGCACATAAAATGCATTTCATTTTTGTATGCATTTTGCCCCTCTCAACAAAATTCTGTTTCTTTTTACAGTTTATTCTTTATAATTTTGCCTACAGTGTCATGCATATATTTATTGCCAGCAAACAAATTATATAAATTAAAAAGATTGCCTACTTCTTACGCGCGCTTATACTTATTTTTGTAATTTAAGTAAGTAGAATATCCTTTATATAAGACTTAAAGGGAATATTGCATTCAATTATTTAAAAGGGAAAAGCGCATACGCTACAAATATATATATAAGTATAGCTATAGCATATCCTTACGCTCGTAGTTCTTAATTTATTAGAGTGGTTCATATTTAATTTAAACAGTTGATACTGGTGTGTACTATATAGTGCTTATGGTTTATGTATTTATCTTATATAAAAGTATCCATGCGTATTCATTTAAAGCTAGTATAGCAAATTTATATTTAGTGATATATGGTAATAACGCCGAAGGAGGGGGCAGTAATATGCAGCGGGCGAAGCCGATATGAAATGTCGACCGGGGCGGCTAAGAAGATTATACTCGGTGGCTGAGGGAATGCATATCTAAAAGCGGCGGCTAAGCAAATAAAACCGTCTAAGGCAGAAGCTAACTTACTAATTTGGCAATTTTTTTTAATCTCCCCCCGGGGGCACTAATTGTCATTGCAATCTACCGTTTTACTCCTTTGACGCACTGCTTTCGAAGAATATGGGGGAAACACTTCGTGGTTCGTAGAACCTGTATCTGGAAGAACAGGTCTGCGTATTTAGGTCTTTCGAGGCCTGACCAGTTTCTAACGGCTGGTACCACGAGAACTGACAGCCCCTCAGAGAACCACCCATCTATGTGTACGTGGTGGATGTCGGTCGTTTGTACCAATGTTTGCAGGGATGGTGGACGGTTGGTCAAGTGTGCTATTGCACTGTCACCAGAAGGCTACAATAGTGTCAGGAGTTTGATAGTCTCCAAAATCCCTTAAACAAGGGGTTAGAACATGGGTCCAAGCTTTCCATGTTCTATAATTTGCTACTTATTTTACAAAACTTGTATTGTACAATGAGAGCGCTAGGCTATGCCAATATTTTACTCAGTGGTAAGACCACCATCAAGTTAGGCTATCATAGTAAGTTCTGACGCTAAATCTTAATCAGACACCGCAATGAGAGATAGTGATATACATATAACAAATAAAAATTTCCCAAAATCAAATTTTAAGTATTAAACCGTTTTTAAATGTGATTTTACCCTGTTGTGTAAATCACTTAATACAGAGCGGGTGGTTTTAAGTTAATAAAATCACTAGACAATGGTGGTTTAATGATGCAATTTGTTTTAAACTTATCAATTTTAAAATAAATAATATTAAATTAAAATGTCAGCTTACCTGATGAAGCCGGCTAAAATTTTTAGCCTTTATTATCCAAACACTTCGGCGGAGGCTAGCTGCTTCCAAATTATGTAGGCGACGGCTAATAGCCGAATATAAGCCGATTGGCTTCGCGCTTTGGTGATAATTACTAAATATGTAGTACTATTACCCCCGGGGGTTCCAATTGTAACTGCAGGAATGACAAATGCTTTGACGCGGTTCAGTCGGGGAAAATAGGGGCATCAGACGATAGGGTTCCTAGAACCTAAATCTGGAAGAAAAGGTCTGTGTGTTAACACACGGGTTCTCTTAGAGGCCCGACCAGTGCCCAAAGGACTGGTACCACGGGAATCGGTAGCCCCACAGAGAGCCTATCCTCTCTGTGATCGGTTATTGACGAGGTACCCTTCGGGGATATACGTGGTGGTTGTGGTTTAAGATCGATTAATGTAGGTATGGTGCAAGGTCGATCAAGTGTGCTGTTACACTCTCAACAGACGGGGTTTGGATAGTCTCCAAACCCCTAAGCAAGAGGCTATAATATGTATCTACGCTTGCCTTGGATAAGGCTTGCCATATTATGTAAATTGCTACTCATTGTGAATGTATCATACACAAATTGCGATTGGTGGTAGTCGTAAAGTGTTGTTATACTACACAATGGGGGCGCTAGTCTATGCTTAAGTTTCACTCGGTGGTAAGACCACCGTGAGATTAGGCCAACTAGGCAGGTACTCACGTTAATCTTGTTCCACAAAATATGTAGTACTATTATAAATAGAATTAAAACATATCAGAAAAATCGATGTAACTGGTGATCGTGCTTTCGTAGTCAACATGCTAAGCATATGAGATACAGCACCCTCTATTTATTTATAGAAGACTTAGACACAATTGTTACCAAATCAAATCAGTTGTGTAAAAAATTCATAGTTTAACTTTATAATTTATCAATAATATACTTCAAAAATATGTGAGCCATTCTACTACTTATGTATTTGTCTGCTATTAATATGGTACGTACATATGTATGTACAAATACATTTGTATATTCTTAAAGTCTGTGTATTTCTATATACATTTTCAAGTGTTGTTGTAAATTCTTGTTAATCTTTCTTTATTGACTACTTACACTTTAATTGCACTTAATCCATTTTTATTTTTAATATGTTTACAAGCATACATAACACGTACAGATTTACACATACGTATGAATAAATGAATCTTTTTCAACAGATTGTCATAAGCTATTATACACTATGGTCAGCTTAACGCTGATTTTAAATGAATAAATACATGTAAAAATAATTTAAAATTTAAAATACTTCCTCTAGTTGTATAAAAGATTCAAACGAATTAACAACTGCATAATAAAGCTAATAAAAAATTTTCACACTACAGGGTGGGCCAAAAGAAACCAAGGGGTGTAAAAGTTTAATAACTTTTTTGTTTATTAACTTTTTTTTATTTTTTCTTTCAGATTATATAGACAACACTTGGAATTGTATTATTTAAACCAGAGATCAATTATTTTAACGCAAAGAGCATATCGCCGACATTATTGAAAATTTGATTATGAGTGATGAAGCTCATTTTCATTTGAATGGCTTTGTTAATAAGCAGAACTGTAGGTTCTGGGGTTCTGAAAATCCAAGAGCCATTCATCAACGCCAATTGCACCCCATCAGGTGTACAGTATGGTGTGGGATCACATCTGAAAATGTCATTGGGCCCTACTTCTTCGAGAATGAAGATGGAAGTGCTGTAACCGTAAATGGAGAGCGGTATCGGTTTATGATAGAAAATTTTTTACGTCCTGCTCTTGAAAACAGACCTGGTATGTGGTTTCAGCAGGACGGAGCCACTGCCCATACTGCCCGAGACACAATGGCACTTTTAAGACAAATTTTTGGAGAGCCCTTGGTTTCTTTTGGCCCACCCTGTAGTAAATTGCCAATAACAGTAACTTTATACTCAAGTTTTATAAAATTTGTTTTTATAATTACTTACTTTCTTTTTTTTTTTGTAAACCAAATTGTTTGTTCTACTTTACAAAGTTGTTCCATTCCAATTAGATATATTAAAGGTTAATATTTCTAGGGGGAATAAACGAAGACTTTATTATTTGTTATTAGTCCTAATAAAAGCACTTTCTTAAAAATTATTACAAAAAAAGTGTACTAATATTCTCTTTCACAGCCCAATACAGCTAACAAAAAAGTTCTAATAATATTTATAATATCTAAGTGTTTGTCAACACTTCCAAAAGTAGTCGTCCTTAAAGGACAATTACCATTATTATTATACACTCTAACGAGAGCTGAAGCACTTGAAATATAAAAAAAGAAACTTTTTTTTTATTTATGTTTTTCCATTACACTTCTACCAGACTACAAGGATTTTTCTATTACAATTTATCAAATACACCTGCACCTTATACCAAGGAACGCCTTTAAATCACTGTCTCGACACACACATACAATAATAAATAAGCATGAGTGTAGTATACATTGAATTAGTGTGTAACCGTATGCATGTCAGAACAATAAATTTGTAAAAAAAAATCTAAGTATTTCAATTGAATAAAGCCATAGTAATAGAAACAATAACGCCCATTATTTTCTAATACTTATTTTAATACGCAATAAAATATTTAGTGTCATGGCTACGACTGAATTTAGAAATGTAGAAATGGTAAGTCTGTGCATTAAAACTACTTAAAGTTTATACATCCCAGCAAATAATATAAGCCAATCTTATACATTTAAGATTGTAAGTTTTTACAATTTCAAACACTTCCCATTAACCGTGAACGTTTTTTATATTTTATTTTGTAGCACTAGTTGCACGACGCCAATTAAAAAAATAAATAGCAGATAGGTCTTTTTTTAGGGTTCCGTACACAAAGTGTAAAAACGTTACCCTATTGTTTTCGCTACAATGTCTGTCCGTCTGTGCGTCTGTCAGCGCCTTTTATCTCTGGAACCGTAATAGCTAGACTCTTGAAATTTTCACAGATGATGTACAGCTGTTGCCGCTATAGCAACAAATACTAAAACTTATAGGGTGTTCCGATAGAGAGGTGTTATTCACGAATTTGTCCCTATTTCGTGAACTGTAGGTGGGAAACACTTGAAATTTACAAACAGTAATTAAAACTTAGTTCACTATATAAACAACTATAATAAAATAAAACTAAAAATTAAAGGGTGTTCCGATAGTGGTGTGAATTGCATGTTTAAGGCCTAAATTTTAACTATAATAGGTAGATGCTTGAAATTTTCACAGAAGGTGTATAGCAGTGGTCGCTATAGTAACAAATACTCAAACTTATAGGGTGTTCCGACAGAGAGGTGTTATTAACGAATATGTGTTTATTTCTTGAACTGTAGGAGACATACACTAAACATTTACAAACAGTAATTAAAACTTAGTTCACTTTATAAACAAGTCTATAAAAATAAACTTAAAAATTAAAGGGTGTTCCGATAGTGGTGTGATTTGCATAAGTGATTAGCATAAGGCATAAGTTTTGAACCGTAATAGGTAGACTCTTGAAATTTTCACAGAAGGTGTGTAACTATAGCCACTAAAGCATCAAATCTAAAACTTATAGGGGGCTCCTAAAGTGACGTGTTATTTGCCTTTATGTCTTTATTTTTTTAGCTTAAAATTTGCAGACAGTAATTTAATCTATGTTCGCGTTATAAGCAAGTATACAATATTAAACCTAAAAATTAAAGGGTGTTCCTATAGTGACGTGATTTGCATGTATGTATATGGGCTAAGTTTTGAACGATAATAGGTAGACTCTTGAAGTTTACAGGAGGTGTATTATTTTGGCACTATATCTATAAAAATTAAAGGGTGTGCCGACAAAGACATGATTTGCATAAACATTGACTAATTGTTTAACCATAATAGATAGAGTCTTGAAATTTTCACAAATGGTGTATTACTATGACCCTTGTAAAAACCTTAAGAATTTAAAGGGTTTTCCGACAGTGACGTCTTTTGCATGTATAATAACATATTTTTTGCACCGTAATAAATAGACTCTTCCAATTTGTATAGAAGATCTGTTGCTATGGCCGTTATGACAATTAATAAAAATTAAAGGGTGTTCTGACAGTGACATGTTTTTCACGTATAGTAACTAATTTTTTAATAGTAATATGTAGACTCTTGATATATTCATAGAAAGAGAATTGCCATGGCCGCTATAGCAAATAACGAAATTAAAGGGTGTTCCGACAGAGACTTGTACGTAAATAGCCTTATTTTTTGAACCGTAATAGGTAGACTCTTTATATGTTTACAGTAGATGTTGTACTTCGGCCTCTGTAACAATTACTAATATCTAAAGGGTGTTCCGTCACTGACATGTTTTTCACTTATATTACCTTACCACTTATATTATTATTATTTTTGAACCGCACTAGGTAGGCGCATATATATTTTTATAGATAATGTATTACCATGGCCGCTGTAACAAAAATTTCTAAAATTTAAAGGGCGGTCCAACAGTGATGCAATTATGACTTTAATTTTAAAATTAAAAGGGTGACTCATAAGACATGAAAAAATTAACAACTTAAATTTTTAAAGTTGTACTAAATATAGTATGAAACCCTACGTGTGTGAGTCTAACTCGCACTTGACTAATTTATTCTTGGTATTTTGACTTCAATGAAACTTGAATGAAAGCTTTAAAGAGTTATTAGTGAATTAATTAATCTACAGAGTAGATGCAGAGTTTAATTTTAAAGAAGGTGTTAAGTACATATTATCTATACATATGTATGTACATATAACTCATAGTAACTCATTTCCGTCTGTCTGTCTGCTTTTTTTACTTTCACATCACGTAAAAACTACTACACGGATTTTAAAAAAAATTTGTGATGAGTTACCTAGGTATTCTGATCCCAATATGGCATACCTTTTTTATGCAAAAATATCTTATTTCCAAGGAAAAGTGGAGAAAAAAGAGTGAAAGTACGTTTTCCAGTATTTTGATACAGTAATTTTGTACTGCTTAGTACGGCACCTTTAATTTTTGTGTTATATTTTTTAAAACACAGATCGTTTTAACCACTTAGTAAGGCACAGAATCTTTAATTTTTTATATTTTAAACAGAGATGGCGCTGACAAAATATCTATTACTTACTACCAAATAGCCAATTGAATAAAATTTGTATTTGATTTGTATTTTTACTTTGTGGAATTACATTGTTGCAAAAATTAATAGAAACGAGCGGTTGTTTTTCTATAATCGGCACTTTTCCAGTTTGCTAAGTGTGCCTTAGTTGTTGTAACAGAATTTTCTTAAGTAGCTCATAACAATATCAATATTTTTAAGGCACGTACGTGTTGTATAATTTGGTTATTTGGTGATTTACATAGTTAGGTAATTATGTGATTACATTATTTTTGTTATTTAGGGCTAATTTTTAAAATTTGTGGCTATAAAATTCTGTTATTGTTAGTTTCTTCTTTGTTTTTAGTTGTATTTTTTTTTTACAATTGGTGCAAAGCAAAATCGACCAAAATATTATCAGGACGCTCACGACGCACAGTGTGGCCGTGTAGTGTATTTAATGGTCTTAAATCAAGGAGGCTGCGGAGCTTCATGAAATTTTACACACATTTATTTTAAATTTTTTAAGAATTTCAATTTTTTTTTTTACAAAAATACACCCACTTTTACGCCCACCTCCTATACAACTTAAATAGAAAATGTGGCATAAGTTCCATGATTTTAAATATATTAACTCAATTTTCATAAAACGTTAATATTATAATTGTATAATGACCTCCTGAAAATATGAACTTAATCCGCCCACTTTTACGCCCACTTCCCATACAAACGATATTTCAAAAATGCAATATCTTTATATGCAATATGTTTATTTTTCGCAAAAATGCATATAACATCTATTAAATACTGTTTTGAAAATATGAAGAAAATCCGCCCACTATAACACCCACCCCTCACACAACCCCAATATAAAAATTTTGTCAGTTTCACTCTATTTCATTTATTAATAACTTTTTCACATCTTCGTGATAATCTAATTTTTTAAGCTTCAATTTCGTTCTAAATGAATTGATGTATGGGTCAGAGGATATCAACAAATGATGCATTACGTCTTCGTTAGTAGAACAGCGCCCAGTCTTGCGGGAGTGATGTAGCCTATAACGTCTATAATCTTTGTTCCTCGCTTCCTGCGCTTCTTCTGATAACATTCCTTTGAAAAATAAACCACATATTAATTTGAAATGTATGAAACAATTTGTATATTTAACCTACCTATAGGTAGAATGGCCTCAGATACTATTTTGCTACCATGTATCAAAACTTTATGCACTGTGATGGGCATGTAGTACCATCCATACAAATCAATGTACAATTTTGCCGTGTCTATACAATATATTTGAAATTTCTCAGCGTCTATTGCCTGACTGCAACTAATTGTGGATAATATAATTTTGAACCGATGAATGAGTTGCTCATTTACTCCGGTTATGTCAGCTGTAATTTCAGGGTTTTCAAAAAATCGTCGAGATGTATTCCCATCATTGCTGGAACCCATTCCTTGTTTAACCACATCAACATTTATTCCCAATACACATTTAAGGTTTTTTTGAATTGTGGCCTTGGCTTCTTCTTTCATTTCTTTGGTTTCTTTACTTGTTCGCCATGCTGCGAAGCTTTTATTGTAAGCGATATGTAATATGCACTCCATAAATTTTATGCGCGCATGCAGAGGTGAAATACCAAATTTTAAAGCCTCTCCCGAATTTGCTCTTATTGCCAATTCGTTTAAATTGTGCATCTCCCTTGGCTTAGCACCACATATGAAGCACACGGACATAGAAGAGCTGCCAGTTAAACTTGTTGCCACTTTACCATCTATCATAGTCAATGAAAGCTTATGAGTAATAAAGAATTTCTTATTATGAACTTCAATAATTGAATTTGTTAAATTATTTATTTCATGGTTTACTCGGTTAACTTCTTCATTTATTACTCTTGATGTCTCCTTAACAAATTCAAATTTTAACGGCCTGCAATGTTTCGTTGATGATGGCTCTAAATTTTTCCACAAAACTTTTGACTCATCGTTCCGTTCAGTCATTACCAATGGCACAAGTGACGTCAAGAACATACTTTTGTCTGAAAAAGTTTCATTCGCAAATTTTTGGTGATACTCTGAATGTCCCGATGAGCCATCACATCCCCATTTACTCATGAGTTGCATATATTTTGGAAATGATGCTACTTCATTTTCAGATTTTGACTTCATCAATCTAATTGCCGTGTGATCCAAAAGCTCCTGCAAACTAACTTTGCTTAAATTCTCCTCTACTGTTACGTTTGCTGGATAACACGTTCTTTTTGCTGCCAAAACCTTTTTGTAACTTGGATATATATTATAACCAATCTCTTGTGCTGATGTTCGCAGTACTTCATACTGGTGTATTGTCAATGAAGCATCAATAATGAGACTAAGTGCTTTTTCAGGGCTAAAACATTTTTGGACTTCATTTTTGTTTTCAATTTTTTTGGCAGCAGATAATATGATTGCTCCAGAGTTAGCTTCACAAAATGAATTCAGCTTTTTCCTTTTCGTTCTGGCATTGCTCTCCTCAAAGGTTTTCGTTGGACGTCCACGTTTACCAGGAGTAAACTGGGTTTCCTCTTCTTCATCCACTGTATCATCCACTACTTCATCAGTCAACGTATAAGAATTTGTTAGCCATTCTTCATTGTCATTAAAAAATCTTGATGAAGTACGCTGACTCTTGTTCCACTTCTTTAAAAATTGAGGCATAAATGTTTGTTTTAAAAACCGTCTGATCTTTTCTTGATTTTTCTCAGACACTATTTTATAATTCACTAAAACTACACCAATTATAAGATCAATATCTTTTTTACATTGAAAAACAATTTCCGAAAGCGTGCTGAAAGATATTTGTAGCTTTTCCATTGTTTATTATATAAATTTGTTTTAATTGCTTAAAGTGCTTTTAAATTAAACGCAATCGCTTTTATTTGCTTTCTATAAAAAACTAATATATTTTTATATTTTCTTTTTGCCAACCTTTTGCTGCCCTACTCAATTAAACAGAAAAACAATTTTTAAGTATTTCAAAAACAAAGTATAAAACTCAGTTTTGCCACATCCCTTCCACCTTTTTTAGTTTTAGTTTCAATGGTTCTTTAGCAGCAAAGGATGGACTGTCCAAGTCAACGCCATCATTCTTAGCACAACCCTAAAGGTTAGGTAAGGCTTTTGGTAGGTTAAAATCGGCTGATGATGACTGATCATTGATGTAAGGTGCAAAGAAAGAAAGAATGCAAAGTTGTTTTTGCACGCGTAAAATAACCAATATCGCATATTTTTTACTGTAATTTTTTGGTTTTTCATTGTTTTTTCGGCGGCGGGCAAATTGGGGCAGGTTTTTTTTTTTTAGTCTGTTAGCTGAGACTCTCAGCTTTAATTTGGTATAGGACTCCATGTGTCGCACTGCTTCGCACACAACTAAAAGTCTAACGGAAAATCATAAATGTTTTTATTTTTTGTTTAAAATATATTGTCAAAAGAATTTTTTTTTGCAATTTTTAATTTTTTTTTTTTAATATACATATAATGCTTAATGTCCATTTTAATTGAAAAAATACTTATAAGGTACATTCGGTGTATAGTTTATAAGTAACAGGCTTTTAAATATGACATAGAAAACTATCACATTTGAGACTTGTTTACATACTTCAACTTTGCGCTGCTCGGGACAGAAAACCAATGGAGATATTTGCATGAAATTTTTCACACATGACCTTTAGATAGTTATTAACCATCTGTGCAAAAATCATCAAAATCGGAGAGCAGGTCCAAATTGATTTATTGCCGCAGTGGCCACAGTGTGCGACGTGGCGGACACAGCTAGTAAATATTAAAATAATTTATTACCAATTTTTTTTTAAATTGTCTCTGAAAATGTACTGAGTGCCCCTAGATAAATGAAACTTGGCTGTTTAAGCTAAAAAATTAGAAAAATCGGACCAACGAAAAAAAATTACCCCTTAGAAGAACTAATCCTCTAATACCTCTGAAAAAATCAATTTTTTTTTTGATTCTCATACTTTTGTTTAGCAAATGCTACTTTTATAGTCAGCGAAAAAAACCAAAAACCTAAGCTTGGATCCTGAAGATCTTAAAATGCCTTTTTTCGCCCGTCCCCCTTTTGAGGGCGGTAACATAAAATATTATTTGCAAAAATAATGTAATTATTAAGAGAAATAGATTATCTGTGCCTTAGTAACATAAAACTAAAATTTTTTAGTTTTTATGGGCTGGAGGAGGTATCCATCTAATCAAACTCCCCGAAATGTCCATGTGAATTTTTGTAAATTTTTTTTTGCTAATTTAAAAAAAAAATATTAATTTTTAAACTTTGATAGCAAAGAGAAGAATAATTATAAAAGTCATTTCTGTAATTTTTTACTTTATAGTATTTAATTTATCTGAGAATAATTCATTCATTTATAACTAGTTGTGCCCGCCACTTCGTCAGCATACTTATTTTGCATTGAAAGTACTCCACTTTATAGTGCTGTCGATATGGTTTATGTAATTACTTTATATAAAGGTACCCATCCCTGGGTAATTACTCAGAAACAGAAGCTTTATATGAAAATCTAAAATTTATATAAAATTCCAAAATTACAACAAGTTGTTGGAATTGACTTTAGTCTCTGATTTAAATTACAATTACTTGTAATGTGTATCTAATTGAGAATATGCAATTACTCATTACCAGTAATTTTAATTGTAATTGAAACGTTATTGAATACCCCCAATATCTGCTGTAGAGCAATTAATGTTTAAAACTTTCCGTTACAATAATAAAAGTCATTTAAATCCGTAAAATTGTATACATTTGGAGTTTTTTCTCTATTTACTCTTGGAAATACGATACTTTCACAACGAAATAATATCCTATATTTGAACGGTGATACTAAGGTGTGTCCTCACAAAATTTTATTAAAGTCCATTGAGTAGTTTTTACGTATTGCAAACACAAACAGACTGAGTGGCAGAAAGTTACAATTATATTATATGTATAGATTTGGTATGTACTCGTATATTACGAGTAATAGTCACAGCTGCTTTAAAATATAACTGTAGTTCAGTAATAACTAATATGCAACTAATATCCGGTAATAAATAATTGCTTACAATTGGCAGAGAACCACGTAATAGACACAGATTGCCTAAAATTCCACAGAAGTTCAGCAAAAATAAACATTTAACGGAAGCAGTGTTGCATAGATAATTACTGCACTGAAAATATAAAAAGTTATGGCATATCAAAGTGTCGTCACAATAGACGCAGCTCTCCCAAAATTCAACAGTTGGCCGGGAAGAGACAACAGAAATTAATTGAAATTTTTGCATGTTGTTTTCGGTTCATTTTAAACTGTTTTGTCCCTTTTGAAACGTTTATTGATATAGTTTTTATTCATATAGTTTTAGGGTTCCGCTACAATGTCTGTCCGTCTGCCAGTGCCTTCTATCTCTCAGACCGTAAACGGTAGACCCTTGTATTTTTCACACAAGTTTTATTGCTGTAGCTATAACAACAAATACTAAAACTTATAGGATAATCCGAAAGAGACGTACGGTGTTTTTATTTCTTGACTGCAGGATCCAGACAATTGAACTTTACATACAGTAATTAAAACTATGTTCGTTATATGAAGTAGTATAAACAAAATAAATCTAAAAGTTAAAGAGTGTTCCCACAGTGACCTAATTTAGGAAGCGTCATAGGTAGACTCTTGAAATTTGTGCACAAGTTCTGGCTTTGAGGGAAACGGTTGATCCAAACTGTTCAATAAAAGCTTGTTCATTTGCTGGGTTATAGTTTTATTTCGTCAAAGTGAAGTTTATTACTTTAAGGTGTTGACACACTATTGTTGTGGAATGAAAGATTAATAAAAACAAATTACTTTGATAAAATACAAATGTAGTAGGGGAATACGCAAGTTAATACAGATACATATAAAGAATAAAATAATTATAACGAAAATGGTAAAAATTCTAGTGATTACTTTTGATTTAGTAATTTAGGGTAATTCCTATTTAAGCAGACACATTATAAAGCAATTTACCACTTTAAAGGAAGAACTAAATAAATAAATTACCTCCTTTGAAAATTATAATTAATGACTTCAATAATAAGTAAGAAAAAACATTGTCAGCCAGAAATTACACATTAAATAATAATTTGAAAAAAAACGACATCATCCAGTAAAGAAAGAAGTGCTGCACATTGTGCCTAAAATACAGGGGCTACGGACTGCTTACCTAATTCTTTATATATCGAAAATCATAACACAGGAATGTTACATTTAATCTATATATGTATAAAGCGCAAAATATGTACGTTCGTTTGTTTGTTGGAAAGCTATAGCTGTCTACATCATTGGACCGATCTTCCTGAAATTTTCACAGTTTGTTACCAGATATACAAAGTAAATCTTTACCATCGTGTAATTATCGGTAACTGTAATATGGAGAACCTTGAAATGTTGTGCAAAAAACTCACATATTAGTATGCATAGTGCAGCGAACAACTGGCTGGATTGCAATAGTGGGCTCCTCCCATACACAGTGAAACATTATTATCGGGCAGCTAGAGAATTAAGACAGACTGTATTGAGAATGTGGACTTAATACCTACCATAGTGAAAAATTATTATCGTGTACCTAGAGAACTGCATTAGCAAACACCAGATTTGATGGCGACCGACTACTAGCTAACGAAAATATATAGGTGTTAAAAAATTTTTACGTTTATTAAGCTAGATAGAACTTTAAATTGTAAAAAGTAACACAAAAAATTAAATTTTGATGAAACATTTTTTTTATTTGTTTCAGTATACTCTGACAAATCATCATGAATAGACTCACGCTTGAACAACGCTACGAAATTATCCAAATTTACTTTGAAAATCAGTCGTCGATTCGCGCAACTTATAGACGACTTTGT
Source organism: Phasia obesa (assembly GCA_949628195.1). Taxonomy (NCBI): domain Eukaryota; kingdom Metazoa; phylum Arthropoda; class Insecta; order Diptera; family Tachinidae; genus Phasia; species Phasia obesa. Next base: position 46,525,376 of record OX451217.1, read on the forward strand.
CATTTTTATGGTTTACTTAATCGTCCATCTGAACAAGCCATTCGTCGAACTGTGGATATATTTCGTACCACATACTCTCTAGAGGATGCAATAACACCAACACGTCGAAGAAATGTGCGTACTGAAGAGAATATCGCCGCTGTAAACGAAAGTGTGGAAGAAGATCCAAATTTATCGATTCGTCGTCGGTCGCAGGAATTGGGGCTCTGTCCGTCCATTACGTGGAAAATTTTGCGCAATGATCTCGGCCTACACCCGTATAAGATCCAGCTGGTGCACGAATTGAAGCCACGAGACCATTATATGCGTCGTTCTTTCGCCGATTGGGCTCTAGAGCAGTTGGCAACTGACCCGTTGTTTTATCGCAAAATTGTGTTCAGCGATGAGGCGCATTTTTGGCTTAACGGGTTTGTTAATAAGCAAAATTGGCACAAGAGACCCTACAGACTCCATTACATCCAGAAAAATGCACCGTTTGGTGCGGATTTCACGCTGGTGGCATCATCGGACCTTATTTCATCAAAAATGAGGCCGGAGCTCGCGTTACGGTCAATGGAGATCGTTACCGCACCATGATCAATGATTTTTTGTTTGAAAATATGGATGACATTGATCCGGAGGAGATGTGGTTTCAACAGGATGGCGCTACGTGCCATACGACGAACGCAACCATCGACTTATTGAAATCAAAATTTGGCGATAAGTTGATTTCGAGAAATGGACCTATCAATTGGCCTCCAAGGTCGTGCGATTTGACACCTCTCGATTATTTCCTGTGGGGCTACGTGAAGTCACTGGTTTATGCTGATAAACCAGCAACAATTGACGCCTTGAAGGACAGCATTGTTCGTGTTATTCGTGACATACGTCCAGCAGTGCTCGAAAAAGTGGCCCAAAATTGGACGTCCAGAATGCGCTTCGTCAAGAACAGCCGCGGTGCCCATATGCCCGAAATCATTTTCATATGTTAATGTCACGTATTGATCTTTCGAATAAAAAAAAATTTTGATTACAATTTAATTTTTTGTGTTATTTTTTTACAATTTCAAGTTCTATCGGGCTTAAAAAAACACCCTATATAAAACTCTTGTTTATCTCACTCTAGCTGACCCGGCAAACGTTGTTTTGCCTTCAAATTTTATTTATATTTAAATTAAGAATGTTATTGTTTTTTATTATAGTGGACCGACGCAGGCGTTGTTGCCCAGCGTCAATTTAAATTGCAGAAAATCTGTGGTCAATAATAAAATATTTGCTAGACGGGTTGCGGTCAGGTCGATTTGAATTGTATTTTTCTGATAAACAATACTTTTTGTTTTGTAGTAAGGTGAGAAACCGATCAAAACTGATGGTTTTCCGGCACGGGAACATGCGACATACAGTTGACCATGTGAAAAACATATGTTCTCCAGATTAAGGCCACTAACACTCAATGATTGGCCTTGTGATTTATTGATTGTGATGATAAATGCGAGATGAATTGGAAATTGCTTAATTCGCTTAATTTCGAATGGCATATCGGTTGGAATTCTCGATATGAGAACTTCATCAAATTTTAACTTTCCTCTTAGTATTCTTGCGTAAGTCACATTGTTCGTGAGTTTTGTGGCCGCTAAGCGCGCTCCGTTGCATAATTTTGGTTGATTAGGATTCCGAAGTATGATGACAACTGAACCAACCTTGTGCGGCAAGCTAGGTACATCCAGTGAATTCAAAAACTCAGTTGGATAGTTGGTTGCTTTGTCTTCATTTGTTATACAGTCGATAGATTTAAAGGAATGCAGTGAACCAACGATTTGATTTTGAATTGTGCAGTTTAACTGATCGACATTCTTCTTCTTTGCACCTAAAATAACATAAACTCACAAAATCAAGACCTTCGTTGGGAACTTACTGTTTGAAATTAGAATTCCACACCAAAATGATCAATCAACGTAAAAGGTGATCCATTTCGAAGTAGTTTTTTCAATAGCTTTTTTTTGACAGATCACGTGTGAGTCGTGTCATGCTGTCATGTTAGTTTTGTTTGGGCTCTTGAAATGTTCCAAGAAGATCCGACGTTTTCGAAGCAAATTATGTTTAGCGATGAGGCCCATTTCTGGCTCAATGGGTATGTAAACAAACAAAATTGCCGCATTTGGAACGAAGAGCAACCTGAAGAGATTCAAGAGCTGGCACTTCATCCAGAAAAAATAAAGGTGTGGTGTGGTTTGTGGGCCGGTGGAATCATCGGTCCATATTTCTTTAAAAATGATGCCGGTGCTAAGGTAATCGTCAATGGCGACCGACTAGTTGATGCCTGAAATTGAAGCTCGTGATCTCGGCGATATTTGATTTCAGCAAGACGACGCCACTTCCCACACATCGCATCAATCAATGGTTTTATTGAGAGATTATTCGATCAGCACATAATTTCACGTTTTGGGCCGGTCAATTGGCCACCAAGATCGTATGATATCACACTGTTAGACGTTTTCCTGTGGGGATATGTAAAGTATAAAGTTTCCTTGGAGGAAAACATCACGCGTGACATTTGTCAGTTACCAATCGAAATGCTCGCACAAGTCATCGAAAATTGGACTCAATGGATGGACCATCTCCGATGCAGCAACGGCTAACATTTGATAGACATAATCTTCAAAAAGTAAATGCCAAAGAATGGTCTTTCAAATAATAATAAACATTCTGCATTGAATTTAAATTTTCTGTGTTTCTTTCTTTAAAAATGTAGGGATCAACCCTTATTACATTATCTAGCAAGCGCACGATATTCTTATTATTTGCTATCAAATGATTACAGATTCATATTTTAAACGAATGATTTTAACTAAAAAATATTTGTTATAGTCGGAGTTATCTTTAAAAAGTGGACCGAGTTAGAAAGCATATAAAGTAAAAATTGCACGCACTATTAACACAATTACGAAACACAATTTAAATTTATAATAAAATTAAAAAAAACAAAAACTTAAGGTTTAAAATGGATAGCAAAGCATAACTAACGAACAAATTTTAACATAATTTACGCTTGTAATCACTAAGTATTTTCACTTCTCATGGTTGATATTATAATTTTACTAACCCATCCACATAAATATGTATGTATGTAGTATGGCATAAATGATCACTAAGAGCACACTATTAATATTGAGGTCTATACTTAAATTTTGACCAATCAAATACTCTTGAAATGGCAAACTTTAATGTAAAAGGCAATTGCGATGTAGGCTAGTGTAATCATCTATGCAGCTAGTAAGAATTAATTTTGCATCTCTTAGGAATCTCAAAGTGTTCAAATTTTTATTATTCATAAAAAACACATTAAACCAAAGTGCTATTTAAAACGCCAGTTGAAAGTTGCTTTAACTATAAAATAAAGAGGACTGTTTTAAATCACTTTATATAAAATGCAACCCTCTGCTATTGCTTGCTTTTTTTATTTAGGAAAAAAAGAATCCTTTGGAAGCTGATTTAAAAAAATATATATATATAAATTTTATAATTCATTTTTATATTTTCACCATCATAGAAAAAATAAAAAACATAAATTCTGTTTTATTTCCTATTAAAAACTAAACAAGTACATAAATAAATCATTTTAAATGGGGAAAATATAATGGTAAAGCTCACTACCATTGACACAGATATGAAATGCGTAGTCCAAATACAAGTATCTTTTTAAAACTGATTCATTTTATTCATTTAAAATGAATTTTATCATTCATCCGTGGGCAAATATGAGTCGCTTTAAACTTTAATAATGTTGGGAAATATTTCAAAGTTATCGGAAATCGAAGTTGGCGTAAAATCATGTTGTCTGACGTTATACATTTTCATCTCCTCGGCTATATCAACAAAGAAAGTTTTCTCATCTGGTAATCAGAAAAGCTGCACGGCGTTGTCGAGAATCGAGTTCATTCAACAGTAAGGTTTGGATTTTGTGGCGGTGTCATCCTTTTTTTTAACGCTACAAAACTATAATTGCTGAATTTTTAAGGCTTGAAATGGAAGTTATGAAATTGGATTATGTTTACTTTCGTGAGTATGACGGAACAATTCACAGTATGTTTTGTAACCACGATATTAGCAGCCGTCTTTGGAGCTGCAATTTGACCCCTTTATTGTTTTTATTATAGGTTCCGTTAAACACCGATGCTATGCGAATAATTTAGAAACGATTCACACCATTAAAGCTAATATCGATTAAATGATATAAAACCAGACACCTTCAGAAAATTATTGGAAGATTGAACAGACAGGTTACGCTACTGCTACGGCGTACTGTTCCAACACTGGCAATTGAGGCAATGTTGGGATTGCTGAAATTGGACTTATTCATTAGGTCAATTCATTTAGTCAACTTTGCGTATGAAGAGCGATGCCATTTGGCATAGCTTTGGGCCGAAGATCGGGCAGGAGAACATCCTTGATCTAGTTAGTAAGGAGGTTATGGAAGCTCAAATCCCGATGGAATGCATGATTAGAAGAAAGACAGTCCAAAGTCTGCATCAAAGGTAACATTAATGTGTGGAACTGCTGTGAATTTCTGTAGAGCAGAACACCGAGTAGCCCTGGGTAATGGTATAATTCGAGTTAAAGTCCTATAATGGGAGAACTCACTAAATTTTAAAATGTGGAGGACGCCACTATTCACATTGTATGTGAATGTCCAGCACTGGCTAGCATAAGACTCAGGATCACTCGTAGAAGATTGCTAAATGTGGATGACATCGGGGACACCTGAGCCTTGAACAAATACTAGCAATTACTACAGACTGTGTGATGAGAAAGAAGGCCAACAGTTACCATTCGACAGTCTGTAATCAGTAAAGGTAAGGTTGCCGTAAATTACATTTCGGTTGCCTATAATCATAGAGGACCAATTATGGAAGTGGTCTGTTTCGATATTCCCCCTACATTAATTTATACAGGTTACACTACTGTAAAACCAGCCATAGCAGTGCAATTATTTGTTGTTTCTAATAAAGTCAAATTACTGAATGAAAATATAATTTTATTTAATTTTTATAAAGATATTTGTAAATGGCCCACCCGTTATATGTTGTATAAGTCTGCCCAAATAAATATGTTGGTTTTTATGTTTGTGTCAGTAGAAGCATACAGCTTAAAATAAAAAATGTGCAATTATTTTTTTGGTTTATAATAGAGAAAATGTGGTTAAAAGTAGTTTAATCAGTAAACCTGTCTTTGATTTATTTATTTGTGTTTTAATAAAAAAAACCAACACAATTCTCTTTTACCAAAAAACGCAGTTGACTGTGCTTTTGTGAAGGAATTATTTCTTGAAAATAAAAATAATAATAAAAAAAAAATAAATTTACTTTAGTTTTATATTGACACTCTACATGTAGGCTTCTGTATCAGCCCTTAACAACATCACTATGTTATCTATCTATCATTTAAATTATGGGCGCTATAATAGCAAACGATAAAAATAAAATTATATTAAAAATATAATCAATAAAATTAAAAATACTGTAAGTAGCATCACTGAAAAAATTATGTCGTTTAAGACAAACGAGTTAGTTTCCTTTAATATATGTTTTTTGAATTTTAAATATATGTGGGTACGAAAATAAGTGTTGTTAACCACCTAAAACCCAATATAATGATTGGGACTGTATAAACAACTTATTTACTTCTAATTTAAAATTGAGTATTATGTAGTGATACAGGAGCGTTCGTGTAAAAGTTTAACTCGTTCTTGTCGGATAAATATATTAAGTTAATTTTATTGAAGAGCTAAAAAGAACGCTATTAAAAAATTGATTCCTTATTATTTGCTAATAAAGGTTTCCAGTTATGATTATTTGCATTTTATACTAAACACGTTTATTTAATGTTTTATTCATTTCAAAAAAGTGATCTGCCTATATCATTCATTGTATTCCAAATATGCATTAAGTGAGTTAGTACCCAATTACGGTAAGCCACTTATGTCGCTGCAATTTTTCTTCTTTATTCTTTAAAATTAAATTTGTGTTTATATTGTGCAATTTTTATTGCAGCAATTTATATCGATGTATACATGAATTAAAACTATGAATGGGGAGACAAAATGAGTACAAGAGTACACGCTAATATGTACTTCTTTTAGTTCTTTTTTCTCTCTCTCTCTCTCAGAGTCAAAAGTCGCATAATGTAAAAGGAGATTAATAAATTATTTTGTTTTAATTTTTTATTAAAACAAAAATGCAGATGATGATATTCTGTTTTGTTGAGCCTGGTGTTGTTTTCTAAAATGAAATTATATATAGTTGGTGCCCTATAAAAATGCGATTTATTATTATTTTCTTTTTATTATTTTGTTTTTGTTGGCAAAAATGTCTAAAATTTTCGTAGGAGCAGCAGTGGTAGACATTTGATTTGATTTTTCGAAAATGATAATTACCGCGAAAATCATCTATTAGAAGTTTGTTCTACATCAGAATTGTAAGGCTAGAAAATGAATTTTTTCTATAATGCGTTGAGCCATTAATGGAAAATACACCTCAAAAAGATGTGCTCTAAGCAACATTATGCTACTTTCGCCACTGTCTTCATATCGTGAAATATTCATTTCGTTCGTCATATTCGTTTTATTTTCTTAGCCTTTCTACCTTGGAAAGGTACCTCATGGAAGGGTAGTCGGAAATTTTAGAGCCTGCTATTTTTATTTTATGCTAAATATTTGTTAAAAATATTTAAAACAAATAAAACCTTTTGCCTTCTTCTCTTTCTCATTCTCAAATGCCTACACATTAATATAAAAAGTTTGTTCAATTGTAATATTTCTTCAAGTGTATGACTGCTTATGTGTATTGTCCTTAGTTTCGTTTGGTATATATAAACGTTAACGAAATTTGTTTAAAGCCAAAAAGTCCAAAGAAAATTAAAAATAAAAATAAAAAATGAAATTATAAACACAGAAATAAATAAATAACAAGAATATTGAAATCTTAGAAAAAAATTTCTGATATTAACATTTAAATTCACATTCACCACTAACTTCCTTCCCCCACGCACATTTACACTTATGACTTCCACAAAAAAAAAAAAATAATAAAACTATTAAAAGGAGACAGAAAGGCTCGAACGGAACCCTATTTATGTTTTTCCATTTTTTCTATTCTTTATAAGTGAGGAAATGTAAAGATTTGTATTTTACTTGTTTTTCTTCTTCTTTTTTGAGTTTTTTAAGCCCACAAAAATGCCTTTGATTTATTGGCATCCTTATTTCACATTTACACTAAACAAAAGCAACAACAAATACTATTGCAACATCTGTAAAAAAATACCAACAGAAAATATTTTTGTCGTTTAGACATATATCACCCAGACTCATCCTTGCAAATGCTACACAAATACCAAAAATATGTGCCTTTTTGTTTCTACAAATAGAGATGCTACTTTCAAACTACCACTAAGATTGTGCGAGTGTGTGTGCTAAAGGATATTATACTTACATTCCTTTTTGTATGTGTTTTGTTGTGTTAAATTGACATTTTGAAAAGGTGTCATTTCTTAACATTAACCCAGTTTTGAAACATTCGAACGCACACTTTTATAGATGTAGATAAAACTAATAAGTAACTCAATAATAATTTATTAATAGAAACTCCGTACGCATTAAGTATGGAAAGGTCCTGTCCTAAGGACAAAATATAATTTGAAACAACAAGTATAACGTAAAAGAAATTTTGGAATGTATGTTTATTTCTATTCGAAATAATAATAGAGTATAAATTTAAAGTTAATGATGTACTTTAAGGACAAGAACAAACACTTAACATTAATTGCGTTTCTTTTTGGAAATATAATGTTGTTTACAAAAGGTTTGCATTCATTACCACTATTGGAAAATTCGTTGAAAAAATTTTGAAGTTTTTCAAATAATAGTATGAAAATATTCGCTTATGAATATTTTATATTTTATTGCAAAAGTTCCCAAGTGAAATGTTTTAAAGCAAGTAAAAGAGGCGATTCCAAAACACTTATCTGTAAAGTATAAATCTAAAAATCTATAGTGGCTTATTATCCGAAAGCTATCAATACCATAAGATCTGACATTTCGTAATTTGTTATTCGCCCTGTTATTTGGCGTCAATACTGCAATAAAGGTAATTTTACTGAAAGTTCCTTTTGGATGAAATTTTCAGTTCTGAATAGTCTGACTGAAATCGACCGTATATACATGAAACATGGTAGATTTTAACTACACAATCTTAGCTAAACTTCAAATCACAACATACATATGTTTTATAAGTATTCCATAATAATATATTATTATTATTAACCATAACATATTAATAATTAACAAAACATGTTAAGCTTATTCGTAAGTAACCAAAGGATGACTAAAAGTAAACAAAAAATATTTGCTGTTAGAAATTGAATTTTACTGGATTGTGCTTTAAAAAAAATAATTTGTGAACTTTTTTTTTTGAATTTTCATACATATTTTTTTTAAGAGAAGTACCACTCAGGCAGTTAATACCTATATTAACTGTGGTACTTCCTTTAGAAAGTCGCAATTTACATAGGACAGAAACAGGGCAGACATTTTTTGAATTCTCTTTTGCTCTTGCTTAAACAATTTACATTGGACATAAACAAGACAGACAGATTTTTGCACATTTTATTTTCTGTGTTATATTCTTTACATGTTTGTGTGCACATTGCACATGTGCACATGCACATTCTACTAGAAACTCATTAAAATGAGGCCGACTTGAGAAATATAAAGTGAAGCAACAAAGAAAAAAGCGAAAAGCAGAAAAGAGAAACGAAAAAATGTCCAGTACACTAGTCATGAAATACACACTCTACCTCTTCAACCCCTTGCCAACAAATCTCGTCTGTCTGCCCATTTTTCTGTCTAATGTAAATTGCGACAAAGGGATAGCAGTAGATAAGACAGATGTTTAGTGATAGTAAAGCTTCGATTCTGGCAACACTGCAATTGCACGTTATGATTATTTTTAGAACAGTATTGCAGTGCCTCTGGTGTTATTTAGGCGAAGCTAGCATAGCCAATTTAATATTATTTTACTTCTCCCGCGATTTAGTGCTATACCGTAATACCGGCGAAGGAGGGCGCTGTGATATGCATTATTATAAAGAAAAATCAATACATATCAGAAAAATTGATGTTGCCACGGCTGAGATTTGAACTCGTGACCATTGCTTAGTAGTCAACGTGCTAACCACTTAAGCTACAGCACTCTCAATTTAATTATTATTATACGTGAAGCACTATAAAAGTAAAAGCGCCCATACACGTCGTTCTTTTTTTATCACTTTTAACGGTACGGTTAAAACTGTACAAGTAAAACTGTCCGTTTGTGGCCAAAAACCGTCCTTCTTGCACGTTGAAAAAAATATCTGTTGCTTCTTGATTTTAATCGACGATTTTGAAACGTGTTCGTTCACAACTGCTCGTGTGTGTGAAAAGGACGGTTTTTGTGAGTTTTACTGTCAAATTTGTATTTTTTTTTTTGTTTTATTTATGAAAACAAATTGAAATAGTTTACCTACCATTTGAGTTGCACCTTTGTTATTGTTGCCGTCATGATGCCACCAAGTAAAATAAATACGTCTTGAACTGAAATAAAGAACGTGTAGTGTGTGTATATGATCGCTGTTCGTGTTTGCCCGTACAGTTTTAACCGAGCAGTTAAAACTGACAAAAAAGAACGACGTGTATGGGCGCCTTAAGAGTCTTACAATTTGGTGTGGATTACTTTCAAAGCAAAATCGAACAAAATATTGTCAGAACGCACACAACGTGTGTGGATACAGCTAGTATATAATATTATTGTAGTCCTTTTTAAATAGAAAATTAATTGCAATTTGAATTACCTCGTAGATACACGCAAAGAAGAAACATAAATGAGGTAACCATTATTATTAATGTAGGGAGAATAACGAAGCAGACCACCTTTTCGACCCCCTTCCGTCCTCAATAACTATAGACAACCGACATAACTTGCGGCAATCTTACTATCATTGACTCTCGTGCTACAACCAGCCTTTAATCTAGACTCTAGTGATTTCAGAGTGTCGACTGGGAATTATCAGCATTCTTTCTGATCAAGGTATCTTTAGTGATTGCTAGCATTTGTTTAAGGCTTAGTTCCCCCATGGCATCCACATTTAACAAGCTTCTGCCCGTGGTCCTAAGTCTTACGCTAGCCAGTGCTGGACATTCACACACAATGTGCGCTACCGTCTCAGCGTCTTCCAGGCATAGGCTGCAAGTATCATCTTCTTCGATTTTCATCTTGGCTAGATGATACTTGAAGTTTCCATGATCTATCATTAACGCAGTTATCCAGCATAAGGTACTTCTATTGTATCTAAGAACCTTGTTGGCTCTCCTGCCAAGGGGCTCTTTGAGCACCATTCGAGCCTGTCTACATGTAGTAGCCTCCCTCCACCTTTTCAGGTTTAGTGAGTTCAGCCATTGTAGGACTTTTGCTCGTATTAGGTCATTACCCAGTGATACTCTGGGTTCTGGTCCACAGAAATTTTCAGAAGATCCCCTTTTTGCTAGTTTATCTGCTGCTTCATTCCCAGTAGTGCCAATGTGTCCCTTAACCCACATCAATGTTATGTCGTTAACCGAGGAACATCTGTTAAGCTTTAAAACACATTCCAGCACTAGTTTAGAGTACACGTCCACCTGCTTCATGCGTTTTATAACCGATTGGTTGTCAAGTGCAATGAGAACCTTTCTTCCCTGCACCCGACATTCCAGCAGGTGATGAGTTAACCATAATGTAAGAACAACATATTATGGTTGTAGTGAAACCATATTATTGTTGAACATTATAATATTATGGTTAACTTAACGATTATAGTATGGTTAAAAAATATGAAATGTCATATGAAATGGATATGCCAGTTTTTTTACATTTTAAAATACAAAATTATTTTTTTTTTATTAATGATTTTATATAAAAATCATGGATTTACCAGTAAAGAATTGTTCTTGAAGACATCAATTTCGGGGGATTTCTTTTCAAATTCAGCCAACACCTTTATCATGTAGTCTTTCAAGTACAAAGTAAAGTCTTTCTTGTCTCCAAAAGCATTCTTGTAAACTGTGATTTCGTTTAAAAGAATGCTTTCGTTTCGTTTGTTTATACATTTTTGTAAAGCACAAAACAATAAACTCCGATGACATATACAAAGAAATAATTTTTATTTTTAAAAATCTTTTGGTTACCTACGAAAAAAATTTGGTTGTGGATTAAACATTAAATAGTTAAAACCAACCATGTTGAATTTTTTGTACGTAGTAACCATTTAATGATAAAATTTTAAACAAAACTTTTTTACCAGGACCAAAGTAATGTTGAAAACATCTAAAATGTGTTCATCGTAACCATATATTGTTACAGTGATCATAATGGGGTTCCTGTGACCATACCATAACCATAGTTTTTCTTTGCGTGTAGATACAAAGGATGCTAAAGAACGTTGCAGCGCTCCGGAAAATGCGTTACATTCTGCTACTTTCTTTCTAAGTTAACTTTATCGCTTTTGAAGCGTCACAAAAGCAATGGTAAATTTTAGGCTTAACGTGGCAGATTCTGTTTCCACAAATGAGGTTCAGAGCCTCATTCGAACATTTCTATTATGAAGCCGAAACTGCAAGCTAAAATATTGTCGTATTAGACCCATTTCTCATCCCAAGTAACCGTTATCCGATTAACAAATGGGTCGATTTCATTCCGTTTGACCAAGGAAGGAAATTTGATCCATCATGTTTTGTGGTGTTAATTGGTGTGACACCTAAACATCGATCTTCTTTTTGAATCCCACTTTGCACAAATGATTTAAAACGGAAAAAATAATAATTTTTTTTTACCCAACCTAACAGGAAGCCCCATATAAGCCAAATTTCACCTTTTCAATGCTACGCCCTCACTCAAGTTTCCGATCTCATACTTTTTACATAAACTGTACCACAAACTAACATTGTGCTCGAGAGACACGCGGTCTACGATGATCTTTCAAATTGACTACTTTTGCATTTCTAAAAGATTTTCTGAAGCATCAATGTTCGAGTATTAACAAGAGCTGACATAGCTACTCATCATTTTCTATTGATAACTGAACTTAAATTCTCGCCAAAGAGACACAGTACTCAAGGATATTCAAACCATTTACAAACTCAACCATTCAAAATAACGAAACTACACAAATGAAGTGTAGAGAAGGTGTGTTTCTCAAATATTAAATTCACACATACCATTAGCCTTTCACGCACCTGCAATACAATACTGACGGGAATGACGAACACTGAAAAATTAAACAAAACTGCAATAATACAAGAAGTGGCTTTAAATTACCTTCTGGTAGCTAATAGGAGCATCCAAGAAGCTTCCTACAATTTGAGGAACATTTGGAAGTCAAACAAACGCCTTATCTCAGAAAGCTAAAATTCATGTATACAGACCTGGTAAGTTATGAGACATCAAACCAAAAAGTTTTAACAACAGGTAACGCCGAAATATTTTGAAAAAATCTGGTGGCCGCGAATAATAACCAACAAACAGTTTCTTCGAATCAAAAAAGATATTAATAAACAAGTAAAAAAGAAAATTCAACTGCTTACACCATACCCTTAGGAAACCCTAATCGAAGTTTGTCATGAAACCCCCTAATGGAAACTACAGGGCTCGAGAGTACCCGGTATACAAAGATAACCTAGAGACATAGTGTTAACAATAAAACTGCAAAGTTATTTAATGAAATAAAAAGGCTATAAGAAGATCTAAAACAATGGACATTTTATGTAAACAGGTTCCTGATGGAATTTGCTGATCATACATAACTTAAGCCTGAGAAATTAAACAAAAATATAAATTATATATTTTATTTATAAAGAATATATTATATATTTATTTTGCCTTTAATTACAATAATTCATTCATTTTTATTATCATTATTTTATTTAATGAAATTTATATTGTACATATTTATATAATATTCATGTCTTTTTACTGAGGTATTAAAGGTATTATTGAGGCAAGTGAACAGTATTCTAATTCATTAATGTACAATATTTAAACTTATAGTTATAAATGTAATATATACTATATATCTACTTTGTAATACACTCAGTATATCCAATACTCAAATACTGTACTATTGTCTGAATCGTTTTTAAGTTATGCTTACATATGTGGAGGAGGTGGTTTGTCATAACCATTATTCCAAGCACGAGAGTCAATATAAATAAATTAGTCAAGTGCGAGTTAGACTCACACACGTAGGGTTCCGTACTATGTTCAGACATGTCACTGTCGGAACACCCTTTAATTTTTAGTAATTGTCATATCGGCCGGTGCAACTCATCTTCTGAACAAAATTTCAAGAGTCTACCTGTTACGGTTCAAGAAATAAGGCTTTATACATGCAAATAACGTCACTGGCGAAAAACCCTTTAATTTTTATTATAGTTATAGTGGACATAGTTATACACCTCCTGTAAAAATTTCAAGATTCCACCTATTCATTCAAAACTTAGGATATATACATGCAAATCACGTCACTATTGGAACACCCTTTAATATTTAAGTTCAATTTTGTATACTTGTTTATAAAACAAACATAGTTTTAATTACAGTCTGCAAATTGTAAGTGGTTTCCTCTTACAGCTCAAAAAAAACAAAATCGTAAATTACACGTCACTTTTGGAACACCCTACTTTTTAGTATTTTTTGCTATTTTGGCCGCAGTTATACACTTTTGGTAAAATTTTCAAGAGTCTACCTATTATGGTTCAAAACTTAGGCCTTACACATACAAAGCACACCACTATCGGAACACCCTTTAATTTTTAGTTTTATTTTTTTAGACTTGTTTATAAAGCGAACTAATTTTAATTTAGAGCTTGCAGATTTTTAGTGAATTCCTCCTACAGTTCAAGAAATAAGCACATATTCGTGAATAACACCTCTCTATCGGAACACCCTATAAGTTTTAGTATTTGTTAGTATAGCGGTCACAGTTATATACTTTCTGTGAAAATTTCAAGCGCCTACCTATTACGGTTCAAAACTTAGGCCTTATAAATCAAAATAACACCACTATCGGAACACTCTTTAATTTTTAGGTTTATTTTTTAGACGTGTATATAAGGCGAACTACGTTTTTATTACAGTTTGTAAATTTTTAGTGTATGCCTCCTACAGTTCAAGAAATAAACACATATTCGTGAATAACACCTCTCTATCGGAACACCCTATAAGTTTTAATTATTGTTGTTATAGCGGCCATCGCTATACACCTTCTGTGAAAATTTCAAGAGTCTACCTATTATGGTTCAAAACTTATGCCTTATACATGCATTTCACACCACTATCCGAACACCCTTTAATTTTTATTTTTTTTGTATACTTGTTTATATAGTGAACTAAGTTTTAATAACTGTTTGTAAATATCAAGTGTATCCCTCCTACAGTTCAAGAAATAAACACATTTTCGTAAATAACACCTCTCTATTGGAACACCCTATAAGTTTTAGTATTTGTTGCTATAGCGGCAACAACAATACATCATCTGTGAAAATTTCAAGAGTCTACCTATTACGGTTCCAGAGATAAAAGGCGCTAACAGACGGACAGACGGACAGACATTGTAGCGAAAACAATATGGTTTCGTTTTTACACTTTGTGTACAGAACCCTAAAAATGGTATTTATAACCTAAGAACTACATTAATATATGTAGGTATCATTATCGTGGCTTTGACTCAATGTTGCTGTGTGTAACATAAAAACTTATTCATCAACCCGGTACTTTAACAAAAAAATAGTTTAGCATTTAAGTAATCACAAATTTATTTTCGTTGTGTTGCCTAGTGTATTTTGCTGTATATTAAAAAAAAAATAAATTCTTATCGTACGTTGATGAAAAGGGTAATAATTCAATTTAAAATAATTGAGATATTGGGCATCATAACACTTGTGTTTATTGAATTTTATATTCTCCCCGTACTTTCTCCTTTGTTCAAGTATTTGGAAAATCTCACAACTACTTACACAACCATTCATTCATTCATTCATTGAAGGTATTTACTACATAAAAAAATCACAGATAAACTATATTCAACAGCTTGGAAAGGAGCATCCCTTTTTCAGTTGGGAGTTGGGCCTTATTAATATTTTATTTATAAAGATTTTCTTAATTCTACAATCTTATATACGTAGAGTATTTTATTATCCCCCGCTGTGTGTTAAATTAAATCAAGCAGTAGCTATGGCACAACAGCACCCTTAACAAAGGAAAATAGGTAAAATGGGTATATGTACATCAAAAATAAAACCACAACTCTGGAATTATTTGTATTATCTTTATAGCTAAATATAAAAGCATCCTTTTTTTATGACACTACTATGTGGCTGCAGTGGTGTTGAAAAGAAAAACAACGGTGCAGTTAAAAAAGGAGGTTATCAATTCGTCTGAATGTTGCTGTTTTATGTAAGTGCCCGCAAATTTCATTTCTGAACCGATTTTAATTTTTTTCTTTGTTTGAAAGCTGCTTACATTTTGTTTCCGTTTTAAAAGCAATTTATTGCTTAAAAAACTAAGCGGTGTCCTCATAAAACATACATATTTTTTATGTGTATTAAGTACCGTAAATGGCACCAATTTAATATTTAAAAAAATTGCGTATCACTATAGCTTCCAAAAATAGAAAGTAATAAAATAATAAATTTAAAATTTAAAGGGTGATGTAATTTAACCTATATGGGCCTATCTTTTGAACCGTTATAGTACAAACCCTATTTTGAGAGAATGTCGATTGATATGACCGTTAAAATAAAAAGTATAGATATTCCAAATTATAAATTAAAGGGTGCTCCAATAGTTCATTTAACTTGATGTATTTGGCCACAATTTTGAACAGTTGTACACAGATCGTTGAAATTTACAAAGAACCCGTATTGCTAAGTCTGCTATAACAAAAAGTATAAAATTTGAATTTGGAAATAAAAGGGTGTCCAAATAGTTAATGTAATTCTATTTATATGGCCAAATTTTTGAACTGTTATAGACAGTCCACTATAAAAAGTACACAATTTAGATTTGACCTATATGGTCCTATCGTTTGAACCGTTAAAGACAAACATTTGGAAATTAGGCAAAATGTCTACTACTATCTCTGGTATAATAACAAGTACAAATATTTGGAATTATAAATTAAAGGGTGTCCCAATAGCTCGTGTAATTTGATATATGTATATGGCCAAACTTTTAGACAGACAGTTGAAATTTACAAAGAATCTTTGTGGCCAAGTCTTCTATAACAACAGGTCTTTAATTTAAAATTGTAAATTAATCGGTGTCCCTATAGGTAA
This sequence comes from Phasia obesa, assembly GCA_949628195.1. Taxonomy (NCBI): domain Eukaryota; kingdom Metazoa; phylum Arthropoda; class Insecta; order Diptera; family Tachinidae; genus Phasia; species Phasia obesa. The sequence goes on from OX451217.1 coordinate 46,541,751, forward strand.
TGTTATTTTATTTATGTGACCCTATCCTTGAAAACGTTATAGACAGAGATTGATTGGTATCCCCATGAAAGACGAATGCTGGTGAAAATAGCTTAACTTATGAACGGTAATAGGCAGAGGCTTGACACTCACATAGTCTTTACTTTTTCGCACTAATTTTGGCGCATCTTTTATTTGGTTTAAATCTAATTCTTACGGATTACTTCTTGTATTTTTAGTTTAGAACTGGTGCCTATATATATATATATATATATATATATATATATATCTGTTTTGAAGTTGTTTTTTTTAAATGGGACACAAAAACTGGACATAAACATATATTCGTGAATAACACCTCTCTATCGGAACGCCCTAATATTTGTTGCTATAACGTCCACAGTTATACACCTTCTGTGAAATTTTCAAGAGCCTACCTATTATGGTTCAAAACTTAGGCCTTATACATGCAAATCACGCCACTATAGGAACACCCTTTAATTTTTAGAATTATTTTTTAGACTTGTTTATATAGCGAACTAAGTTTTAATTACTGTTTGTAAATCTTTAGTCTATGCTTCCTACAGTTCAGGAAATAAACACATTCGTGAATAACACCACTCTATCGTCCGTCAACAGCACTCTTCGTATCTATATACTTTGGCTAGTGTTTAGTTGTAAGCATAATCTATTTAACCAACCAAATTCAGATAAAGCAATACGAGAAAACTGTATTCAATCACCAATCGTCAAGCTTCCCTCTTCTTTAATATTTTTGCCTTAATATTTACCACCTTATATTTATTGTTGCTTCAGCCAACCTTCGGTTAGCAATGAAAGCTAATTTTTGTTTATTTGATTTTTTTCCAACATTCGTTTTTAGTTAATACTAATCTAGTATCAAAGCTAACTTTGTTGGGTGAACATGATTGCGCGGTGCTTAGCGATTTTTAATATTGAATATTTGAAATTTTTGCCCTTATTACGGTTTACAACTCAACTCAGTTGAGTTGTCTAAAAGACAACTTGAAAGACAACTGCTACTGATGAGTTGTAATTTGAAACAACTGCTACTGTCGAGTTGTATTTTTTTTAAACTTTTGTTAACTGAACTAACACAGGGTCGTAAACGGTGAAACTACAACAGAGTTGTAACACTATTTAAATTCAACTTAACTTTTTTTGACAAGTTGAGTTGTAATTGATAATACCAAATTGTAAAATTTCAACTGAAGTAGAGTTGAGTTGTAAACCGTAATAGGGGCCTTTATTAGTCGAACTATTTATTTGACTTAAGTTAAGCTTAAGTTCGTTTTATTCTTTCTAAGAAAGAATAAATTCTATTACAAGTTAAGTGATAACATTAAAGTAAAATTGGGAAATTTAATTTTTCGAAAATTTTTTGTTAACAAAAAGGTGTTAAATAAACATATTTTATATACCTAATACCATTCATATGCAATTATTTTTAATAGTTTTAAGAAAATTTCAAAAGAAAAATCTAACATATTTTGCTCCTTGTGTAATTTTGACCAAAGGTACTAAAAAATACAGCGGTGTGCATCACTCAACTCTTTCTTTTTAATTACGATTTTTAAACAACGGGAGACGTTTTTTCTTATAGAAACTTCTTTTTTTAAACATTTTATAATAAATTTAGATATTATTTATTCACTTTCGTTCTCCATTGCAATTTTTATCAATTTACAATTTTTATGAAATACATATCGTCGCGTTTAATCTTAAACCACGTAAGTGCCAAGAAGTCGTTTTTCAAAAAAGAAAAAAAAAAAATTAAAAACTTCTTTAATATGGGTTTCAAAATAATTTTTTTTGCAACTCATGGCTGTGCAACTCTCTGAAGGGTATAGAAATTTTTTTTTTTTTTTAATTTGTTACTTACAATTAATTGTAGCCAAATCTGTCGCTTACGTGGTTTTGGCGCAAACAGCAAATTGCAAATTTCTGTGCGTAAATAAACATTTATTTTTGTATTTACCAAAAAAAAAAACTTTTAACTTTACTAAAAATGCACCAATTCGCCTGCAGCTTTCCTGATTTTTTTAATCTTAAATACAAAAAACTTAGTGGTTGAGACTTTATCATTTCCAACTTAAAATATAAAACCATTATATTTTGCATGCAAATGTCATTTGTATCGCGCTTACGAGGTTTTGAAAATGGATTTATTTATTTTTCATACAAACTTGATAAGATGAGAATGTAGTCTGGTTGGTGGCAAATGTTATTTTCTACCATAAAAACCAAAAAAGTCAATTTTGAAAAAAATATCGCTTACGTGGTTTAAGAGGAAACGCGACGATATGTAAAACATAAAGCACAAACAGCTGTTTCCGTACGGAATGTGTGATCGGTTTCGGACTTTGCTTAAGCAAATGATATTTGGCAAAACTTAACTTTGCCACAATTCTTTAAGTGGGACTTTTTTGATGCTTTTTGATTAATGTGAGTAGTTTTTTCTAAAATTTGGTCTATATTGAATTCATTTATACTTACAGAAAACAAATTATTTTTACGAATTTCTGTGTCCACGCATGTGCTAGTTTCATTCCAATTTGCAAGCTTGTACATTGGAACAAGTCTCGTTCTTTGTATGAATGATCCATAAATATGACATGTTGTGGGAACGTGATCAGAGTTAAGAAGTCCCGCATGGGTTTCGATTGAGGATATATTGAGATTCGAGTTTTTTAACAAAGGGTCAAAACGTGTAAAGTTATAAGGATAATGTATAGAAAAATTTGAATTTAACTAATGATTATACAATTTTCTTCCAGCTGTATTAATTTCTTGGCAGTTCCAACTGGTGTGATGTGCATTGAAGTCTCCAAAAATGAATTACTGGAAAGTGATAAAAGTTTAAAATATTTTTTGGTAATTTCGATGTTAGATGTATTAGTTAGCAATTATATATACAGTTTAAAGCAAATTAAGATCTTGTCAAAAATATAACTTAAAATAATCAAAAGTTAATTTTTCATGTTTTTATCTGCTTTAACTACCTTTCATATACCCATTTTATACAATTGTTGAAACTATCCATATAGAATGTCCTTTAATACATTTCTTTGAAATAAAAAAAAATTTAATTCTCGTATTCTATTTATCTATAAAGTTAATCACAAAAGATGTTTACAATTGAAACTACTTGTTACATAAATAGAAAAATGCTGCAGGAGGATAAATCGATCTGCTAGTACCTGTCTTTATGATTAAAATAAATAAATAATGGTTGACTGTCAAACATTTTTCGGTGACAAATGCTTACGGTAAGGATTTGTAACCGTTTCTTTATTTTGGGGTTAAAACCCATTCTCCCCCCATTCTACCTTTACAATACCTTGTTGATTATGTAGTTTTTGCTGGCTAAGTAGATTTCACTTCAGTATCAAACATGTGCTTGTTATATCACACAAAGCCTTCTAAACTTACCTAAACACTAGTTTCTTGCAAAAAGTATATACGATTTCATTATTTGTTTAACTTTACAGCCAAACGTATTTGCAATTTTACTTTTATTGCTTGTAAAAGTGCAAAAATAAAGTTAGAAGTAAAAACCCCTTTTAGCGAATATATATATTTTCCGAAAGCAAACAAAACATTGTTGTCAATGAATTCCATTGTGGCTCATATATAATAAACCTTTTGAAGTAAAGCAGCTGTGTTTTATTAAACAATTTACAATAAACAATGTTGTTTTGAAAAATGAAAAAATAAATACACAATCGAGGGAGGAAGCAGTTCCAGTTTTTAATAAATTTTTTAGTCTACATGAGCGAACTGATGTTTTTTTTAATTCATATCGTTACTCATTATCAAAGCTATGGCGTTCTGTTAAATTTAATTTGCTTTATTTGGACATAGCTGTTCCTTTCTAGTCCCTGTTTTGGCGGTTTGGTAGTCTCTGGTATAGTGGGTCCTTCCGTGATAGGAACAGAAGTATGGCTCGCCGTAATTATACTCACTAGTAGTTCGACCTATACCATATCTTTGTGGCACTCAGTAAGAGGCTCCTAGTTAGGTCTTGCTTCTGCTAGCAGACTGTTAGCTACCTAGGTCAAGCGAATTCTGTCTACCTGTCAATCTCCAGTTATAAAACAGACTTCCTGCGCTTATTTTCTCCAATGATGGACAATTTACGAATTATAGTTTTATTAAAATCAAACAGCACGGAGGACCACCTCGTGGGAGATTGATTAGTTTGTAAAGTATTTTTTATTGACCGAAAAATATTAACAATATTTTTCTGCAAGAGATAGACGGATAAAATCCCTAAATATACACCTGAGGCAAAATACTCATGGTAGGAAGTCTAGAAAATTGTTTGATTAGTGCGCTTCTGGCAGGTCATGTAAAGTTTATGCTTAGATGATATTGTATCTGGAAGAGGCTGAGACAGTAGCATACATTTCATATGAATGTCCACACTTACACTTAGGTATGTATGTATGTATGTATGTATGTATGTATGTATGTATGTATGTATGTATGTATGTATGTATGTATGTATGTATGTATGTATGTATGTATGTATGTATGTATGTATGTATGTATGTATGTATGTATATTTTTTTACGAGATGAAATCATCAAAAGACATTAATCGAGTCTTTAACACACTAAAACAGCTCAAGCAACGCCCCTATTCTCGCGGTAAAACCGTAAAGTATTTTTTATTGACCGAAAAATATTAACAATATTTTTCTGCAAGAGATAGACGGATAAAATCCCTAAATATACACCTGAGGCAAAATACTCATGGTAGGAAGTCTAGAAAATTGTTTGATTAGTGCGCTTCTGGCAGGTCATGTAAAGTTTATGCTTAGATGATATTGTATCTGGAAGAGGCTGAGACAGTAGCATACATTTCATATGAATGTCCACACTTACACTTAGGATCATGGGCAGGCACTTAGTAAATGCGGATGCTATACGGTACCTTTACTTTACACACATGTTAGCAATTACGATGATGAGAAAGAAAGTCGAAATTTATTTGTCGATAGTCTGAAATTATTACACTAAAGTGAAAGCAAGTGACTCAGTGAAAGTAAGGTAGTCGTAAATTATAAATTTGGGTACCAGAAATCATTGAATAACAAAAGGAAGTCGAAGAGAGAATCATAAAGATGTGAAGTGGTGTGATTGACGTGAAATAAACCTATGAATGAGATTGTTTAATTTAGGTTAGGCAATATTGCCTCCATCCTCGTATACGTGTAAACTTCTTCAAGAAATATTTTCAATCGACCGATTTGGCTGTAAATAAGAAATTCGTTTTACACCCTTTCATAAACATTTTGAAATTTACTATCGAAATATAAATGCTGCCAAAATTTATTTTTATGAAATCCTGTAAATACTACTTTATGTTAATTCTTTTTAGTTGAATAATTTATATGCTGGAAATCCTTTTGTTTACTTTTGAAATCCAAGCATCCTGTTTTATTTACTTTTTTGTGTTGTTCGGTTACAATTTTCCTTTTTTAAATATCAAAATTGCACAATTGTGATTTATGAGATTATTGGCTATATGTCTCTTTGTATCGGCTGTTGTTTTTGTTTTAAAACAAATTTTGAAGGGTGGCCTTAAAAATTATTAAAAACATTTTTACCATATTTTATTTAGAAATTAAAATGTTAATGTATGTGTAGAAGAACATAGAAACAAACAATTGTTAAGGATTTGCAAACACATCTAATTTGCCACGAGTATCTTGTTTTGTATTTTTTTTTTATTTAAAAATTTAAATCTCAAGAGTCTTGCCAAATTACAGCAGAACAATTTTCTGACTTTGCATGTGCATGCACCCTTTTGCCATCACAAGTTTTTTTTTTGGTATTTTTATAAAGCACAAGGAAGAGTGTATTGTTGCTTAAAAAGTGAAACAAACAAAACTATAAAATTTAAAAATTAATGAAAAGAAAAAATATTGCCAACTGAATGTACGGGAGCTTACCGTCAATTCACTAAACAACCCTAATATTAACGCTAGGGAGCAAAACTTTAAGTAAATATGCTTATTATGCTGGAATTTGCCTATCCCAGAATTTGCTGTCTATAAATAAAAGCAATCTTAAGTTTAAAATGACAATGCAGTTTTAGTTAAAGTTCAAATATTGGATAATTTTTTCCCTTTAAAACTATCCAAGAGAAAATAGTGATATGAATTGAAAGTATACAATTTTGCCAATTTAATAATATTGAAAACTTGGCAGCACGTTATATTTTTGTAAACAAGCAGTATTAAAAACAATGTTAATGGCTAGTTTTATCTAACTCAATAAGAAAGTAGGCAGAACGAAATTGGCCAAATTAATGTTTTACAAATTGTTTTGTTAACAACTGATATTTACAGAGGCCGTTGCTTTAAGCAGTAAGAATGTTCGTCATAAAAAATGTCAAGACTCTACCTGTTATAGTTCTATGGTACACAGAATAATAATTCTAAAAGTTGTATGGGAGGTATGCATGTATGTATGCATGTATGTATGTATATTTGTATGTATGTATGTATGTATGTATGTATGTATGTATGTATGTATGTATGTATGTATGTATGTATGTATGTATGTATGTATGTATGTATGTATGTATGTATGTATGTATGTATGTATGTATGTATGTATGTATGTATGTATGTATGTATGTATATTTGTATGTATGTATGTATGTATGTATGTATGTATGTATGTATGTATGTGTGTGTGTATGTATATATGCATGTATGTATGCATGTATGTATGTATATTTGTATGTATGTATGTATGTATGTATGTATGTATGTATGTATGTATGTATGTATGTATGTATGTATGTATGTATATATGTATGTATGTATGTATGTATGTATGTATGTATGTATGTATGTATGTATGTATGTATGTATGTATGTATGTATGTATGTATGTATGTATGTATGTATGTATATTTGTATGTATGTATGTATGTATGTATGTATGTATGTATGTATGTATGTATGTATGTATGTATGTATGTATGTATGTATGTATGTATGTATGTATGTATGTATGTATGTATGTATGTATGTGTATTTGTATGTATGTATGTATGTATGTATGTATGTATGTATGTATGTATGTATGTATGTATGTATGTATGTATGTATGTATGTATGTATGTATGTATGTATGTATGTATGTATGTATGTATGTATGTATGTATGTGTGTATGTATGTATGCATGTATGCATGTATGTATGTATGTATGTATGTATGTATGTATGTATGTATGTATGTATGTATGTATGTATGTATGTATGTATGTATGTATGTATGTATGTATGTATGTATGTATGTATGTATGTATGTATGTATGTATGTATGTATGTATGTATGTATGTATGTATGTATGTATGTATGTATGTATGTATGTATGTATGTATGTATGTATGTATGTATGTATGTATGTATGTATATTTTTTTACGAGATGAAATCATCAAAAGACATTAATCGAGTCTTTAACACACTAAAACAGCTCAAGCAACGCCCCTATTCTCGCGGTAAAACCGTGAAGTACTTCTTCGCCAGGATAGGTAGTTTTCATTAACCTCCGCTATGATCTAGAATTCTACGCAATTCGCGAATAACCTGCCTTACATAATTTGGGATATGACCGCCAATTTCGGGTGAATTTGCCATCAGCTGGATAATGTTGTCGACTCCTATTTCAGTGCGCAATTCTCGTTTAAGATACTTCTCCTTGGTGGTGAATCTAGGGCATACGAAGAAAATGTGTTCCAATCTTCAAACAGATCATATCTCAGAAAAAATGTGTCTCTATCATTCCAAATCGATAGAGGTAATATTTAAAGGCACTATGTCTACGCAGAAATTGGTTAATGTAATATTCAATATCGCCATGCTTTCTCGCCAACCAATAACCTATTCCAGGTGTCATAATCTGTAATTCTCGTAGTTAAAGCTATCGCTAAAATTCTAAAACTGCATACAAAAATTAAATGCTCTTTTTAAATGATAAAAAAAAAAACATTTAAAACTAAAAATGTCAAAATACATATGTAAGAATACACGTAATTTTTGTATGCATTTTTCGAATTTTAGCCATAATTTTAGCTATGAGAATTACATAATATGGCACCAGATATTAGTTTATTTGTCCATCTTTCTTTTGAGCTAATAGACCATATTCTTTGCCACATTAGTAACTTCATCCCGGTGTAAAAGCGAGCACTCCCTTGCAAGCAAGTCCACTGGTATCATTCCAGGGAGCTTACTGCGTATTTCGATTCGAAAAAAATCATTCCAATTTGTATCACTTATACACAGTGTTTCGAAAATATTTTCTTTCGAATCGAAATACGCAGTAACCCCCCTGATATGACAAACGCAGCTTCAACAACACCTGCTAGAATCTTCCTTCTATGCTCTCTGGTATAATATAATTTACGGTCGATCATCATTCCCAGATACTTAAAAGAATCCTTCGATGTGATTTCGTAGTCTCCAACATTTATATTTACATATGCCCTAACTCTTCGGCTAGAAATGACGACAACTTCCATTTTATGCTCAGCTAACGTTAGACCCATTAAAGTGAGCCATGATTTTACCACTTATAATGTGGAAATAACACTAATAATCCCCAGGTACATATATAATTATTTTGTATTCATACTTACATATGTATATTATGATTATGATTATCATTATCATTATTATTCTTATTTATTTTTTAAATAACATGCCGTGTAAAAGCAACTAATTTACTAATTCCCATTTAGTAAATGTTAAAATAAGTATAAGTATTGGCAGTCAAGCGGGATGTTACAATTCACCCAAGACAGGAATTTGTGACATCATAAAGACTTGGATATTATACCTTGCACTCGTATAATAGAAAAGCCGACTGGTTTACCTCATAAACCAGTTGATATTTACTATATATCTGACTTAGGTCAGGTATGATAAATTAACACAGCGGATTCAGCTGACTGTTCCCACAGCGGTATTCAGACTGACTGTTCCCACAGCGACTTCAGTTGACTGTTCCGATAGCGGCTTCGGTTGGCTGTTCCCACAGCGGCTTCGGCTGACTGTTCCCGCAGTCTCGTCGGTTGACTGTTCTCACAGCGGTCTTCGGACTGACTATTCCCACAGCGACTTCGGTTGACTGTTCCCACAGCGGCATCGGATGACTGTTCCCTAGTTGCCGAATCTACGTATCGAACTAGTATCATCCGAACCTGCGAACTAGATGTATCCCGAATCTAGGTATCAACTAGTTAGTTTCATCAGAACCTGCGAACTAGTTGTATCCCGAATCTGCCTATTGAACCAGTAACCCGAACTAGAATCACCCGAACCTGCTTACTAGTTGTATCCCGAACTGCGTAACGTACCAGTAACCCGAACTAGAATCATTCGAACCTGCGAAATAATTGTGTCTTGAACCTGCGTATCTATCCAGTGCACCCGAACCAACTATTTGACGATTCAGTCGGGCTGGCGTGCGTCGGTTATCGTAATTTTGTATTCGTATTGTAACAAATTATAATATTAAATAAAGAATATAGATTTGATTAACCCCAGAAAGAAAAATATAATATCTTGTATCACTTAAAGTTAAGGAATATAGATTTGAAATTATTTGAACTATTTTTGAATTCATAAATTAATTATTTAGGCTTAAGTTCTTAATTTATTGAATATAGATTTGATTAATCCCAGAAAGGAAAATATAATATCTTGTATCACTTAGCTACCTCTGCCTACGACAAAACCGCATTACACACTCTAATACCGGCATTTGTCCCTGATCTGGCTTCATCCCAATTTGCAGCTGTAACAAGTAGGCATACGATAATAATTTGTATCTTTGTATGGGAGGTACCACGGCCAATTTTTCAACCCAGTGTGTTTGGGCTAGACTATGCATAGTAATATGTGGACTACAGGTGCAAAATTTAAAAACTACTGCTATTATAGCTCCTGATGACAATATAAAAATAGTTGTTTACTTTGTATGAGAGGTACTACGACTATGTGTAGTTCATTTTAGAGTGTACCTATAATAGATATCTAGCTACACAATACTAATTTTTCGTCCACTATCATAATCCAGTCACTGTTTTGATACTTTATGCATATTAATGTCGGTTATTTAAAAAAAATTTCAACTTTCTACCTATTAAAGTTCCCAAGGAACGCGATAATAAATAATTTCTTTGTATGAGGAATGCCACCACATTTTACATATACACCTTATTTTATCTTTATTTTACCCACCGAAAATCTGGTTACAAAATCCAAGAAGATCGGTTCACTGGTGTAGGCTGCTATAGCTTTTATGACAAACAAATTAACACATTTTGTGCTTTATATATAGATTAGTTAAATTTATTTTTTGAATACTGTGCATTCCCTTATACTATGTGTAACTAAAAGGTTAACATTTATATTTTTTAGTATATTTGGCCTAGTATGTTTTAATAAAACAATTGCATTGCATGTAATCAAATCTAAATATTTTAGTTACGAAAAAAATTTTGCAGGTATTTCCGGGAAAGTTATAACATTGAAAAACGATTTTAAGCTCAATTATTTTATTTTTTTTTTCTTTCTTTCTTTATTTAAAAATTATGTAATATAAAAGCCTTCATTGGCCAAATAATTATTACAATTGTATATACATAAAATGTTTTTCAAAAAGTAACCCAAATTTTCTTATTAATAAATACATGATATATTTTAATAAAAATTATTCATGTAACATTATTATAAAATATAACATAATACCTAAAATTTAACGTTTCGTAAACAGACAGCCTCAATATGTAACACTAAAATAATTTATCAGTAATTGGAATGAATAGAGATCCACATTAACAATGGACTAATTTCTATATAAATTTTGATTATGAACAAAATGGTCAATCAATTTTTTCCGATAAACAGGTACAGAATATGCAAATAATCGTAAAGTAGTAGGTAAGTGGTTCCACGCACGAGCAACTATGACCAAAAAAGATTTTTCAAAATACGTGTTGTATATTCTTGGAATACAAATTTATACATTTCTGGTAGAATGTGAAAAGCTAAATAGTTGTACAAGAAATTGCGGGGTAGCATTTTTAATAATATTATAAAATGTTAATAAATACCGCAAAGTTACGAAATTACTGAAGGTGCACTTTAAGAAACGTTCAACATAGGACGATATATGATTGTAAGTCTGTTGATCATGATTATAAAGCCTTGTGCCGAACACAAAACGAACTATTTTATTAATAAGAACTTTATTTTGGCAATATTCGCAGAGGACGTAGATAAAAATATTTCCATACCAAAAGTTACATGCGACATTAACAAAGCATGACTTACGCTAAGTCTGACATGGTATGGTAAAATAATATTTAGGGAATATAGTCGTCGAAGCGTAAAGAAAACTCTTGCACATATATTATCCACATGATGAGAAAAATCAAGTTTGTCATCTAAAATGATTCCTAGTATTTTCAGCTTGTCCACTACTTCTATTCCCATAGTTCTTAAACAATAGACTAAATCAAACATATCTATTGACCCAAATTTCATTATTTTAGTTTTAGAAATATTCAAAGTTAAGTAATTAGAAGACATCCAAGAAGAACCTACACAATCTAAGATATTTAGAATAGTTGATTTCATTATTTCTTCTGTACTATTGCCTTTATTTAATAATTGTATATCACCTGCAAATGCATATATATGACACGTTTCAGATTCAAGCAAATGAAACAAACCATTTAGGTACATACAAAATAATAAAGGACCTAAAACTGACCCTTGGGCCACTCCTAATTCCACCTCACGTTCTTGTGAATATCTACCATTAAATGTTACAAATTGCCTTCTATGAGTCAAATAAGAATATATTAATAAGCAAGACGTTCTACAAAAACTGACTTCAGTGTTTAATTTTTTAATTAAGTTTACATGATTAATGCGATTAAAAGCCTTACATAGATCCAATGATATCAACACGTTCGGTATACCCCTGTTTAAATCGTTCCTAATTGACTCTGTGATTCCTAGCAAAGCAGAAGAGGCACTACATTTCTGACGATAACCTGTTTGTCGATCATTCAAGAGTACATTTCTTTCTATATGCTCCATGATTTGATTTCTCATAACATGTTCAAAAACTTTAGACAATATTGGCAAAATGCTAATGGGTCTCAGATTTTCTTTTTCGTACGATTTGCCTACTTTTGGTATCGGTACAACCTTTGCCAATTTTATATAATCGGGTAAACTCGTTCACCTGTGTATTTTTATTTAATGTTACAAAATATTTCATTTCCTTTTATGAGTCCTGCTTTTCACTTCTACAAAAAAAATATTGTTTGAAACTTAAAACTTTCTGTGTATCTAAAACACCACCTTTCTTACAAATTACAATCCTTAGAAAACTGACACTGAGAAACACATGCTCAAGTTTAAAATATTCCCACACATATATTCTTTTATAATATAAACTGGAAGGTCTTGCAAAGCTAAAAAAATGTTTAATTATCAAAACGTTACAGCATTTGCACTTAAATAAATACAAGAAGAAAATGTTTTAAAAACAATAATTTGTTAAATTTATAGGCCTAAAATATTTTCAGATTTGATGCATAATAAGAAGAATAAATAGATAAATATTTGTGGCACGAAACTAAATTTTGCCAAGAGGCTTAATAAAATACAGGTCAAGAATATTCTTCACCATGCCATGGCTATAGTTTTTAAAGGACAGCAATTATTGAAGTTAATTAAAAAAGTTTAAATACCCAAAATTAAAATGTTAGTAAATGGGATAAAAAGGTAGAAAAAATACTAATTAAATACTTTTAAGTTTGAAACAGGCATATTTATCCCAACATTGCCTCATAGTAAAGATTTGTGTAGTGGTACTGATGTGAACCAATTTCAATACAAACATATTGTCTAAAATTCAAAAAGTTACATTGCGTTCGACAACGCTTCTAAGAAAAAAAATATCAAAAACACAAAATCCCTCGATTCGACGAAGGATGACTTTCCGGGAGTAAAACTGATTTCTTAGAGTTGTGATAGTTTTGCAATAGTTAGTTGAGAGTTGAGGCCTGCTCCAACCAACAGCTATTGTGTTCTTCCTTCCTCCATCCAGTCAAAAACTTTTGCTGAAAGTGGCTTTTATGAAAAGTTCTTTTTATAAATAGTCCCTTTTCTAAAAAAAGTTTTTATAGTTTTATTTATGTACAGTTTTATTTATAAAAATCAGGGACCCCAAATAAAAATTGTTAAGGAAATTTTAACCAAAAAATCACAATGAAAACGAAATGCTACTAGTCGAAGAAGTACACGAACAGTAGTTTCTGTAGAAAGAGGGTTTTCTACCCTAAAATTAATCTTAAATGACTTACGCGCAGTCTTGTCTCCAGAGTCCGTAAATAAACCCTTATTTGTTAAATTGAATTAAAATTAATCTTTATCTTCTCAGTAAAAGATAAAACTTGTAAAATTATTTATTATTTCCCAAGTAAAAAATTACACTGAGTGTGTACTGCTATGTCCAAAATAATAATTACAAAATTTAATATATAGGGTGTCCCAAGAGGCAGACATATATAGCTTTATCTTTTAAATTGTTATAGGTACTTACTTAGGTGGCTATTACAGAACATTTGTTCCTGTACCCGAACGTAAAATAGATTTCCAAGCGCCTCGATCTTCTGCGCTTCTTCTCCAATATCTGACACCAAGTTTCGATATGCCGAGATCCTCAACTTGATCTTTCCATCGAAGTTTCAGTCTTCCCCTTCTGTGTGTCATCACCAGGTTTGTATTCAAATGACTTTTTAGCTGGATCATCTGAATCCATCCTCACAACATGACCTACCCAACACAATCGTTGTAATTTGATACGTTTGACTATGTCAATGTCGGCATACAGCTCATGGTTCATACGACACCGATATTCTCCGCCAAAAAAGATTGGTCCATAGACTTTACGAAGAATTTTTCTCTCAAACCCTCCAAGCTCTGCATCATCTGCTTTCGCAAGTACCCATGCTTCGGAATCATATAATAGCACGGGTAGTATCAGTGTCTTGTAGACAGTGATATTTGTTTGTCGAGAGGTGGCCCTGTTTTTAAACTGCTTACCTAGTCTAAAGTAGCATCTATTGGCCAGTATTATTCATCTCTTTATCTCAAAACTGATGTTGTTTGTTTTGTTAATGACGGTAGCGAGATAATAAAATAGCTGACTACCTCAAAGTTGTATTTTATACTTCCACTGTCTGCCCAAATCTACTTGACGTCTTGGGCGTTGATAGCATTAACTTCGTTTTATCGCCGTTTACTGCCAGACGCACTTTGGTATTTTTCGATTTTTTCAAAGGTGATAGTTACCGTTAGCAATGTTCGACCCATGATGTCTATATCGTCAGCGCACGTGAGTAACATGTATTGTTTAGTGTATAGCGTGCCAGTTATATTCACATTCACATCTCGTATAACCTTTTCCAGCAGGATGTTAAAATGATCATACGATAGACTGTTGTCTTGTCTTTAACCTCGTTTGTTACTAAATGGCTCGGATATGTTTTTTCCTATTTTAACTGAAGATCGTGTATTAGCTAAGGTCATCCTGAATCATTATCCCGAACTCAGACTTGCTATCAAAATAGCCTTGTAGTCGACAAATAGATGGAAGATATCGATCTGTTTTTCTTGGGTCTTTTATAGGATTTGACGTAAGGAGAATATCAGGTCGGTGGTGAATTTGCCAGATCTAAAGCCGCTTTGCTATGGCCCAATTATCTCGCCAACTTTAGATTTTAATCTTTCACACAGTACGCTGTAAAGTATTTTATATGCGATGGGAAGGAGACTTATTCCTCTCTCTAGGTATCGCCTACTGTCTTGTCTCCCTTTTTATGCACGGTGCATAATATACTGCGGTTCTAATCATCGAGTATAAGTTCTTCTAATCGGATTGTACAAACCAGCTAATGCATACCTCTGTTTGCAGAGAGTGTGCATTATATCTGAAATAACAAGAACTACATATTAGAAATAAAAATTGAAGGATGTCAATTTGTGTGGTTTTACCTTATCTTTTATACTTGACACTTAAAAGTATTAAAATAAAGGTTATACATGTAAAAGGCATTAATTATCTTGATGCGTAAACTAAAGGGTAACCCAAGACGTTATTTCCATTTGTATGTGAACATCTTTTGTAACGTAACAGTCAAATTCTTGGAATTTACACAAAGCGCGTACGACTTTGTTCGTTGTAGCGACCAGTAAAAAGTAAAATTAAAGGGTTTTCCCATACAAGACGTGAATTGGACATATGAGTATATTGTTTATCTTTGAATGTTTACTGATACTCCCTTTAAACATTTTGGTTTAAATTTAATAGCCATCTGTCTGTGAAATTTGTGATTTTGAATGAATTATTTAAGAAACCATTTGTTTTTATTTTAATTACATATTTTATTTGCATATTTATACACATTACTATTTATAAAAAAAGTATATAAAATAAAAATATTTTTTTATGAATACGGCAATTATCATATGTATGTAAATTATAAATACACTGTGGGTGAAAATTCCAGGATAACATTTTCTTTTAAAAATATTTATCCATAATTTAAGTTATTAACGAATAAATTAATTATTTAGGCTTAAGTTCTTAATTATAAAGAGATAAAGAAAAAATTAGACATCAGCAGGGTGGAATGCATTTTCTAGACAGCTACGTCCGTCATCAGCACTCTTCGTATCTATCTACTAGGTAGTTTTAATTGTTATTAATTTTCTATTTAAAAAAAACTTTTTCTAACGACAATCATTTTTTTTAATAAAAAAAAATTCTAAGAATTAAAATTCAGATACGATTTTCAAAAAAAGTTTTCATTGAATTGTCACCCACTGTATATTATATTCTACTTAATAAAACAATTCTAATTGAATCTGGTAACCATCAAATACTGTAATAAAAATAAAAAAATTATGTATTTCGATTTAATATTATTTCAAAATTAATAAAACTTATTTAACAAACTGCTGTGGAAAATGTGAAAAATATTTTTATAAACCACAGGTTTTGTCTGACAAGTCAAGTGGTTGTTAAATTTTTATCGAAATAAAAAAAAAACAATAAATACATAAATTATTGTACCACAAAACACGTGTGTTTAAAAATATTTATGAGGTTAAATCTATTTTGATATTAGAATATATTAATAAATTTCTAAATTGTGGTTTAAGCCTTCTTCATTTGAAAATGAATCTTTTTTTTTTTTTGAATAGAAAACCAATTCGACAAACCTATTGCAGAAATTTAATAAAATTGAATACTGAGAAAAATACAAACAATGCAGCGCACGGTGGTTCAGAATTAATTTTCATTGGCCAAAACCTATATTTTTTGTTGACACAGATTCTTAAAATTTTTATGTCACCAGAAAGAAAACAGATCAAAACTAAGGTAGCCGAAAAATTGGGTCAAAATATTCGCAGTAGTGGGCGTGGCATGCTGCTAAAGGCAAAGAATTTATGTTAATTTAAAAATAAAATAAAAATTGTAATATTTGATCTCATATTAATTGCGATTTCTTAAAAACTGTTATCAATATTGAGCTGCGGTTTTTTTTGTTATGTTAGGTGAACTGTTGTTTTTAAGAAATGGTATATGCGCACCCTGTATAATTTGTAAATAGGGTGTTATGTTTAAAATTGGAAACCTCCATTTATTCGCAAAGTTTGAAGTTTAGTAGTATATAACTTCTAAAGGACAAAAAAGGACAAAAAACCGAAACCACCCAAAGAAAGGCAAAAGTGTTCTCTTTAAGCCTATATATACTTTTGCACCCGCCCGGATCCGCCCGTAGAACACTTTTTCTATTTTAATGAAAAAACTCAACATTTTTACAAACAAATTTCTATCAAAATTGCTAGTAAATTTACTTTAGAAGTCATTCCCTGCCAAAAGTACAAATTGCAGATAGCAAAACGTAAGGGGAAAGAGAGGAATCTAACTAAAAAGTTAATTTTATTCGAAAATTGAGAATTTTAGTACACAAAACAATTTTTTCTAAAATTTCCTTAAAATCCAGTATAAGTTGTATATGACAAATTTTCCAATAGAAAACTTGTATAAAAAATGGGGATGCGATGGGTCTTCTGGACAAAGACAATGTAAACAATTTTTATGTGAGGATATTTCAGACACAGATATGTTCATGGTGTCATTTGTACCATTGCGATTGATAAAAAACTTAGAGGACTCGGAACCTTCGTCCAGCACAGTGCAAACAAGTTATATTTGGAAAAACCAAACTCTATCGTCTACAAAATACTGCAGACCAATAAAATTTGAATTTAAAAAGGAAACTCATGATACCATTAAGAATGAAGTAAGTGACATTAGAGCTCAAATTTCAACACTAAGGCCATTAGAGTTAGAGATAGAGGAACAGACTATTAAATTGAATTACCAATTAATACTATCTATGATAGACGGAAAAACTGCCCAGGTTTTGACTGATACAAAAGCTTCATCCAGCTGTATTATATGTAAAGCAACATCAAGTCAGTTAAACCAAGAACCAACAAAGTCGGAGGATAGTATTGATGCATTTGAATTTGGATTATCACCGCTACATACGAGGATAAGATTTATGGAACACATACTGAAAATAAGCTATGATTTGGACTTCGGAGCTTCAGGATCAGTAAGAAATAATGACACCAACAAAGATATAAGAAAATTGAAAAAGAAACAAGTTCAAGATGCATTTCTCAAGCACGGGTTGATTATAGATCAACCAAAACAAGGATCAGGTAACACAAACGATGGCAACACCGCAAGAAGATTTTTTTTGGATCCCGAAACTACATCTGATATAACAGGTGTTGATAAAGCTGTTATTTCAAGATTTAAAACAATTACTGAATTACTTGCGTGCAATGAACTAATTAATGCTAAAAAAATTGGTGATTACGCCAAGGAAACCGCTGCTATATATACATCCAAATACAAATATAGAAATATATCAGCGACAGTGCATAAAGTTCTTTATCATGGAGAAGAGGTCATTAAGCACCATTTATTACCAATTGGAGATTTGTCAGAGGAAGCCCAGGAAAAAAGAAACAAGGATTACAGGTTTTACAGAGAACATAATTCCAGAAAAATATCACGAATTTCTACAAATGAAGATTTATTTCATATATTATTGGCAACTTCAGATCCCTTCATCTCTAGCATTCGAAGTCAATGGAAATTGAATCATTCGGAACTAAATGCCGAAGCTAAGGCACTGCTACAGGACACAGGTAATACAGAGCAGAATATAGAATATTTACAGGAAATATTCCAGCCAAATGAATAATAATTATAATTTAAATTTAGTATTTGAATAAAATAAAGTATACAAACATTAATATTAAATGTTATTTTATTTACCTAGAATCTATTTATAACAATAAAAAAATATGTATATAATTAAAGAAAAATTAAATTACACTGTTTTGTTTTAAAATTGACCAAAAACTAGGAAATATGTAAGTATTGTTAGGCATAAAGTTGAAATTTGGACAATCCTAATGAAAATACGGAAAATACACCTCAGTGAAAATAGGGGCCACCCTAAGGATAGCAAAATATTGTATTGTCATCCAAGATTGACCCGTGGACCAAATTTGAGCCAAATTGTTTAAGGAAAAGTGAGTCAAAAATGAGTTGGCACATTTGAAACGGAATTTCAAACAAGAATTAGGAAAAGCAAATCGAAAGTTCAAATTTAGGCTTGAATTTCTCAGCAACCGCTGCACCGATTTTAATAAGGCCTATACTCGGTAAAAGCTTAAGATTTGTCTATTGATTAAAAAAAGAACTACTAAAAAATCTTTATTAGTTAAAAAGTTACAGAGTTTTGGCCAATGAAAAACGTTTCTGAACCACTGTGCAGCGTATATAACGAAAAAGAACTAAGGCACAGTGGGCCTATCTAAATAAAAATTTTTCTTGCCTCTAAAGAAGGGCTGGTGTTGAAACTTTTTCAGGGTCCTACTCATTTATATTCGTTTTAAGTTTCGCTATAAAAATATCTAAGAAACTTTTTTTTGCCAATATTTATACATATACACATATAATAAAACTGTAACAGGATCATTTCTGTACATACAATTATTTTAGGAAAATGTTGTTGCTGGTGCAGATGGTAATCGAAATGGAATACAAAAATCCATTTTGTAGAATTTTTATCTGTCTGTTTTCGCATCACATAAAAAAATACTGGATGAATTTTAATAATTAAAATTTTGTGAGGAGGCAGCTAAAATAAAGGATCCCTTTTTCACGTAAAAATATCTCATTTCCAAGAGAAAATAGGAAAAATGTAGTTAAAGTACGTAATTTTACCGATTCATTGGTACATCATACTTGGCATCATCTTGTTTGTCAGCGGGAAATTTGAAACACTATTCGCATAACTCTACAATAATTTTAGAATTTTATATAAATTTTAGAAATTTCATTGGACATTGACAAATCTTTTGTTGTAAAAATTCCTAGCAGGGATGAGTGCAAGAAGAACTCCGTAATTCAGTATTTACGGATGGCACCAAGTTAGATACAGAAACTGGATCGGTGATCTTCTCTGGGATTCTTGATCTTTTAGTTTCACTCAGGCTCCCTGTTATCTGTACCAGGCTGAAATATGTATATGCTATATTGGTAACGACAAGGAGAATTGGGGAACTTACTATTTTTGTGCTTAGTCTAGCCGCCATTAAGGCCCTTGATTCGAAAGTATTGAAATCTAGATGTGTGTTGACATGCATACAATCCTAAGGCTTACTTAAACAAAAGGGATAGTGTGGATCCCAGGGCATGTAGTCATTCGTGAAAACGTAATAGCCGATCAATGCGAGGAGCGGCACGAGTCTGGATGTTGTAGACGTCCAAGGGGACATCAACACCCATTTAGCCAAAATATTTAACAAATTCTGGAAATATAGCTAAAGGAAACGGTTCGTAGGTGGACCACATTAACCACACGACAAGAAAAGGACGAAGGCACTACTGCAGAAGCTGTTCAAAACCTTCTCTGTGACTGCTCGGCTCTTCAAGAACTCAGTCTCAAATTTTTGGGCCAAAAATTCTTTCAGGACCTGGACTGTCTCAGAGATGCGATACTGAGTAGTCCACTGGGCTGTGTGAAAAGCTAGTTCTTACGAACTTGCAGTTCTATAGGGAATAGTGGCGAGAGATGTTCGTCGGGGCATCTTAATGGTCCTATTTGGCCCATGAAGGCTTTTTGGTTATTATTGAATGAATAAATAAATAAAGAAATATAAAGCATTTTCCTGAGTAATTACCCAAAGATGGGTACCTCTATATAAAGTAAATACATAAACCATAAGTGAAGCACTATAAAAGTAAGAGTCATAAAATTTCGTGTGCAAAGAGTTATATTATTTCACATGAAATTTTTAAAGTTATATTTGTTACTGCGTTGCCAAAATTTTCTCGGATTGTCAAATATTGATTTAATTTCTCAATGCCTATTTTTTCCTCTGGTATATGTTTAAAATCGGTACCTATGTGTATTCAAGCAAAAAAAAAAAAAAAAATGGTAATTAAACATATTTTAAAAAAAATTCCAAAATATATAAAGATTTATTTGGCGTTTCATCCACTGTGCCTTACAAAAAAAAAAAAATAAGAAAAAAACTAGTAAAACGAAGACAGCTTATAAAAATAAAGTTTTTAAATTAAAACTAATAGATACGAGTACATTGCATGTTGAATGGCTTTTTATTTTCTGTTGTTTTTCTTTGGATCATTTTTATCATCCGCATCAAGCTAGTGATGTGGTATCAAACTACACACAAAAAGCGAGTTAAAGTGACAAGGTCGCTTGTTTTTTGTGTACCAAAAAAAATATTTTTAACAATAAATACATTACTGATTTTATTTGTCATCTATTATTAAACCAAAGATTTAAAAATTTTCATTCTAATATGCCTTAAAATGACATGCCATTTCTAAATTACTTAGCGACCGCCAATACGGTTTCCATGAGGGAAGCTCTACAGGTGACTTGAAAGCTTTCCTTCCGGTAAAATGCTGCCACTCCATACACCATTTCGATGAAAGTGGCTCTAGGCGTTTGATAGCGAGTAGCATCATGAACTTCTGTCAAAATTTATTGTCAAATTAACTTAAGATCTCCATCATAATCCTAATTAAGTTGGATAGAATCTTAAAATTATGAAATTATTCATTGTAATGTTACCGACACTACAACAACGGTTTTGATTTTGTAAATCCAAGGGAATATTGTAACACCATGATAAATAAATAGAAATGAAAAAGTATAATTATAAAAAAGTACTTTTATTCAAACTTTCTTTATTACTCTGTTTATTGACTTTATTGAATGAGACATTAAATCGAAAAAAGTTTATTGATTTTGTTTATATTTATACATGAGTGTAAAGACTCGTCAATCCCGTGGAAATATTATAAACAATATTTGTTCTGTCTGACAGTTTATTCTTATATTTATTATTTTTATGGCTTTAGTCGATTTCGTTATATGTATGTATTGGGGGCATATGTGTTGTTCGTTTAACTTACTTTCATACACACATATCTAAGTAATAATATATGTGTACATACTTATGTTCGCACTTTAATGTGTAGCATATAGGTAATTTTATTTTAAATATATTTTAAATACCATAATCTCCTTTTACTAACAACATAACAATTTGCAGATCTGCACTTCAGTTAATTTTTTTTTTTTTTTTGTTAATCTTAAATTAATAATTCAAATAATTAGTTGTTAAGCGGTTTAAATTCTGAATCTCTCAAAAATCACTGAATTGTATTCTCTGGTTATTTTACAAATCAAATAGCAACAGTAATTATAATATTTATTGCACATATTGGTAAGGCTTAAAAAATAATGATAAATACTAATTATTATTCAGGATTTGGAACGACTTAAAATATAATATGGAGCAATGGTCAAATTAGAGAGCAATATTAACTATGAAAATAAATTAAGATAAGACTTTGACTGCGACTTCAATGTTATTGCGGTGTTAAAAAAGAATTTGTTTCTTTTTTCTTCTCTCTGTGTAGCGCTGCCGACTTTGAAACAAGCTCTATATAAACTTGGACTAATAGACAAGACCCAACTAAATAGGAGATATTACGGGAATTTCCCGAGCGTCAACTTTTCACCAGATTCTTAACATGAAATACAAAGTCAAAATATTTATGTATTATATTATATGTATTTCAATGTTTAAATTCCTAAATTTACAAATATAAAGATAATTAAATTTAAGTATAGAAATGAATGTGAGATTAATTGATTAACCTACTTCTTTAGTGTGAAAATAAAAGCGCTACAATTATTTTGTCAAGTTAAACTTCAGTTAAACAAATGAATTTAATTATTTAAGACTGTTAATACGCTTGTACAACTAATAGTTCAAAACGACCAATTAATATTTATGCGCTTTTTTAGACTTGGGATATTTTTCTTTTGTCTCTTGTAAGCAAGAGATTATGTTTAATCGATAACTTAATCTATTACATATAATTCTTGCAAAAAAAAACCGACTTCAAAACAGATAGAAGGGCACCAATTCTAAAATAAAAATGTAAGAAGTTAACTGTAAGAATTAGATTTAAACCAAATAAAAGATGCGCCAAAATTAGAGGGGAAAAAATAAAGACTATTTGAATGTCAAGGCTCTCCTTACTGTTCAAAAGTTAAACTATATTCACCAGCATCCGTCTTTAATGGGGGCACCACTCAAGCCTCTGTCTATAATAGTTTTAAAGATGGGTTCACATAGATCAAATAACATCACCTATTCGGACACCCTTTAATTTACAATTTTTAATTAAAGACCTGTTGTTATAGAGGATTTGGGCACAAAGATTCTCTGTAAATTTCAACTATATGTCTATAACGGTTAAAAAGTTTAACCATATATATAAAATTACATGAACTATTGGGACACCCTTTAAATTATAATTCTAAATATTTATAATTGTTATCATACCAGAGAAAGTAGTGGATATTCTGCCTAATTTTCAAGCGTTTGTGTTTAACGGTTCAAAAGATAGGGCCATATAGATCAAATTACATAATTTATGGGGACACCCTTTAGTTTCTAAATTCAAATTGTATACTTGCTAAGGTGGACTTTGCAATACAGGTTCCTTGTAAATTTCAGCTGTCTGTCTCTAAAAGTTCAAAAGTTTGGCCACAAACATAGAATTACATTAACTATTGGGACACCCTTTTATTTCCAAATTCAAATTTTATACTTTTTGTTATAGCTGACTAGCTGACTACAGGTTCTTTTTAAATTTCAGAGGTCTGTGTACAACTGTTTAAAAATATGCCCACATACATCAAATTAAATGAACTATTGGAGCACCCTTTAATTTAACATTTTGAATATTTATACATTTTACTATACATTTTACTATAAGGGTCATAGTAATCGACATTCTGTCAAATTTTCAAGTTTTTGTCTATAACGGTTCAAAAGATAGGCCCAAATAGTTCAAATTACGTCACCTATGGGGACCCCCTTTAAATTTTAAATTTATTTTTTTTATTAATTTCTGCGGTTGGGAGCTATAGCTACACGCCATTTTTTTTAAATTTTAATTTGGTGCCCTTTACGGTTCATAATACACGTAAAAAACATGTATGTTGTATGGGGACACCCTTTAATTTTTAATATAATGAACTGTTTTTAAAATGGGACCAACCTGAAAGCATAACCTTTCAAATAAAGAAAAAAATTTTAAAATCGGTTCAGAAATGGCTGAGTTCTGCGTTTACATACATAAAAAAAAGCAACATTCAGACGAATTGATAACCTCCTTCTTTTTTTGAAGTCGGTTAAAAAGTAATCGACAGTGGCGGTGGTAACAGGAGGCATACATAATTTCGAACAAATTAAAAAATAAACGTGTATCTCATATTTTCTGGATCTATTCATAGGCCGATTAATTTAAAATTTGGCATGAACATAGCAGAGATGTATCTCTGTTTAAGTTTTGACCATCCATTTGGCATTTCTGCAACTTTGGTTTGATTTTTAAAAATTATACATGGTCTTAAGGGTCTAGTTAATAACTATAAAATAATTTTTTAAACTGTAAGCTAGCCTTTTAATATTAAAATTTTTGGTTTTTCAATACCCTGATAAAGTTTTTTCAAAATATTTTAAACAATTTTCAGCAAATATTTTAACACCCACATTCATAAAAAATAAAACTTATTTAAAATGTATTTTAGAACAACTTTTGTATGAAAAATTTGTTCTAAAATAGATTTCAAATATATTTTATTTTTTATAAATATGGGGGTAAAAGTTTTTCCATAGTCAAAAAAACTAGACAATTTTCAATTTCAAAATTTCAAAATGATTGAATATTTATGTATTTTACCCTAAAAATGGCTGTCAATCTTATTAATAAAATTTTTGGGAATTTAAATATTAATTATTTAATATTATGCTAATTACCCATAACGTCTTTTAACAAAAATGCAATTTATTTGTTGGGGGAAAAGAGCTAGTTCCTATACGTATTTCACTGGTTGCTCAGGCCAGATCATCAGGAAAAGTTTTTTCTCTAATCTTATTTTTGAATAGAAACAAATTTTCTTAAAGAATATAATATAGGCTAACAATATGTACGTACATTTAAGCCAAATTTCGTGTAAAACTTATGATCCTTGTAGAAGATGGAGGTCTCTCAATATGACCTTATTTATATCGAAATTTTAAATTTAGCCTATATGCTCTAAACTCCCAAAGCTGAGATCGGAAAAAGAATACTGCCGTAATGCAGCTATATGTTCTCCCAACTATTAACTGAACGTATTTCATGACAGTTAGTCCATATGTGGACTTAATTAAATAAATACTAAGAAATTCCAATTTTTGGGATTTTTGGCAATTATTTTGGGACTTGTGGGATTTTCTTTACCTTAATGTAGCAGAATTTTTTGCGATTTAATTTTTGCTGACAAATTACATATCCACAAAAATGTTTAACTAAAAAAATTTTATAACTCTTTATGAAAATGCTTACAACTCGCTGATTACAAAACATAATTTACAGATTAAACCATCATTTTATAGGTGTTAAAATCAAACAAAATTAAAGAAATGTCATGCTATAAAAGTATTTGAAGGGGCGCGGTACCTAAATTTGAGACCACATAGTGCAACCCCTGGCAAGTGGATGGTGCTCACCGTCAAAACTAAAGCTGACATATGCTGCTATATTCGTGCCAAATTTTGAATCAATCGGCCTAACCCTTGATGGCAGGAAAAAGTAAAGTAAAGTTAACTGTAAAATAATAAAAGAGAGGCTGGACAATTTAGGTAAGGAATAAAGATAATTTTAGTGTAGTGAACTAAAAATAGCGAAAGTTACTAAACTAAATTTATAAGTTGGAGTACTAATTAAAAACAAAAATCATTAACTAATTAATGATATAGTATCCTTCCGGATACTATATCATTAAGCAAAGATCCGTAGTGATTTTGATGTAATACCTTTTCGGCAAGAATAATTACTTATGCCGATAATATCCTATACGCCTAACAGTTATGTCAAAACAAAACTAAAGTTTTATTGACCTTATCATCTTGACGCGCACCTTAATTACACACATTTAAAGTATGTCAGTCGCAACAACAGATACAGTCCCTAAGAAAAACAATTGTACTTTGTTAACGTATATACTTCAACATCAACATTTGAGTTCAGTTTCGTTTTATTTTACTGATTTACTTTATGTTTAATTTAACTTAAAAAGTTTTAAACACTTTGAAAGTGTTTTATGTTTTTAAGTAAAAGTTTAAGAAAAGCTATTCCAATTACATTTTGTTTAGATGCTTAAAGCAGAGTTTTCCTTTAAATAATATTTCTTCATCGTCAATTTGTGTTCATAACGTATGTCCGTTACTTTTATAATGTACATGCGAGTGCTGTGCTCAATAATTGGTGTACACCAACATTTATTACGTGTGCAGTAGAAATATTTCCGCAGTGATCTCAGTCATATTCAAAGCAGTCGCGACTCTATAACAACAACATTTTAGATGACACAATTCAAACTGTAAGGCTCCATATGTACAGAACTACTGTTAATGTTTTATGTGTGAAGTTTGAAGTTTGAAGACACCCTTTAGCTTTTTAAATTATAACAAGTAAAAGTGCTATATTCTTCTATACCCTTCACCACGGTGATTTTATTTTATATATACAGCATTATTCATATTGTTGACTCTTTACTTAAATTAAGTCGTATGAGAAAAATTTATTATTCATTTTTTAAAGAAATAGAAGACAAATGAAAACAAATTCCGTTGGCTACAATTGTCGCCGTGTTGTTAGCTACTTAATGATATTGAAGACGACAGCTACATCGTGAACTCTAACATTGTTGTAGAAGTACTCATTTTGCTTTTATAAAATTAAATAACTTTTTCAAAAAATTATAAATATTTTCTCCAAAACTTTTTGTTGAATTTGTAATTTACAATTTTGTGATATTTTCTTTTGTTGAATAAAATAGAAATTAGCCTAAGTTGACGACGGCGGCCACAACGGTGTTCTATACGGTGGGCTATACTAGCTTCAAAATAATCGTTTACCTATAAACGTGTGTATTTTACAGTTTTATTCGGTATCCTGATGATGTCTATGTGTTTAATGCACCTAGGTTTTAAAACAGAGATTTCATCTATTAAAAAATCAAACGCATTAAAAAAAAAGATCAAACGCATTTAAAAAAATATGTTACTCTATATACACACATACATACATATGTATATTCTTAATGTTAAATATATGTTATGTTACAGTCATGATTTTCATTTTTAAAGCAATATTGAAATTTTTTAATTAATTTTTCGGAAATTGTTTGTTAAAATATTTGTTTAAAAATTTTTTGTAAAATTTTATCGAAAACTTTTTGGAAAATTTAAAAAAAAAAATTTTTATATATTTTTTATATCTTTTTAAAAATGTTTTGTAAATTTTTTTGTAAATATTTTTACAAAAAAAATTTAAAAAAAATTTTTTAATAAATTTTATTGAATTTTTTTGTTAAATTTATTACTTTTCTGCAATCTATATTCAGTTAGAAAGTAAAAAGAAATCCTTACGAAAAAAAAATTCCTCATACTGACCCTCCACGTGCCTCCTAACTGCTACTATTTACCAGTGGGTACCCTGTGGGTCCCTTGGCGTCCTCTATGTGTATTGCTTTCTATTAAGTTCTCTAATACAAATCAAAGCAGAAAAACCCTACCAATCTAAAAACAAAGAAAAAGTGTCCCTCGCAAGGGGTTATTGATCCCCCGAGATCTGTATGCACTCCTTGCAATCGACCAACAGCAAAACAGAATCATTAAAGCCGCAAAAAAAATTAAATAAAAAACGTAAACAAATATAGGTGGGCGTGGCTTTTGGCCTGCAGCCACCAAAGGAATGATCCAATGTTGCTGAATTGCAATCCCAAAATTTTCGAAACCATGCCTGATAGATTGGTGTGCTTAAATTTTTTGTATCTCTTCTGGTGCCTTGGCAAATTACATTTCAACCCGAACACGGACAGACGAGCAACTTCTCTATGTATAAGGATCCAGAATAAATATACTTTGTGGGGTCGGAAATGAATATTGTAGAAATTACACACGGAATGACAAACTTAGATTAACCCTTTCCACCTGTGTTGAATGGTATAAAAAAAGTTTAGATGCTAATTAGTCAGACGGCAGGTGCAGTCTGGTTAATGTTAACTGATTATTAACCAATTTTTGTTATGAAATGGCGTTTTTTTACTAAAGAGTTTTTTATCTGAATGCTTCTTTACCCATAATGTTTATTCGTACTTTCATATTTTTTGGGTACTATTGTAATTTTACATTTCTGGTAAACATTAATACAAGTGAAATCATTCATTACATTACATGTATGCACATCTGTTTAGGTAATACATGTTACTTTGATATAAAGTAATAACTTGCTACTCTTAGAAAAACTTTACCTTTTTTTGGCGTAGTACACTATGGAAACTTCAAGTACTTGTGCATAAAAATGTTTTTAAACATACACAGGTAATAATGAAATAGAAACACTCAGACACACAGTTACAGTGCCGGTCAAAAAATCGCACCAACGACAGAATGTAGTTTCATTGCAATAAGTGGTAGATGAGTCCAGAATTGTATTATTTGGAAGCAGGGGATTACGTTCCCACGTAAGAAGACCCCCAAACGTAGAATTCAAACCAAAATTTACAACTAAAACCACAAAACCCGGAGGATCTATCGTAATGGTATGGGGGTTAGTTTTTCTTACTATGATGTAGGACGTTCAAAACCATAATAAGAATATTTATTTTGGTATACTCGGGAAAGTAATGCTTCCTTATGGTTCTGAAGAAATGCCATTGGTGTGGGTCAAGATAATGACACGAAGCACACAAGCAAGCTTGCGACACAGTAGTTTCGGGACGATAAAGTCAATGTGGTGGAATGTCCCGCTCAGAGCACAGACCAATTGAGAATTTATGGATAGATATAAAAAGCAGTGTCTCAAATGCAACCTACTAACAATGAAGCGCTTTGGACAGCTGTCCAGCAAATCTGTAATAAAATTCCAAAGGAAATATGCCAAAATCTTGTAAATTCGATGCCAAAACGTTGTGCAGACGTTTTTACAAATAAAGAACATGCAACAATGTATTAATTAGATTTACAAATCATGCTCAACGTAATAAATGCATTATTTATAACTATTTTTAATTTGTTCTAAATTTTGTGTTTAATATTCGCAGAAAGTAAAGTGAAGTGCTAGTTTTTGTCTGACTTTTTTTCAAGTTTTTTTTAAATAAATCATAAATTTGAAAACAAAATAATTAGCAAAAATAAAATTTATTATTTTATATAGTTATACAGTCACACAGCGTTTTATGATAAACTTTGAAATATATCAATTTAACCTATAGGAAAATATGTATCGGAGACATATTTTCTTAGGCTTGGTGCTGTTTTTCTGACCGCAGCTGTATATACGCATTGTAATGAACTACTTTCTACATACATTGAAATATAAAAAAGTCATAAAAATTAAGGTAAACCCATAAAAAGCTACAGGAAGAAAATAAAAAGGTAAAAGCAGAGAAACCAGTAGATATAAATAGAAAAGTAAAATTTTATTGTTGTTTCCATTCTTCATTTAAAAGTCAAAGTTTTTTCCAAAACCAACAGTCATATGAAAATATCACAGCATTATAGCATCATCATCGTCCACATCGTCAGAAAGTTGAGGCACAACCACAATGCAGCTTTTATTATACGATATGTGCAGTTGGATGTGTTACCTGATGCACAGTGGCATCGGCTAAAAAATATATTAATATTTATGAACTTTCATAACTTGGTAACGTAATGGAAACTGATTTTTATATATAGATTTTTTTATCAATACACGTTCACCACAGGTGGAAAGGGTGTATATAAGTTTGTCATTCCGTGTGTAATTTCTACAATATTAATTTCCGACCACATAAAGTATATTTATTCTGGATCCTTATTCATAGAAAAGTTGTTCGTCTGTCCGCGTTCAGGTTGAAATGTCATTTGCCAAGGCACCAGAAGAGATACAAAAAATTTAAGCACACCATTCTATCAGGCATAGTTTCGAAAATTTTGGGATTGCAATTCAGCAACACGGATCATTCCTTTGGAGGCTGCGGGCCAAAAACCACGCCCACCTATATTTTTACACGTTTTTTTTTTAATTTTTATCGGGGTGTCAATAACCCCCTACGAGGGGCGACTTTGGTTTGTTTTTAGGTTGGTAGGGGTTTTCTGCTTTGATTTGTATTAAAGACCTTTTATAGAAAGCAATACACATATAGGTAGCCAATTGACCCACAGGGTACCCACTGGGTACCCACTTTACTTAGATATATTTAACACATAGTCAACATCAGGATACCGACTACAAACTGTCAAAACTAAAATACACACGTTTAAAGGTAAATGATTATTTTAAAGCCAGTATAGATAGCTACATGGCTACCCGACCACCGTTTTGGCGTAAACTTAGGCTAATTTCTACTTTATTCAACAGAAGAAAATGTCACAAAATTGCAAATTACAAATTCATATACAAACAAAAAGTTTTGAAGGAAATATTTATAATTTTTTGAAAAAGTTATTTAATTTTATAAAAGCAAAATAAGTATTTCTACAACAATTTGTTATAAAGACATCCATACTACCATCTTATTCAACAGTATTTTCCGCCGAAATTATAGCAATATTTGAGGCAATAAAATCTCTAGGTAACACTGCATCTAAATCTATAATATGTACTGACTCATTATCTGCAATCCAAGCTATTCGAAATTTACTCAACACAAACTTCTACCTCACATATATTAGAAATATTTTAATTGAAAAAAATTACATCAAAATTGTATGGATTCCCGGACATTGCCAAATTAAAGGAAATAAATTTGCTGATTATACAGCCAAAGCATCTCTTAAATCACCTTGTTTTCTAACACCCAACCTCAACACTCATGACATTCTGCTTCACATTAAAAATACTTTGACCAAACAAAGTGACTTATGGTCTAAAACATCTGATTGGTACAGATCTATAAACCCAGTAAAAATTAACCTCAATAACTACCTAAACTTTAATTACAGTGGGTCTCTCAGCACGCTAGAATGCAGAAAATTTGTCCGACTAAGACTTGGTCACACGTTCTTCACACACAGGCACATTATTCAACCTGATACCTCAAACATCTGTCAATATTGTCGTACAGAACTTGTCACAATTGAACATATTATAAAACATTGCATTCATTTTAATTCGACACGATGTAACTTCTTTAAACATGACCCAGTTAAATACCTCTCTAACCAATCTCCTGAAAATATTATAACTGTTATCAATTTTTTAAAACATGTCAATATTAAAAGATTTATAATAACTCTATTAATTTGTTAAATATCAAGCAATAACATATATTATCAATCAGCCTTATTATTACAACACCTATGTTAGCTTAAGACCCCAGTAGTCATAGCTCTCTC
This sequence comes from Phasia obesa, assembly GCA_949628195.1. Taxonomy (NCBI): domain Eukaryota; kingdom Metazoa; phylum Arthropoda; class Insecta; order Diptera; family Tachinidae; genus Phasia; species Phasia obesa. The sequence continues at coordinate 46,572,945 of OX451217.1, forward strand.
TTAGTTATCTTAAAATTATTTGATAACTTTATGATAGCAAATAAATAAATAAATAAATTTCCACAACAATGTCAGAGTTTACGATGTAGCTGTCGGCTTAAATATCATTAAGTAGCTGACAACACAGCGACAATTGTAGCCAACGGAATTTGTTTTCATTTAGCTGCGTCGTCGCTGTCTTTTATTTCTTTAAACTTTTTTCTTCACAGTGATGAAGGAGATAGAAGATTCGGCACGTCCGAATATAGCAGTTTTACTTGTTTTTATTTATTACTGAAAAGAAAATAAAAATTTACCACGCCCACTCTTGAAGTAGCTAGAGAATTATAATAGTTTAACGGAACAGAGTTTTCAAACTTTGCACGAGTAAGTCTCATACTAATGTGCATAGTCTAACAAATACAGACTGGATTGGGACGGTGGGCGTGGTAGCTCCCCTGCAAAGTAAAAAAATATTATCGTGTACCTAGAGAACTTCAATAGGTAGAGTCTTGAAACTTTGCATAAGTTATCCTCATACTAATGTGCAAATTCAAGAAAAATGTAGACCGGATTAGAATAATGGGAATGGTACCTCCCATACAAAGTAAAAAATTATTATCGTGTTAATACGCATAGTATAGCAAAAAAAAAAAAGATTCGATGGGAATAGTGGGCGTCGTACCTTGCATATAAATTGAAAACGTTTTTGTGAGAATAGCGTGCGTTTTCGAGTTAAAAGTTGGCTATACTTTTCTTCCAAGTATTTATTGAATTTTTTGTGATAAGGAGTAACGAAGCGCACCGGGAATAGCTAATATAAATAATTTTATTAAAATTTTCAAAATACAGAAATTATTTTATTATCTTTTGGGACACTAATATACGGGTAAATAAATAATATAAATCTTTGTTAGTAAATTGATAGATTTTTTAATGCTATCTAAGATAAACATGATTAGAGTATCTGGCCAGTTTCAGGATCCAGCACTTAACTTACATTATGCTATTATTTATATTGATATTTCACATCATGTTGATTGTTTACCTAAATATATAGAGACTAGAAGAATTTAAATTTATCTGATTGCGAAAGGGAGATACGATTTATAGACTGGAATTGTAATAATGGAACGTCTGATTTAGAGATTACAAAAAAATATTAATGGATGGTGGCCAACTTTTTTTGCAAATATCGTAATAGTTTTAAACCGATTAAAATGAAGATAAAAAAGAGAGAATGTGAACGTTTATTTAGCAGCAAAGCTCTAGGAGGGATTTGGGATAAGTTGAAATCTACGGGACTGGCAACTAAAGAGACTTATGATGTGTTTGAGGATATCACTCTGTTGAATAACTGATATATATTACCTGCTGACGACAGGTCAGTTTACCTCAAAGCAAAAATTTACGTTAACTTGGAAGCATGTTTGTAAGGTAGAGAGAAATAGATTCTCCCTTCCAACCTGCTTCAGGAAAGCATGATTTTTGTTTGCGATGTCCACTTGCTACGTATCCTTGCTTTACCAAATTCTTTTTAAAAATTTATTTGCTTACATACATGAATCCTCTTAAGCGAGGGAGATCTCTTTGTTGCACAAAATATTATAAAGAAAACTTATTCGCTTACATACCTGCATCTTTTATTTGTTTGTTATTATTGTCTTACGATTATAACATTCTCGAATGCGCTTATTAGATGCGCTTATGAAAACCGTTTTATTTTACTGCTTACCAAAACCCAATAATTTTTTGCTGGAGATACCATTATTTTTGACAATGCGCCCTCTTTTGGTTTTGACTTTGGAAGAGTTGATCTAATCGATGTTTTTCAGGCAATATATCACATTAAGTCAAAATTGATTGGACCTGATGGAATATGTATTTAATTTTTACGTCTTATTTTACCATTCGTTATTAACCCTCTGACCCGTATTTTTAATAGCTGCATGTAAAATGACCCTATGAAAAATCGCCCAAAAGCATAAATGAAAAATAGCCCAAGAAATCTTCATACAAAATTGGGTAATATTTCATATAAAAAGTAACCCAAAAAATTTGTGTGTTTTTTCGTCTATTTTGGAGAATAATTCATTTTTATATTATTGAGCGATTTTTCATTATGAAAAATTGTTTCTTTTATACTAGTAAATATTTCTAGTTATATTGTTATAAATAAAAACTCATATTAGCATATGTGTTGAAATATATAATTATTGTTATTAATGTGTTTATTGTTAAATTTCAGAATTAGGCGCCGCAGCCAAAAAAAAGCGCTATTTTTTATATTCCACAAAAATTTTTTTCTGCGACGCCTAATTCTAAAATTTAACAATAAACAACAATTAAATATTTAAATTGATATTAGCAAACTATTTGTACCTTAATTATTTTTTTATTCATATTTATTTTAATGAACGCATACAATAATTTATTTGCGTACAATAGCAACAATATATTTAACTTGGTAGAAGAAAAACCTTCCTAACAGACTGTGATCACAGATTACATACAACTTCTTCTCAAAGCTTGCAATTAATTTAAATCAACGATTTAGTAACGGTTGTAGCGACCGTGACCACGGTTACGCAGAGTTCCTTTGGCAGCACCCCCAGGAGCAGCAGGTGTCACAGCTTTCGTGGAGTTTGATCAAAGATTACATACAGAAGTTGCAAGCTGAAAGCTTTCTCGATAAATTAAACTAATATCAATGCCCTTACTACAACTATTGAAATTTTTTTTATTTAATAAGAAAACTATAAATAAATTTGGGCGATAATTCATTTTTATTTGGCTATTTTTTCACAATTTTTGGGCCAAATGTCCATTCTTCCGTTTTGGGCAATTTTTCATTTTTTATGGTGATTATTCATTCGGCCATTTTTCATTTTTATTTTTGGGCGATTTTGCATAAGGTCATTTTGCATGCAGCCATTTTTAATACATCTATGCAAATAAATGGAAACTTGCCAGAATTGTTCCAATTGCTAAGAAGAAAAATTCAGTGAATGTTGCTGATTTCAGACCAATTAGCATACTTCCAATATGTAGTAAGATATTAGAGGTCCTAATAAGTAAATGTATTATGAGTTACATGAATCGAAACAACATTATACCGATGCATCAATAAGGATTTAGGATTAATCGTATCATAATTACTCTGGTTCTGCCACTATTTGCTACATAAAAACTATTACTATTCGATATGGGAGGAAATTTGCAATGACACAAGATTTAAAATATTGAAATATTGAATCACAATTCGTTAATTTTTGAAGGGAAAAATATGCATATTCTGCGTTTCGATTCGAATCGTAATTTTCTCCCTTTGTCAACTTTGTTATTCTGTGTTCCGTTTCATTTAATTTTTTACGATTGCATGTATTCTGCATTACGATCGTAGATACGTTTTTGTAAGTTGTGAATTTGTTAACGAAAAGTTTTTTGATTTTTGGTTGTTTAGTTTAAAGGAGTGTGCAATTAAAAAAGATATAAATATTAAATACAATAAATTTTTTTTAAACTATTTATTGAATATCTCCTGAAATTTGTCAGTTTTATTTAACTTCTTGGTAGAAAACAGCAGCACATGAGTATCATGAAAAGCTTCAGAATTGAATGGTAACGAAGGATGATATTGAGCGTGGATTTATAAATTAAAACTTTATTTTTATTTATTACACTGATGTATACAAATGTTAAATATCACCTCCAGCACTACAGGACTCTTCACACTGTTGTTCCGTTTGATGCGGTAATTAATATATGTATATAGGAATCCTTGGGGAATTTCCCCAATATAAATCGTTCTATAGCAACGTTCTTTACGGCTTTTAGCTCTTGAAATGATGTTTAATAATGAATCTGTAATAATCTGGAAACTTAGCGTAATCAGTCTGGCCAATCTTCAGTTTTCGCAAATTGTCTTTTTTGTAAATCACCTCGTATTTCATTTATACTCAACATAATAAAGTCCATTATGAACCCTTTTAATTGTTCTCTTCATTTCTCTAATCAAAGTCAATGTTTCTCTCCACTTTGTCTTTGCCCTATACTAAAAATTTTAGTATAAGATCGGATCAGTTCCTTAAAATCTGTTAGGGTCCAAAAGAAACAAGAGCCGAATATATTATGAATTATATTTTATATAGTTTATTTGACCTTTTTGTTAATATTAATTTAACTATTTTCTTTAAGCTTTAGGTCTTTAAATAATTTTAATTTTTATTTTTTCGATATTTCGCTACTCCTTTGTGTAGCATCATCAGGAAAAATTAACAAATTAAAAGAAGAAAAATTTTTTCAATACTTTTTTAATTGTAATTTTTCATAACGTTAATTTGTTAATTTTTCCTGATGATGATACACAAAGGAGTAGCGAAATATCGAAAAAATAAAAATTAAAATTATTTAAAGACCTAAAGCTTAAAGAAAATAGTTAAATTAATATTATGAATTATTATAAATTTTATAAATTATAGATGTCTTAAACAGCACCACCTACACTTATTATCCTAAAAAATTTCCTAATTTTATCAAATGTTTACCATGAATATTATGACCGATAATGATACTAGTAATCATTCGTAACTTCCTTCTAATAGTGTCTAAAACCTTTTTTTACTTAATCTTCTCTTTTAATAAGTTCATGTTTTATTTCCAATTGGCGGAGGTATTCCACGATTTCAACTGATTTTTAAAAACAATTAATTTCGAGACGCTTTACTTGCAGCTTATCTATTTTATGTACATAATAACAGCGCCCGCAACGTCGTTAGCGTTCGAACTTATATTTTGTTTTAAAATTAATCCACAAAATATTAAGACTCCTACTTGTATAGGGCTGCAGATATGGTTTCTATATTTACTTTGTATAGAGATACCCATCTCTGGATAATAATTCACAATGTTTCAGCATTGGTTTTATATAAAATTCTATTCTTGTAGAGCAATTAGTGTTAGTCATTTAAATCGGTAAAATCGCGTACATTAGGGGTTTCATCGCTATTTTCTCTTGGAAATGTGATATTTTTACGGGGAAAAATATCCTATATTTCAACCGAGATAATAAGGAACCCCTCGATAAAATTTTATTAAAATTAATAAAGCAGTTTTTACGTTATGTGTACACAGAGAGACGGACAGACATAAACATTATCTACACCAGCTGTGCCCACATAAGTTGTGTACGTCCTGACAATATCCTGTTCGATTTTGCTTTGAAAGTAATCCACGCCAAATGTTAAGACTCTTACGTATTTATTTTATATAAAGGTACCCTGGATAAAATTCTAAAATTTATTCCTGGATAAAATTCTAAAATTTATATAAAATTCTAAAAAATATTATAAATTTTTGTAAGAGACAAATGGAAAATGAGTTACTTATTATGCATTTTAAAACAGCTCCACCTGTTGCGCAACATTGCTTAAAATACACTGCTTTCGAAAATAGAAGATGCCTTAAAGTATACAGTAACTTTAAATGGGTAAAAAAAATCGGCGTACTTTCACTGCTTTTTCTCCACTTTCTCTTGGAAATAAGATATTTTTGCGGAAAAAAGTATCATATATTAGATTCAGGATACTAAGGTACCTCTTCACGAAATTTGGTTAAAATCCATCCAGTAGTTTTTACGTGATGCGAACACAAAAAAAGACATAATACAGACAGGTAGACAGGAAATAAGTGACCATTTTATTATATAGATGTACAGATGATAGATGTACAGATAATTTTTCGTGTAGATAGATTTTCGGATTCTTAATTTGTAATATATTTTCAGAATCAATTGGGTTGTAAAATATTTATATTTTCATATTTTCTTTCGTTCAAAAATAATGCTAATGGGGAAAGTTAAAATATTAGGGATTTCTTTATAACATTTCCCACTGTATCTCACTTCTATTAATATGTAACTATAAGTACGTGTGTAAATGAAATTGCAGTCTTAGTTTTCCTTGTATATTCATGCACTAACGAAAGTGTAGATCTGAGGTTGAACCAAACTATTCTTGTACACAGATAAATTGAGGTCCGTTAGTTAAGTTTTCATCTGAACTTTACTGTCCTTATTTACTTCCACACATGCGAGTGCAAATCATAAGGTTAATGATGTGTATGTATATGTATTGTTTTTATATGTAAGGAAGTGTGTTGAACTCTAGATACAAAAGTGCATGATTCATTTGATCTTGTTGTTGTTTTTATTTGTTTGTTGATGCAACTTTTACATACATCTTTATACATATTTGTGTTGGTAATAGACATATCTTTACAAACTTTAGTCTGCTTGAGTTTATGCATTTATCATTAGTATATGTGTAGTTGTATATATATAATAAACAAATAGAAGAACTACAAAAGCTACTCCATTAAATTGTTTCCTTCCTTTGACAATCACACATACAAACAATTGTTTGAACAACTATATGTATATGTTTGTATGTATGCAGTACCGTATTTATCTAAAAGGGCACAATGAGCCAGTGCCCAGGGCCCTCGACAAGCCAAGATATCTACTAACGTCCATATTTCTAAATCGAATCGTAACTGGACACCAAAAAAGATTCACCCCTATACCAAATAATTATCTCTATGAAAAACTCGCAAATTTTCTATCGTGAATGATTTCCGCCATAATTTACAAGTACATATTTGGAAACATTCATTATAGAAAATTTGGAAGTTTTTTCATGGGAATAATTATTTGTGATAGGAGTGATTATTATTTTTTTTTCATATTGAACAATTTAATTACATTTTATGTTTGTTACTTTGGAAGAATATACAATATACCGCGAAATAACTGTTAAATGAAATAACGTTTGACGGAAAAATTAAATAACTGCAACGGTTTTTGCAACATATGGGTTACTTCCATTTTTTTGCTTGGTAATGCCAATAAATTTGTTTTCTGTCATTGCTGTAGGTTTTGGTAATTGGTAAAATATTTGTTATTTATGTTTTTATAACGTTTTTATTAAAAGTTGTTTTAGTGTTTAAGTAAAGCTCGCGTAGAAAGATTTAAATTTTAAAACAGTCTTCGCGTTGGGCTGGGTATAGAGCGTTTTCCTCTTTGGAGTGTCCAAATCTGTCTAAGCTGGGAAAAGTTTACTTGTACTGACGGTCGCAAGCGTTTTCTTCTCTACGCTATGTCTTTTATATAGCTCTCACTATTGTCGCCTGAACGCACCTTTTTACCGAAGAGCCATAATGCAGAGGATCTCGAGTAAGCGAAGCGAGTTGTGGATGTACTTAGATTAGATAATAATTGTGGCGCACAGTGCTTTGTTCCATAGACAAAAACACCAAAAATAACTGTATCTTTTATTGTAACAAAAGTTATACTGTTCGACAGCTAACACCATAATTCGATGTCATGCACACAGAAAAGACAGTGTCTAAATACCTAATAAAATAGAACAAAATTTATAGGATATCTCTATGCTTTTTTTTCAAGAAGGAAAACCTTTTTGAAAAAATCAAGAAGAAAACTTAGGGTTTTTATTAGGTATTATTCTTGTTTTTATAAAGGTTTTCTTCTTGATTTTATACGGCTAATCTTGTTTTTTTATGAAAACAATGAACAAAAGATTTTCAAAATAAAAAACTGAAAACATTTTAAAAACTTCTGCTTTTTAAAAAGTTATATATTATAAAGCTTTTTGGCATCTCCTTTAAAATTTGTTGCTAATCAATATTTGATTTTTTTCTACCTTTTGTTTTTGAGGTGGCGGCTACCTGACATTTTGCCATCATAATATACTCTATTTTTCCAGGGCGTGAAAGGTCAGGGCGCCTTCTTCTGATGGATTGTCTAGAGGGGGGTTGAAGCCACTTACTTTTTAAAACCCGCAAAACTACTATGAGGACGAACAAATTGTCCTCTGCCAGGATCGAACCTGGTGTGCTTCGTTTTGTAGGCACGCACTTAACCACTACACCAAATGTTTGTTTTATATTTGATGTTTTAACAATCATTTTCTACATACATATGTATATTGATTCATATAAACGAAATAACAAGAAAGCTAATTAAATCAAGAAGATATCATTATTAAGAAAATTAAAAAGGTGATTTACATATGATCATATAGGAACCTAATGAAATCAACCAGGAAAACTGTTTTTCAAAAAATCAATTAAGTAGCCTAATGAAATTAATAAGAAATCCCTTTTTTATACAATTCAGAAGAAATCCTATCAAATCAAAAAGTTTTTCTTTATGGATTGTTTTTTTTTTTTTTTTTTTTTTTGTAAAAAATTAGTAAAAAAAATGTGAATAACAAGTTTTCTTATTGATTTAATGGGATTCCCTTCTTGATAAAATCAAAAAGATTTAACACATGACAATAATAAGGAATCTCTTCGAAAAAACTTTCCTTTTTTGTACTTGAACACCCTTTAACGTAAAAACGTTTCATAGAAAAAATCTTTTTGATTCTATTAGGCATTTTTGGCTCTGTGTGTGTCTATTGACAGGACTAGACGGCGCAAAAGAGAGATAATTATGGGCTTTATTTATTAAAAATAAATTTTAGTTTTTACTCTATTTTTTTCTAAAAACAGCTGAACACATTTTAAATTTTGGAAGCAGAAGATCGAAGGTACGTTTTATTTAACTGTTTTTTATAAAATCGAAAATCGAGAAAATGCTAAAGAAAATTTTTTTTGTTGCAAGGGAGAAATTAAAATTTCTCAGATTCTATTTCTTTGATAAGTTTGTTTAAATAGAAAATTAATAACAATTGAAACTACCGGGTAGATTGATACAAAGAGTATTGATGACGGACGTAGCTGTCTAGAAAATGCATTCTGCTTTGCTGGTATCTAATTTTTCTTTATCTCTTTATAATTAAGAACTTAAGCCTAAATAATTAATTTATTAATTTATTAGTTTACTTGAAATACTTTTTAAAAAAAATTTGACATTAAATAAACTTTAAGTAAGCTTTAATTTGTATGAATATAGGCATAAATAGTATACTCAGAAGGGAGTACAAGTAAGTGTCTGTTGTTCAATAAATCTAACGAAGATAAAATTTTAATCCACGGAATTGGTGTAATATTTTAATTTGCCAATAGCTTTCCAAAATTCAAAAAATAATTAAATAAAAAAAACTGGAGTGGCCTACACTCAACTTTACTATAGCCAATGGAAACAGATTTTTTATGGATAATATATCTATAAAGAATATAAGTTCAAAGTATACTCAAATCGAAAAAATTATTATTTTCTAAGGGGTAAACTACCCCTTGCCCCTTTCCGATTATGGCCAAAATTTATACAGCTCTTCATCTCCATAAACCAAAGGTCCATACTAAATTTCGTTTTAATATATCATACGGTATGTCCCGTAGAACGTTCACAAATTGTCCCCTTCCCGATTATGCCTAAAAACTATACAGCTCTTTATCTACAAATACCAAAGGCACATACTAAGTTTCAGTTTGATATGTCAAAACGGTATCAGCTGTACAAACTCCACAAAAATAGTGGCATATTAAGTTTAGGCTGTTTTCAGAAGCAGTAGCGGTTTCGTCTGCGGCCAAACCATTGAACTTTGTGACAGCGTCTTTTGATGGGAGAAGGTCTAGTACTTTCTCCTAGATACTATATGGTCTGCACTTGACAAAGCTATTCATGATTTACATTTTTGTTTTTTTATTTTACGAAAAAATACTACTAACTTATGGAAGTGCTGCCTATTAAGATAAAGAAAAGTATGACGGGAATTTGCAGCAGTTGACACTTTGAGAATAAAATAGAAAAGTTTGCAGAACATCTGGAAAGGAGCTACTTTTTATCATGAAAAACTTAAAATATTTTTAAGTATTTTTTTTTTCTTTTTTGATTAATCTCGAACTATGATACTTTTTCCTAAACCATTTAACAACATGTTTTGTCTAAGTTATTGCCGAGAATTGTTTTTCTCTTATCATTCGCTTTTTTATAATTGGCAGTGGGACCTAAAATTCGTATGTTTCCAGGGCCTGCATATTCATAAAGACGGTCGGTCCTGTATGCAAGTGTGTACGGTTTGCGTAGATTTCTGATTATTATGGTCAAAGTGCAATATTTTCCTAATCATTTTTCTATTAAGGTAAATATGAGTCTGTATGAAGTTTAGCAGAAACAAGAAAATATTAATTTAGTAAAACTTTTTGCAAGAACCAAGTTAAAATTAATTAAAAAAATAGTTTTTCCTTTTATATTTTTTTTTTTATCTCCCACAAACACACATTTAAAATATGATGTAACATTGATTATTATTTGATATGATATAACAATCATTTGATATCGTAACGTTTACTTTCTGGACAAACGCAAGAATAGCTGTTGGCGCACACTGTTCAAAAATAATACCATTTTATGTGTTGTGCAGAACAAAAGCAACAGCATAGATCTTATAATAAAAACACATATTTTATTATTTAGATTTCATTTTACAAAAACATATTTCATTTATTTATTTAATGTTTTTTAGTTAAATTAAAAATACAAAAAAACTTAACAAATTAAATTAGCAAATTCTTAGAAATAAACAAAAACAAACTTTTCCTTCTTATCAAAGTGTGCAAAACAAAAGCAACAAATTCAATACTTCGTATATGATCCTTTGTTTTTTATAACAGCCGCACATCTACGGGGCATTGATGCAATCATGTTTGCTATTGTACTATTCGGAAATTCTTTCCACTCAGATTTGATTTCTTGGAACAGCTCGTTTTTATTTTTGAATCTCTTTCCGGCTACCTTTTTTTTCAGTATCCCAAAAAGGTTTTCAATGGGATTCAAGTTGGGTGATTGGGCCGGCCAATCAAGGACTTGAATCCCATTGTCTTTAATGAAATCTTTGACCAACCCTGATGTGATTCGGATGGTTATCGTGTTGAAACACCCTTCGAAGTGGTATATTCCACTCCGCATGTGGCAACATTTGGATCTCAAGGATATCTCTCTACTTGAAGCGGTCCATTATTCCATCAATTTGATAGAAGGGACCCACTCCATCAGCTGAAAAACAAGTCCAGACCATTACACTGCCTTCTCTGTGCTTTACAGACACTTTGCAGTTGCGGGAATCAAGACGTTTACCCGGCAGTCTACGAACTGTACACATGCAATCAGAATTAATTAAATTAAACTTCGATTCATCGCTAAATAAAACTGTTTTCCACTTTTGAGGAGACCACTTTAAATGAGTTTTTGCAAAATTTAATCTAAGTAAATAAAACAATGAAAATTTATTAAAAACTATCACGTAAAAATTATTGTTTTGAAATATTACCTTTGCTGTTTAAGTTTTTTTTGTTAGCAATGGTTTTTTGCATGGTGGATAACTTTTCAAATTGTTTGAAATTGCCTGTCTTCTAATATTGCTGGCCTCAACGTTCAAATTTAGGACTCGAACGACCTCTTTGGAGGTTGCAAATGGATTTTTTTGTTGAAAAAACGACAAATTTTTCTATCTTTTCGCTCGGTGGTTTTTCGTGGGGCTCCTCCTAAATGTTTGGTTTCAACGCTTCATGTCGATTTGTACTTTTGTAATAATCTGCATACGATAGATCGATTGACATTGTATTTTTTGGCAATTTTCTCCTCTATTAAAATCATCAATTATTCGTAATTTAAATTCTTTCTTATATTTATCTCTAGCCATTATTTAGTAAGTGATTTGGTACACAGATTATGAATAACTGATCGAAAACTTCATTCATTATCTTCAAAATCTTCCCAAAAGAATTTCATGATTGGAAAAAAACTTTATTTTAAAAAAATCATAAAAAAATTTTAGTAACTATGATTTGTTGCTTTTGTTATGTACACTTTCTTTTGAAGGTCAACGAGTTTTATTATTGTTTTTAACATTAAATTGATTGATTTGAGTAATATTTTTGCTAAAAATAATTAACCATAAGAGAGTGCAAAAACTAAATAAAACTCTTAAAATAAAAAAAAAGAATAGAAATTGCAAATTGTAGCTTCATATGCACTTTGTTGCTTTTGTTCTGCACAACACTGTATGTATGTTTACACTTTATGGGGGGCTTGATCGATTTTATTTGTTCTTACAGAATCTTTCTGACCATGCGGGAGGATTGATAATCATAAAAACAAAATAATTGTCATATATTTAGTTGGCGTACAGTAGTTTTTAGTGACGAAAAGAAATTAAGGTGGCACAGATGGTCTTGATGACCAATTTTACGATGCTAGAATATAGAAGCTGCTTTTAAATTGCCATCATAGCAGAGAGGGTAGAGTTAAACCATGTTCCACGACAAAACGAAGCACTTGTTACGCTCTCTGAATCACGATTGCGAATCATAGCCATAGTTTACACGACATATACGTGCTTCGTTTTGATTCGAGTTCAAAGTTTGCTTTTTTCAGTGTAGGGGGAATATTGAAGCAGACGACTTTCTAAATGGGTTCCGACCTCAATGATTATTGTAATTTCCGGCTACCTTATTTTTCTAAGTCACGTGCTACAACCAACCATTAATCTACAATTTAGTCATTTCAGTTTATGTGCAGCCACGGCCGCTATTAAAATTTATAAAATTTAAAGAGTGTTCAGAGTGTGACATGTTTTTCAGGTATTTTTTGAACCGCAATACATAGGCTTCTGATATTATCATAGAAAGTGTATTACCTTGACCGCTAAAACAACAATTACTAAAATTTAAAGAATGTTTCGATAGTGATGATATTTTTGCGAATATGACTTCAATTTTTTAAACGTGAATTTATACAGTATAAAACAAAAGGGTTTTGCGCAAATGAAAAATGGTGTAATTTTCGAACCGAAACGGTTAGACACTTCAAACCTAAACGGATTAGGTATAAATTTGTCCCCTATTACAAGAAAAACTAATTAAACCAAAAACTAAATGACACTATTTTTCATATATAACCTTATATTTGAACAGTGATAGGCTGATTCTTAAAATTTACACAGATTATATTTTAAAATATTTAATGTAACAACAAGTAATGAAAATAAATTTAACAAAAATAAAAGTGTGTTCTCTAGGTGTCTCGAATATGGGGAATTTGCCCTTCTCTTCTAAACGTTATTGACATATACTTGATATTTAAACAGGGTATTTAGTACTCTAGTACTCTAATACTCTAGTATTTTTTTTTTTAATAGTAAAATATCTTTATTATTTCATTATATTATATACTAGCTATCGCCGGTGCTTTTTGCTACACCCATCCACAAAAAATACAATAAAAACACTTGAAAGAAAAGTATGACCAACCTTTAACGTGAAAACGCACGCTATTCTCACGTCAAAAATGTTCCCATCAAACCAGTTTTTTGATAGACTATACATTCAAATTCAGTCTGTGTTTTTACTACACAATATATCTTATTAAGGGGGTTACTGATGCAAAATTCTAAGGCGCTACCTATTGCAGTTCTCTAGAACAGGATAATAATTTTTTACTTTTTATGGAGGGTACTATGCTCACTGTCCCAATTCAGCCTATGCTTTTCTCTAGTATACGCGTGGGTATAGGATTTACTTGTACCACTTTAAAGACCATACCTATTATAGTTCTCTATGTATAAAATAATAATTTTTCACTTTTTATGGGAGGTACCACGCCCGCTGTCCCAATTCATTCTGTATTTTGGCACATTATGCGCTTTAGCACAAAGGTTTCTCTTGCAAAGTTTCAAGGCGCTATCTATTGTAGGTTCGCCAGGAACACGATAATAATTTTTCACTTTGACTGCGAGGTACCACCCCCACCATTTCAATTCAGTCTGTGTTTAACTAAACTATGTACGTTAATATGGTGGTTATTTGTCCAAGGCGCTAGCTAGTGCAGTTCTCTAGATACAGGATAATAATTTTTCACTTTGTATGGGAGGTACCACTCCCGCTATTCCAATCCAGTCCGTGTTTAGCTAAACTATGTACGCAAATATGGTGGTTATTTGTGCAAAATTCCAAAACGCCAGCTAGTGTAGTTCTCTAGACACAGGATAATAATTTTTCAATTTGTATGGGAGGTACCACTCCCTCTATTCCAATCCAGTCCATCTTTCTCCAAACTATGAACGTTAATATAGAGGTTACTGGTGCAAAATTTCAAGGTGCTACCTATTACTGTTAGCAATAAACACCATGATAAATATTTACTTTGTATGGGAGATGCCACGCCCACGTCGAATATCAAAAAAATAAGTACCCTATTTTACCATCCGTGTATCTAGTAACAAACTGTGAAAGAAAGATCGGTTCATTGGTGTAGGCATCTATAGCTTTCCGACAAACAAACATACAAACAAACACATTTTGTGTTTTATATATATAGATAAATAATGAAAATATAAAAGAAATTTACATACGGCTTTAACATTGTCGTTAGCCGTAAAAGTGGTCATAAATATAAAAAAAAATTTAGGATATGTATAAATATCTTAATGATTGTATTCATTTATTATAGAATTTCGGTACAATAAATCATTAATAATATATTTTGCTAAATTTCTCCATTTAGTAATTTCACAAAATCCTCTTCTGATATTGTTATAGAATGAAACTGTTGGAATCTGATGAAATTCAAAACAGGGCATCGGCATAGAAAATGTTGTAAAGATACAATTTCTCTTGTATTGCATAAGGAGCATTGTTTTTTTGTGCTTGTTGAAAATCGTGTACCATTTAGATTTATTAGGTCACATCTAGCTTTTAAGATATAGTTCTGGTCAAGTAGTGTCGGGATGTATAGTTGTCCTGCTGCAAATTGGAAATTTTTGTAAAATGTTTGGCTTTGAGATGCTCTTGGGAGGCGTTCGTTATGATACTTCATTTCCAGAAAAGTTAACATGTAGCTTTGATTTTCGCACCATTGATTTGATGCTACACTTGTCTGCCAGTGCATGTTAAAGCCACTTCCTAGCTAGTTAATTGTCTTTGCCCAAAATATGTTTTTTTCCAGAACTTTTACGCTTAATTTATGTGGAGGACGCGACGAATTTAATTTAAAAAGTGTACGTAATAGTGTAAGCTTAATTTAAATGTATACAAATGGCAGTCTTGTAAACCAGGTTCTAACATTAAGACATAGTTTGGGGTGTATTTTGTAGTTTTAGTATACGCTTAACAAAATATCTTCGCAGTTTATCCACAAAGTGCATACATCACCAAATTTAGGCCCCATATGATTGTATGGAACGAATTACAGCTTCAAATAACCAATACTTCGTTTTAAAAGAAATATTGTTTTTGTTCAGCAATGAGTTCCACGTAAAATTTATGCTATTTTTTGCTGCAGTATTTCTATTTAGTATGTGCTTTGTGAATGTCATTTTGGTGTTAGTATCATTCCTACATAGTCATATTCGTTGACTATTTCCACAGTTTCACCTTTAAATAGCCATTTTTCACGGTAAGATAATTTACCTCCATTCCTGAATACCATTATTTTTGATTTTGTTAGGTTTACTTCAAGGTTCCATAAGTCACAATATTCTTCTAATCTTCTAATCATTTTCTGCAACTCATCTACTTCCTCTGCATCACAATATCAACTGCATATAAAAGGAGCCTAATAATAATATTCAGTTCAACAATTGCGACGCCTCCGCCTAAATATTCATCTGAATCATTTATATACAGGGAATATAATAGGGGGGATAGCAAACAACCCTGCCTAATGCCTGAATATGTTTCTAACGGTTCTGAAAGTTCAGTTCCATTTCAAACTGTTGAGTAGATTTTTGAGTAAATGCTATAGAAAAAGTTTACCAATTTTGTAGATACACCAAAACAGTTTAACTTGAACATAAGAGATTGGCGACGGATTTTGTCGAAAGCTGCTTTAAAATCTATGAAAAATGCATACACTTTTTTCTTTTCCTTCATTTTCAAGTTTACAATGGATGCCAAATTATAAATATTATCCATTGTGGAGTAACCTTGTTGTAGCATATAGCCAATTCATCCAAAAGTTCAATTGGAGCATTCTTAAAAAATTCGTAAGGCGCCTTATTTATTTTGGCCTCGTTTAGTACTTCAGTAATTTCATACGTTGTTATTTCTGAGTCTAGAAAGAGATCCTCTATCAGCAGGGACGCATAACTGATTTGATGGGGTATTTGTGCTGGATTCAATAAATCTCTAAAGCATGATCTAAATTCCGATGTTGGGACATTTATACTTGATGCGTGTGTTTGGTTGCGTATTTCTCTTACTAATAAACTATACTCTAGTATAAGAAATAAATAAAAATTAAAGGGTGCCCCATAAGACGTTGAATAATTAATAGCTTGTATTTTTGAAGAGGCACTGAAGATTTATTTTATTTTTATATCGACTTACCTATGGAGATTTATGTAGATGTACATCTTTTCTCCATTACTGTGAAGTTTATACAAAGACGATAGCGCACATATTTTGCTAATATTCAGCAAGACTAAGGACAGACTAAGAACCACTGCCAGATAGGTGTTCGATGTAGATGCCATAGGAGACTTAAGCCTTAGACAGATGCTAACAATTGCAAGAGACTCCGTTGTCAGTACGAAAGTTGACAATTGCTAGTGTTATCACGAGACTCAATGATTGTAAGGTAGCGTAAGTTATCTATAGGCTGCCTGTAGTGCGATTCACTATTCAATTTTAACGATTCTTGACTCGTTAAAAAAAATTTAACAACAAAACGAAAGACTTTGCTATTCAGAAATGCTTTTTAATAACATTTGATGTTGTTATCAATCAGCTGTTTTTCTTAGCAAGTCGAGTATTGTTAATTTAATTACAACTATTTTTGTGTCGTTTACTTTATCAAAATATCAAAAGATAAAGTCGGCCATTAGATGTAAATATAAAATATTCTAAATAATTAATATTTATAATTAAAACACATACATATGTATTTTAGCTACCTTATAAAAATGAATTTAAATAATTTTTTAGGAATAATATTAAAAACAAACAAAAAATGAAGCACTTGTGTGGAAAGTTTTGTATATTTTGTTTATTATTTTTCATTCCTCTTTGTTCTTTTCGCTATTTTGCCATTTTGTTTAGCAGCATTGCCATTTATTTTTTTTTGGTATTTTTCATTTGTTAGTGAATCGTAAATGCGTTAGTGCAAGCAAATAAACATGTTGATGTATTTAACAAGTGTTAGATCGTTAAAAGTTAGTGAATTGCACTACTGAAATCATTTTAGATCCAATTAATATAGGACATATCAAGTAACTAATTTAAAAGTGTTAAGAAATGGAAAATTTACCTAGATCCAGGCTAGTATTACAAAAACTAACACTATAACAACCACGTAGAGGTTAGATCTAAGATTTTTTACAGATCATAGAAAGTGTTAGAAATCTTAGAAGCTAGTTATGTGACAAGCCATGTGATAGTACTTTTCCTCCTGGGTATATTTTAAGTACAAGATCGGTAATCGATGTGTTACCACCCAGTAACAATTTAAAAAAAATGTAATCTATTTTGGAATTAAGCATTTGTGGTGGAAGGACTTTCAATCTGAATTACCAACTAAATGATTTCAGAATTAATTACGTAACGTATAGTACGCGATAAAATGTAATGTATATAATGTTTTGTTTTTTTTTGGTTCTAAAAAATTAAGTAGGCAACTTTTAAATTTGTAAAACTTCTTTTAAATAATAAAATATTTAGTAAAAACAAGGCATTCTCTTTTAAACTAAAAGAATTAGTTCAATTCCTAACAAATTTTTTGAAGTTTAATGTAAAGTGTTTTGTAATCGAGTAAGAGAATTTTTTATTCACAAAAGTAAGTCATTATGTGGCAAGTGTTTCTTTTGAAAATGCCTAATTTTTTGCTGGGCAACTAAAAATGGTGCAAGTTTATCCGTTTTTTTTTTTATTTAAAATTAAAAATGTTAATGTTTAAAGGTACAGTGCCTCTCCGGATAGGATCCATATGCTGCAAGAATGTACCCTGATAGTACTTTGTCCCAATCTCAGAGAAGCTTTAATCGTTTCATTTACTCACATGGAACAATCCAATGGGATTAGGTCTTAGGAATATCGTAGCCATTATTTTGATAAAATTGCAGAGCAGTTTGTAGACAGACATAACTAGATAAAACTTGAAAAGAAAGAAAAAACGAGTCTTCCGCACTGAAAATTTTGTCTGCAACAATTAAAGGTTTCAATTAGTTTTAAATTAAAATTCAATGAATTTGTTAATTGGTTCAAATGTATATTTGAAGAACAAAAAAATTTTAAATTAATCAAATAATTGAATCAATTAATTATTTAATTAAATTTGAATCTAAAACTAATTAAAACCTTTAATTGGTGAAAATATACATATTTTTCTTTACGACTATGAGGTTTTAATATCTTTGACATTGTTTATTATATAGTTATTTTTATGCAGAACATTGCAGAGATTTCTGTATGAGGCAAGACAGTCTCAAGTAGAAAACCGTTCTTCAGTAAAAAACCTAACCGTGAACAAACTTATTTTAAGTAAATTTTTACGTTTAAAAAGGCAACGAGCATGGATGTGTTATTTTATCTGGTGATATTTTTTTATATGTATGAGTATAATTTCTGGCTACGTAAATATATAAAACTGTCTATATACTATAAAATATTGTAAATATGTTAATACTTGTATACTTGTATACTAAGGCAAAGGTTGTTACTTTAGGTATTAACTACTTGAAGTTGTGGCTGGCTCTGTAAAGTATTGCATGAGTAGTAGTTGCTAGACCTGTATACTCTAAGAATATACACAATAAATATAAAATAAACATTAAATGTTGGTTTACTGTCTTTGTAGTTGTAAGTAATTGTTGCTGTAGTTGTCATCATGTCTATAACAACAATAGACAACCAACAAGTATAAAATGACAATACTAACATAAAAAATACAAACAATTTTAAAATGAGTTCCATACAATATACAAGAATAAGAAAGCTTAACATATTTTTCCTTTAACTTAAAATTCTTCACTTGGGGCTGGCAACTAACTAGAGATTCATGCTGTTGTTTTTGCATTTTATGACTTGAGGTCTATTAATAATGTCTTTTTATATTTATGGCGTACATCCTAATACCACATTAAAGAAAATAATAATTTGTTGGCCGCAATTTAATTAAATTTTTAGCATTTCGTTCTTTCATCACACTTTAAATGGTGATATTGTGTAAAGGCGGTTTTTTAAATATTAATATAATGTTTGATGATATGGGACAGTTGTAAAAATATAACAAGTTATTTAATATTAAGATTAAAATAATGAATTAATTTTGAAAGAATTTCAAAATTTCAATAAGGAAGGATATTTTATTAAAACTGTAAATATGCAGATTGAAAATAATCTTGAAATATTGCGTTTCCGCTATTTTAACAAGAAATGGACATTGTTGTAATATTTTTTAATATAAAATTATGGTTAAAGAAAAAAAGTTAAAGTACGAAATATTGCCTCATTCTATTATATTTTCAAATTCCTTTTGTACTATTAAAAAAAAATGCCCCATTAACATTCCACTACAGCCTTTGTTCGTAATTCGCTCTCTCATGCGTAATTTAATTTAATTCGTTATACAAATTTTTGAGAATTACCACATTTGTACCAAATTCAGTTTGAATTACCTTCTGAATTACGAAGAAAACAGTATCTTCTCTAATCTTTATCGGAACTAAATCGAAAAAAAGTATAAACAAAATTTGTCATTAAAAGTAAAATTCGATTAAGTCTATAAAATGAAAATAAGATAAATCAGTGAAGTGCGAGTTAGTCTCACATACGTAGGGTTCCGTACTATGTCTAGTACGCCTTAAAAAACTACAGTTGTTAATTTTTTCATGTCTTATGGGGCACCCTTTTCTTTTTAAAATCAAAGTCATATTCGCGAAAATGCATCGCTATTGGAACACCCTTTAAATTTTAGGAACGGCCATGGTAATACACTTTCTATAAAAATATCAGGACTACCTATTGCGGTCCAAAAAATAAGGTAATATACGTCAAAAACATGTCACTGATGGATCACCCTTTAATTTTTATTATTTGTTATAGTTTCCATAGTAATAAACCTCTTGTAAAACTTCAAGAGTCTACTTATTATTGTTCAAAACTTAGGCCATATACATGCAAGGCACGTCACTCTCGGAACACCCTTTATTTTAAAGTTTAATTAAATAGAAAGCAAATATAGAGTTAATTACTGTCTGCAAATTTTAAGTGGTTGCCTCCTATAGCTCAAAAAAAATAAAGACATAACGGCAAATAACACCTCACTTTCGGAACACCCGATAAGTTTTATTATTTATTGCTATAGTGGCCACAGTTATACACATTCTGTGAAAATTTCAAGAGTCTACCTATTATGGTTCAAAACTTAGGCCTTATACATACATATCACGCCATTATCGGAACACCCTTTAATTTTTAGGTTTATTTTTTTAGACTTGTTTATAAAGCGAACTAAGTTTTAATTACTGTTTGTAAATTTTCAGTGTATGCTTCCTACAGATCAAGAAATAAACACACGTTCTTTAATAACACCTCCTTATCGGAACACCCTATAAATTTTAATATTTATTGCTATAGCGGCCACATTTATACCACTTCTGCGAAAATTTCAAGAGTCTACCTATTATGGTTCAAAACTTTATAGATACAAATCACGCCACTATCGGAACACTCTTTAATTTTTAGGTTTATTTTTTTATACTTATTTATATAGCGAACTAAGTTTTAATTACTGTTTTTAAATCTTGAGTCTATGCCTCCTACAGTTCACGAAATAGGCACATATTCGTGAATAACACCTCTCTATCGGAACACCCTATAAGTATTTGTTGAATTTGTTGCTATAGCGGCAACAGCTATACATCATCTGTGAAAATTTCAAGAGTCTACTTATTACGGTTCCAGAGATAAAAGGCGCTTACAGACGGACAGACGGACAGACATTGTAGCGAAAACTATAGGGTTACGTTTTTACACTTTGTGTACGGAACCCTAAAAATGTAACGAAATTTTTGTGTTACATGAAAAGTTTAGAGTTCAACTTTTTAAACTTTGTATTGCAGAAAAATTTCATTTCAGATTATTCTTAAGGAGTAATACTTTCTAGATTTTTACTAATTTAGTATTTGCTATATAAAAAATCCCATAATATAGTTGGATCACAAGTTTTTATAGAATTCAATTTTAAGCAGATACATTTTAGCAGATGAGTACCTCATTTTTCGCTAAGCACGTGTTCTTCTAAAGGATGTATACCTTCCGAACTGTGTAAATTAACTGGTAGAGATTGAGGTTAATTACTGATATTAACTTTTTATTTTTTATCGCAATTCATTTGGATGTTTGGATGTTTGAAGTAAAAAACTGTTAACTTTGTTCACTAGCTACTGTCTCGATTCAGGCAATCTATCTGTGTCTAATTACCAAATTTTTATTTGTGTTTTTGAAACATTTTTACTGATGTTTTATCAGCAGGAAAAGGTTAGTGAATATTAGTTAGTTTTGAACGCTTTAATTCTAAAATAATTTATTATTTTACAATTGAAAAAATTTTTTAAGTGGAGTTAGTTACTTCTTGCTCAACTGCGACAAGTAAAAAATTTCAAATAAATATACATAAATTTGGTATTAAATTGATTGGATTTGTTCGGCCAGTAAATGATATACAGTTGTCATACCCTTCGGTGAAGACCGTCGTCACTGACTGGTAGTAATACAAACGCGGCTTGATCCAAAGCGTCGCCAAACGTACCAAACCAACAGTCACTGGCTGTCAGTCAGACAGTCTTTAAGGAAATGTATGACAACAGTATAAATAAAATTTCTCTACAACGACGAAAAAATGTCAAATTGCATTAAGAATGGATAGTGGAAACGGGGTAATTCAAAGAGCGAATTAAGTAAAGTTGAAGTGGAAATATGGTAAAAGTCTACATCCCTTTGGGTGAAAAATTTTAGTTTTTCCTATTATAACGGCTTGAGAGGTAGAAAGAGAGCAACTAAACGTGATAATAAAATTAAATATTTTTACACAAAAATTCAACAATTATTGTTTCATTTTTTTTTTTCGAATTTGTTGGTTTTTGCTCAAATTTCTTTTTATTCTCTATTTTATTTATTTACTTTCCTTCCCCGATTTTCTATATCAAAAAATCAGTATAGTGGCTTCCATAGGCTACTAAGATCACTTTCTCTATCGGCTGGCGATTGCAATGCTAAACAAACATTCTGAAGATCCTCAGAAGTTACATCGAAAAGTCGTTTTTTGTTTGACTCAATTGAAGACATTGGTTGTTAATGTTTTCACGTGGCTAACCAACATATTGACTTAATAATCAAAAATAAGAAAATTTCTGATATTATTGATTATGGCATAGCAAGAGAAATTATTAAAGTTTAAGTATAACAAGAATTACATTTAGGTCACTCGGGACCACTATTGTTTTTATATACAAAACTCAAGATATAGTGTCGTCGACTGGATTACTGGAGAAGCACTCTCATAAATTGCTTAAAATATGGAAAGTGTCTTCATTGTTTGAAAAAAGAAATGCTAGAAGATGTAGAGATTGATTTTATTAAAAACATATTCGACTAACAACAACAAAAAAACTTGAAAGGCATGTTATACCTAGGCTTCCCTTGCATACTGCTGGACTTTTTCCGATAATATTGACTACCGACTCAGCGTCTTCCAGGCATAGTCTGCATCTTCTACGATTTTCATCTTAGCTAGAGGATACTTGAAGTTTCCATGACCTGTCTCTAACGCTGTTATCCTTTCAGGTATAGTGAGTTCAGCCATTGTAGGACCTTTGCTCGTATTAGGGAATTACCCAGTGATACGTGGGGTTCTGGGTTTACAGACCCATCAATTTTTATTTTATCAAAAGTAATTGAGAAACTCCTAGCAACCAAGTTTAACAAAATTTAGAGGGAATAGGATCGGAATACTTTCATTCTCGTTTGAAATTCAAATTAAGAACACTACGGAGTACTAATTAAGTTCAATAATTGAAATAAAGCACAATTTAGTAAATGTAGTAAAATACGCCTTGAGAAAAAATATGGTTTTGCACTTCTCATAAACGTGTCTCACTTAAAGATGGCTTTTGACCTCGGCTAAAAAAAGAATGGAATGGAAAACAAAGACTTATGATCAATATTGTACTAACATAACAGTTAAACTACATAAAGATTTACTCCTTCTATTCAATTAAATAACCAAATTTTATCGTAGACTTCGTAGGTCAAAAACCTTGGTACACATCTTAAGCCTCAAAGTAGCAATACTGACTAAAATGAAATACAAAGCATAAGAAATAAATAGGCTTATTGGTAAGAAACTCTATTCTTAGCATATATTGCATTATAGTTCGATCCTTCAAGCAATATGGTGTTACGGTATTCAGTTATGGTGTACAGCTTCAGCTTCAAACTCAGTAAAACTAGAAGGTACCTAAATAAGATTCCACGAATGTTCTCAGTCACTCTCTGATACATATATTTAAAACTCGAACGTTCACTTGCGGTAACGTACTTAAAGAAGCTTGATACACAGCTAAATCCGCTATACTGTAGCCTCTTAAAATGATCGACTAAAAACATTTGAGATATGATTAGAGCAAAATTAAAATAAGTCAAACTATTTCAGTTATACCCCAATATTTTTTTTACTTTAAAAATATTTTAAAAATTCGTATCCTTTAAATAAATGTTTTTCTCGTCTTACAGTTTAAATTCTGGCTCGTCTGTAAAAAAAATATATTTCTTCATAAAATATACGGCTTTATTTTACTTTCTCTTTTTAGGGTTCCGTACAAAAAGTGAAAAACGTACCCTATTGTTTTTGCTACAATGTCTGTCCGTCTGCCCGTCTGTCAGCGCCTTTTATCTCTGGAACCGTAATAGGTAGACTCTTGAAATTTTCACAGATGATGTATACCTGTTGCCGCTATAGCAAAAAATACTAAAACTAATAGGGTGTTCCAATAGAGAGGTGTTATTCACGAAATTGTGTTTATTTCTTGAACCGTAGGAGGGATACACTAAAAATTTACAAACTGAAATTAAAACCTAGTTCGCTTTATAAACAAGTCTAAAAAAATTAACCTAAAAATTAAAGGGTGTTCCGATAGTGGTGTGATTTGCATGTATAAGACCTAAGTTTTGAACCATAATAGGTAGACTCTTAAAATTTTCACAGAAGGTGTATAACTGTAGCCACTATAGCAACAAATACTGCTACTTATAGGGTGTTCCGAAAGTGACGTGTTATTTGCCTTTATGTATTTATTTCTTGAGCTATAGGAGGCAACCACTTAAAATTTGCAGTGATTTAAACTATGTTTGCAATTTAGGCAAGTATACAATATTAAGCCTAAAAAATAACGGGTGTTCCGTTAGTGACGTGATTTGTACGTATATGGCATAGGTTTGAACGATAATAGGTAGACTCTTGAAGTTTTACAGGAGGTGTAATACAATGCCACTATAAAAAATAGTAAAAATTAAAGGGTGTGCCGACAGCGACTTGATTTGCATAAACATTGACTAATTTTTTAACCATAATAGATTCTTGAAATTTTCACAAATGTTGTATTACTATGACCCCTATAAAAGCAATAAAAATTTAAATTGTTCTCCGACAGTGACGTCTTTTGAATGTATAACGACATGTTTTTTTAACCGTAATAGCTAGACTCTTCCAATTTTTATAGAAGATGTGTTGCCATGGCCGTTATGGCAATTAATAAAAATTAAAGGGTGTTCTGACAGTGACATGTTTTTTACGTATAGTAACTTATTTTTTAATAGTAATAGGTAGACTCTTGATATATTCATAGAAAGAAAATTGCCATGGCCGCTATAGCAAATAACCAAATTAAAGGTTATTCCGAAAGAGATATGATTTGTACGTAAATAGCCTTATTTTTTGAACCATAATAGGTAGACTCTATAATGTTTACAGTAGATGTTGTACTTCGGCCACTGTAACAATTACTAATATCTAAAAGGTGTTCCATCAGTGACATGTTTTTCACGTATATTACCTTATTTTTTTTGAACCGCAATAGGTAGGCACATGTATATTTTATTGATAGTGTATTAACATAGCCACTATAACAAAAATTTATCAAATTTAAAGTGTGTTCCAACAGTGATGCAATTTTCGTGACTATGACTATAATTATAATTTTAAAATTAAAGGGTGACTCATAAGACATGAAAAAATTAACAACTTGAATTTCTAAAGTTCTACTAAACATAGTACGGAACCCTACGTGTATGAGTCTAACTCGCACTTGACTGATTTATTTATAAATTTGTTTTAATTTTGTCTCTATTAATTGTCATAATATAGTTAATATTTTGACAAAATTAAAATTTTAATTTTAAGAGTTAATCCGCTTATGAAGTTTAATTAAATATACATTTTTAGTAAAGAAGAATAAATTTAGTGAAATCTCTTGTTCGGGATAAAAAGATATTGATATTGAAGCACTTACATCGTCACTGATATATTTTTTCTATTCATTACTGCCCTTTGTCATTATGTTTTTAATTAAAATTTTTTTTAAATAAACTAGATCATGAGTGCTAAATTAATACATTTATGTCATGCAAAATACAATAAATATTTATAAAAAAATATTAAAACTGCTTAAAAATGAAAATATATTAGTAGATTATATATGCCTTCCACTAGTACTGGAGTCAACGCAGGTCTACATAATATTTTCAATTTTCAAATACCAAAAAATAAATAAAAAAAAATTGAAAGTAAAAAAGGGAGTAAAAATGTAATAAAACCACAAACTATTTACAGCAAGAAAAACTTTTACACACACACACACACATCCTTGCACACTAACATTGGTTCGATATAAATACCACAAAAATGTCAACCAAAATAAAGCAGTGGCATACAATCACGTACATAATAAATGAGTTCTGGCATATTTTTATCCCCCAAAAATACAATTATGTAACAAAATGAAAGCGAAGCAATACAAAATTTAGATAAAGAGCCAAATACCCTAAAAGAACACATTCATGTTATTCGTTTATATAAAATTTAATGAAATGTTCACCCAACAAATAACACTATATAAGACATATTAAAAATTATTAAATTTAATTAATGTATTCATAACGTATTGTAAATTTTAATTGTCTTATGAAATACAATCAAAGTAGTTACGAACGCTAAAAAAATCAAATTTGTAAAACTAAAGTCAATATCACGAATATGTGCTTAAAAGGCTGATACATATTTTAATTTATTATATTCAGTTTAGTCCATGTGTTTCATAATTTACATAAAATTTAATAAATATAACAAAAAAAAGTCCGTTCGCAATGACTATTCCATTTTTGGTTGCATTCCACGACATTTTCTAAACTTATGAAAAAATGTTGTATACGCTGCTGCAACTCTTTACATAACATTCGTACGACTTAGTAGGTTGTGAATTGAACAAATAAATAATGAAATATTAATTGTCACAGAATTAATTGCTACATCGGGAAACACTTAATTGAGTCAAATTATATGTTAAAACGAATTGTAATAAAAGCAATGCGATTATAAAATTATACGCAATTGTGCATATCGCGCATTTTGCTTCGAAAATCTTTTCTTTTATTATTCTCTAAGCATCTTTGTGTTAATACAAACTGTACTGCTAGATAGCTTATTCTATTCGATTCGATGAATTCAAACCATTTTTTTAGTTAATTTTATTTTTCTCGCTGCGTTGTTACCATTTAATATCGCCTTTGTATACTTTTTCCATAATGTTATTTAAGACTAGCTGTGCCCGCGACGTCGTGGGCGTCCTGAAAATATTTTGCTCGATTTCGCTTTGAAAGCATTCCACACCAATTGAAAGACTCTTATTTTTATAGTGCTTCAGTTATGGTTTATGTATATAATTTATATAAAGGTACCCATCCCTTGATAGAATTCTAAAATTTATAAAAAATTCTAAAAATAAACCTCTGTAAGTGTGGTTTAAAATATTTTAATAACACAAAGTAAAAATAAAAATTTTAATCAACTGGCGCTATCTGTTGCGTAATAGTTTCTAAAATATCCCACTTTCAAAAATAAAAAGGTGTGTGGTGAAAATGTAACCGAGTTGAAAATATCCTAGTTTTAAACCGAAAATTTCAGCACCTTTAAACCGGCAATTGTATTTTCAATGCCTTTTCTCAACTTTCTCTTGGAAATAAGATATTTTTGTGGATAAAAAGTATCCGATATTGGGATCAGGATACAGTAGTATTTACGTGATGCGAACACAAACAATTAAGGACAGACAGACAGACGGGAATGAGTTAATATTTTATTATATGTATAGATATCTATCTTAGACTAATTATTTTCCTATTTTAAAATACTTTTGAATATAATAAGTTCTTGTAGGTGTATAAATTTTTAAAAAATGTAGCTTGATGACATCACTCTGGTTGTTTATTCGACGTACTGCTAAGCGCTTTTACTAACTTCTCCAAACATATAATAAAATAGAAACTCATTTCCTGTCTATCCGTCTTTTTTTGAGTTCGCATCACGTAAAAACTACCAGATGGATTTTAATGAAATTTAGTGAGGAGGTACTTTAGTATCCTGATATATCCAATATCCAATAAAGGATACTTTTTTTTCGTAAAAATATTTTAACTCCAAAAGAAAGTGGAAAAAAAGCAGTGCAAGTACGCGGATTTTTTTAACGATTTAAAGGTACTGCATACTTTAAGGCATCTTTTATTTTTGAAAACATTATATTTTAAGCAATGTTGCGCAACATTGAGTAACTCATTTCCTGTCTGTCTATGACAGAGCTTTACAATAACTTTTAGAATTTCATACAGGGATGGGTAACTTTATATAAAGCAAATGCGTAATAGTCTTAAAATTTGGTGTGGATTCCTTTAAAAGCAAAATCGAACAAAATATTGTTAGGACGCACACAACGTGTGTGGCGACAGCTACATCTTGCACATAATTATTTATATATAACTCTCTGGGTATGTTTCCAACATAAATAGGTTTGCCAGATCTCTTAGGGGTAAGAATATCATTATTTCGGTTATATAATTTTAGAGCTCTATATAAATTTTAGAATTATACCCAGGGAAGGCTACATCTATATAAAGAAAATATACATATAAACCATAACTGAAGCACTATAAAAGTAAGATACCTAATATTTCGTGTGGATTGCATCCATAGCAAGATCGAAAAAATATTATCAGGACGCTCACGACGCACACTGGGGATTTTTGTATGGAGGTGATGAAAAAAATATATTTATCAAAAAATGTAGTGATTTCATAAGAAATATAGTTTTATTTATATAGTAATACACATAAGTAATAAAAATAAAGAAAGTGAGACAAATGTATATCGTGACCTACAATGTAAAAAGCCCTAACTAACAAAAAAATTTAAATGTTTTTTTTTAAATTTATTTTAAATCTATTTTTAAATTATTATTCAAGAAGAGCCTTAACTTCGTCGCTTATAACACTATGCTTTTTCTGGCTAAATGAAGGAGTCAAATGTGAGATCATGACATCTGATGTTACCATCATTCGGTGCATAATATCTTCCTTCGTGGCAATTCGACTGCATTTTCTGGAGTGTCTAAGGCGATATTTTTTATAGTCTTTGTTACTTTCCTGAGCCTCTTCGGATAGTAAGCCTACAGAAAAAATACAATTTTCAATTATATCTTTCCCATGAATCAGAATTTTTCGAAATGTAGGTGGCGTATTGTACCACTCGTACAGTGTAACAAACTCTTTTTCCGTATCGTTTGACGCGATCACAGCTCTTCTCAAACAATTTACGTCGCCGACCAAGTGCAGAACTGGTAGAACATTCAGCCTTAGAAAACTTAATTGTAAATGTGCTTTCAAGCCAATTTGCATTCTTTTTTTCAAATCACAACTTTGTACGATTAGAATCCTGCCATCTTTGTTTGCAGTTAGAGTAAAAGCCTTTATATATTGTATCCAAAATTTCACATGCTCTAGTTTCGTTTACTACTGTTACTGTTTAATTTTGTTCTGTCTTTGTCAAACTCCAGAAGCTTCGATCATAAAAACCCATGTGAAATAGAAAAACTTTCCATTGTCGTAAAACTCCTGGGCCTTAGTTTTAGTTTTAATAAAAAACCGGAGAAAAATCGATTGTACTTTTCACGTTCGTCGGCACTTGTTAAATGACAAAAATCCATCAATACTATAAATACAGAAAACTAATATTTTTTACCTATAAAAATATTTATATAAACGGATGAAAGTAATTGTAATTCTTGATTTTTCTAAATTTGTTTAAGCAAAATCCGACTAGTGGTTCTTGAGTTATGTTAAACAAAAGAGCCTTATCAGAATTGAGTCGCGAATCAGTCAGCTGAAAAATGTTGTACTGTGTAATGCAACAAATTGAGAGGTGGCACCAGGTGGCACTTGAAATCGATTAAAAATGTAAAAACAGATATGAGGCAATGTATTAGTAGTGATTTCCAACTGTGGGAAAGTATGGCCAAAATTGTAGGCCCACATGTTTGGAGAAAAAAGGGATTTTTGTTATAAGTTCATAAAAAAAACTGCATACATACATACATACATACATACATACATACATACATACATACATACATACATACATACATACATACATACATACATACATACATACATACATACATACATACATACATACATAGGTACATATTCTATTTTAATAACATTTTCATTTTTTTTGTATTAAAAAATATTTAATTTTTTCATAATCAATATTTTTATTGACTTAATTAGTTTTCAATAAATAATTATTAAAAATTTAACAAAATAAAAAGGAGCTAAAAATGGCTAAATTTATTTTTAAAAGGAGCTAAGGCTTAAATGCAAATTTCTCAAGCTATATCAAAGAGAAAAGCTAACTTTAGCTCCAAAAAAAATGTAAAATGGCCCACTTAAAAAATGGCCCCCTGTCAAATAAAAAAAAAAAAATTAAAACCAGATAAAAATAACTAAGTTCTGAAGACAGAAATATGAAAATATTATAAACAAATTGATAATCTTCTCTCTTTTTCTTTTGAAAAAAAAAAAAAGAAAAACGTTAAAAATAGCGTTGATTCTAGTCAAAATATTATTAATCATAAAAATACAATTTTTAAACCGATTACCAAATGTTACTAATAATTTGACTTTCCACACAAAGAATTTAAATAAAATTTACCTAAATGCCTTTTTGATATTCGTTCTGTAAAAGCAAACGAAGAGAGTTAATTAATGGCGCATTTAATTAATATTCCACCCTGCTAAGCAATAGGATATTATTACAAAATAAATAAAGCAATGCTCATGAACTATCTAGCTAAGAGCTAATAATTAAGTATTATTTTACAACAAATTAATTTGATTTTTAAAAATATTACACTTTTACAGCTACTCTTAAAAATTGGGTAAGGACAGAGGAGAAAACAAACAAACCAACAGAGGACCAACCAAGTTACTAATAAAACAAACGCCTTCACACCATGTGAATAGTGTGTGAACCTTTTCTTGACATTACTGTTTAAAAAAATATTACTGTTTTATGATTGACATCCTTTTTTACTCATAAAAGCAAAGGCAACATCAAGTTTTTTTATTTTTATTTTCAAATTATGTCTGTTTGTCAAAATAAAACAAAGTTACAAACACAAACAAATAAAATGGCATGTAAGAAATATTAAATTTCAAAATCGAAATCATTTTTCACATCAAGTGACTAGTAAAACTTAATAATTTAACGAACATTTAATATGAATAAAAAAATAAACATGTCAAAAGAACTAAATGCATGTCATAAACATTTTTTTCAGATTTTGCTTTGTTTAGCAGTATCAATTTAAAATAAAAATTATACATACACACATATGTCTATTATATGTATGTGTGTAAGTTAGGAATTATTTCAAAAGAGTTTCCAACATAAATGTGCAGATTTTGTTTTACACACGAGATAAAACATTACTAAAAATCTCTCTATCCCTACAGAAATTAAATAAATTTTGCTATGAATATTAATGTATGAGTAATTTAAAACACTACCGTTAGGATCTACATATTTTTTACAAAGTTTTTATTTTACAATGCTGCAAATGATCAATTTGGCTTATTTTTCAATATGAGCACTCAGTACAAGTCTTTATTTGCTAATAAGTCTAGCAAATAATAAATCTAGAAAATAAAGCATCTAGTCTTGTACTTGTTATAGCGGTTATAATTTTTAAGTGGCTGGCTGTCTATTACTTTTATAAAAACACAACACCATGTTACTGTAAAGGCTTTACTCTCACATTAATGTTGCGGATACATAAATTTTACGTACACCTTTAGCGTTTGAAATTTACTGCAGACGTATCATATGGTTTTGATGTTTAACAGGCGCTTAAATCAATAAGTTTTATATTCGAAATTAGGCCGGTTCGCACACTTTTCCTGTAAAATATTTTTTTTTCAAATTACTAATACATATATTATCATTGTTGATACTCAATGTATCACCTTTTTATAATACTAAATCTAAGAGAAGCATTAATGATTTTTAAATTAATTTTTAAATTTGTTTAAATTCCAAAAAAAAAAAAATAAAACCCCAAGACTTAGATTTCAGATAACTGTCAACGTAGCACCCCATTGTAAATCTTTTTTATCTGCTTTTACGATAAAGAAACATATAAGTCGACTATTTTTAATTATAACTAGCTGTGCCTTTTTTGTATTTTGGAGAAAATAGTCTTATTTAATTATTTTTGCTGTAACTTTGGAAAGAAAAACGATAAATTAGTAACTTAAATTGTAAATTAGAGCATACTTTACGTGCCTTTAAAAAAAATGTTTCTTTTTTGTTTAAATAAAAAAAAAAATAAATATTTAATATGCATTTATATTAGCAAAGTTTTAACATAAAATCCGTTTTTTTTTCCAAAAATCCATAACTCCAGAGATTTAACTCAAAAAATTCACGTTAGAAAATATTACGAATTTTTATTTATAAACAGAAAACAAACATTTCAGAAAATAAACATTAAAAAAAACTTATAAGGCTTTTTTATTTACTTCATTTTATTAACTTCAAAAGCAATATTAACTTCCTAATCATCATTATCTTCACAATCATCATTAAAATAGTCTTCATCATTGTCATCATTATCGTTCTCACTCTGGGGAAGAATAAGTAACTCCAATGCAGAGTTTGACATTTGCTTCATTTTCTTTTTACAATTATTTCTCATGCTTGAAATGAATGGATCAGAAGTTAAAAGAAATCTATTGAACACATCTTGTATGGTATTTTTCCTACTACATTTACGCGAAAAGTGCTCCCTATAACTTTTAAAGTCCTTATTTCTACCTTCTTGAGATTCTTCAGTTAGTTGGCCAATAGGCAATAGTGAAAGCGATATAATTTCTGGCCCGTGAATAAAATATTTATGTAGAGTAGGAGGCATATAATACCATGGATAATTTTTAACAAATATCTTTGCAGTATCATTAGCGAAATTAGAAAACCTTTCGATATTGATCTCAATGCCACTGGAAACAACTATTAATATTGTATGCATATTTTTTATCAACTGCAAATCAATTTTTGTAATTTCTGCAGATACTTCAGCATTCTGAAAAAAAAACGCCTTGCAGTATTCCCATCATTTGAGTTTCCAAAGGTTTTGGTTGGTCAACAATCAATCCAGTTTTCTCTCTAAATTCCCTTTGTATGCGTCTTTTTGTATCAGCAACAATTTTTTTTTCATCATCACATCTAGTTTGCCATTTTTTTATCGGGAGTTTATATGATAAGTGAATAAGACACTCAAAAAATCTTATCCAGCCATGAAGGACAGATAAACCAAACTGCATGTTATCTATATTTTTATTATTTGAAATCATTTTATCAATATTGTTGAACTCTTTACTTGTGGCGCCACATACATATATAGCACTTTTGTGTGGACTTTGTGTCTGTAATAGCGTTACAAACTTTACCGTCTATCATCACTAGAATTAGTTCGTGATTAACTTTCACTAATCTCTCTCCAACTAATATACTGCGGAATCGACAAGAGCCTTTTTTTCAGTCTCCACTCTTTCTTTTTCGAGTTTAATATTGTCGGTCGTTTCTAACAACAACAAAAGATAATAAAAACAACTTGTTGTTTTGTTTGTTTTTTTCACATTGATTTTTAGCAACTGGAATTCTCTCACAAAAACCTTCATAACTCAAAAATCGCATAAATGAGCAAATAGGTATTCTGGGATTTATTAGCTACAATCTTATATTTTAAGAGCATAAAAGCATTTTTTCCTGCACTCATCCGCAAAGTTGTTGAAACTCAATATATAGATCAAAAATACCACATTATTAGATAAATTTAATTCTTTTTTTATATTTTTAAAACATTTATCTAAACAAAAAAATAATTTTTTAAATGCTCATATACCTGAAGTTGACGGTTCCATTATAAAACTTTTACTTATAGAAGTCTTAACAAAAACTATAATCACTTGAATTTTAAAAATATTCTCTTTTAATCAATGCGCGCAAAAATAACAAAAATGACTGAACTTTGAACACACACTGCAAATAAAGTAAACTACCAAGAACTTTTATTTTTGCAGTTAGTGATGTAGAATTTTATTTGCTTTCATATGGTACCAAATACGGTTGTGAAAGTTAAAGTTCATCTTTTGAATTAATCGCCACTTGTGAAGGCTTTTACCCCACAGTGCGTCGTGGGCGTCCTGACGATATTTTGCTCGATTTTGCTTTGAAAGTATTCCACACCAATTGTAAGACTCTTACTTTTTTATTGCTTCAGTTATGGTTTATGTATTTACTTTATATAAAGGTACCCATCCCTGGATACAATTTTAAAATTTATAAAAAATTCTAAAAACTATTGTAAACCTCTGTAAGAGATATTTAAAATATTTTAATAGCAATTTGGCGCCATCTGTTGCGCAACCGTGATTAAAATATCCCAGTTTCAAACCGAATATTTCAGTACTATTAAACCGGAAATTGCGTATGTACTTTCATTGCTTTTTCACGATTTTCTCTTGGAAATGTGATATTTTTGCGGAAAAAAAGTATCTCCTCAAAAAATTTTGTTAAAATCCATCCAGTCAGCGATGCCAACTAAGCTCTTTTCGCGGTAATTTTAGTTCAATTGGCACTTTATGTTTTTTTTTTTTTAATATTCCCTTTTTATCCCTTATTCTTTCATCTTTGTTGTCAATCACATAACATTTTAATTCATATAAAATATGGTTATGATTTAACACCAAGCTTATTTGGAAAAATAAATTCATATAAAACATACATATGTATATCAATTACATATATAAAATCAAATAAGATCAGAAGGAGAATGTAAAAATTTTATTCTTTTTTTTTGTACATTCACAGAGCCAAAAATGCCTAATAGAATCAAAACAATTTTCTCTATGAAATGTTTTTAGGCTTAGGAGTATGCCAACAGAAATAAAATAAGTTATTTTCAAAGGGATTCCTTATCAATACGGAAATCCCATTAACGCAATAAGAAAACTTGTTATTCACAATTTTTTACTCATTTTTTACACAAAAAAAAAAAAAAAAACAATCCATAAAGAAAAAGTTTTTGATTCTATTAGGATTTCTTCTGAATTGTATAAAAAAGGGATTTCTTATTAATTTCATTAGGCTACTTAATTGATTTTTTCAAAAACGGTTTTCCTGATTGATTTCATTGGGTTCCTATATGATCATACATATGTAAATCATCTTTTTAATTTTCTTAATAAGGATATCTTCTTGATTAAATTAGCTTTCTTGTTATTTCGTTTATATGAATCAATATACATATGTATGTAGAAACTGATTGTTAAAACAAAAAATATAAAACAAACATTAGGTGTAGTGGTTAAGTGAATGCCTATAAAACGAAGCACACCAGGTTCGATCCCTGGTAGAGAACGAAAAAATTTTCACCATGGTTTTTCGGGTTTTATAAATTAAGTGGCTTCAACCCCCTCTAGATAATCCATTAGAAGAAGCTCCCCTGACTTTTCACCCCTCGAAAAATAGAAGATAATATGAAGGCAAAATAAAATGTCACAAAAAGAAAAGGTAGAAAGGAGAGGCCAAAAAAGCTTTATAATATACAACTTTTTAAAAAGCAGAATTTTTTTAATTGTTTTCAGTTTTTTATTTTGAAAATTTTTTGTTAATTTTTTATGTTTTCTTAAAATAATAAAAACAAGATAGCCTATTAAAATCCAGATGAAACCCTGTTTAAAAAAAACAATAAGAATACATAATTACAATCCTAAGTTTTCTTCTTGATTTTTTCAAAACGGGTTTTCCTATTAAAATAATAAGACTTTGTTCTTGAAAAAAAAACCGAAGAGATATCTTATAAATTTTGTTCTATTTTATTAGGTTTTTAGATACAGTTTTTTCTGTGTTGGTTTACAAATTTATTTTTTTTTTAATTTTTAAAATTTATATTTCTTTTTTGAAATATTTAAGAGGTGCTGAGCACAAAAAATGTTATAAATTTTTCATTTCGGCCATTGACCAGGTATTGGTATTTATAATCAAGCCTATTAATTTGTTTGATCGGATATAAATGACTGATTTGTAGAGGATCGAATTTAAATTTTCATAAACTTTTGAAGGATTTTCAAAAATTTGTAATATATCAGAAGCTGTTTTCATCACAAATAATAATATGTGAACAGTATAATATGTATAGTAACTAGCTTTTTCCCCAACAAATAAATTGCATATTTTTATAAAATGTTATGGGTAATTAGCATAATATTAAATAACTAAAAAAAATCTATAGCTTTATAATTTTTATATTTTTTTTTTTTTTTGAAAAAAAACTTAATAACACAATGGGCCGATACCGAATAAAAATGCTCTAATAAAAAAGAAAACACTATACTTTTTTTTCATAAAATCCTTTAATTATGTACATATTTTAATATATTTTTTTAAAGGAAAAATCGTTTTTTTTCTAATTAGCGCTTTTAGTTCTTTTTGACCGCTGGGATGACGCATTTGGTCTTTGAAAAGTTGGCATCCCTGTATACAGTAGTTTTTACGTGATGCGAACGCAAAAGAAAAGCAAATAGACAGACGTACAGATAGACAAACGGAAGTGAGGTACCATTTTAATATATGTATAGATTATTTTCTTACTCAGTTTTCGATGTCTGTCCGTCTGTCTACCGGACTGCCCGTCAGAATTTTATCTCTTATAGCGTTAAGGGCATACACTTGAAATTTTATTGCTACAGCCGCTATCACAACAAATAAATAAAATTGAAAATTTGATTAAAAAATAAAGTTTAAGAAAACTAAAGCACAATCTTTAGAAATTACGCTTGAATTTTACTGCTGACAAATGAACTGCATACCTTTGGGATTAATTGGCCGTTTTATTTTTTCTTGCTTTGAATTACTTATGTTGGGAATCATGTTTTTCTGTCATCTACTGAATTTTGTGTATGAACGCAATCTTAAAAACTCTTCTAAAAAAACTAACAAATTTTGAGTTTTATTAATATTTTTATTTACATTTTCGTTTAGAAGTGTTGTCAAGTTCATACATTTGAAATTAAACAATGCCATTAAATCCTTTGATTTCAAAGAAAGAAAACAATAATTTTGTAAATGTATATGTATGTATGTATGTATGTATGTATGTATGTATGTATGTATGTATGTATGTATGTATGTATGTATGTATGTATGTATGTATGTATGTATGTATGTATGTATGTATGTATGTATGTATGTATGTATGTATGTATGTATGTAGATAAAAAATTTGGAAAGGGATTGTTTGTTTCTGATATAAAATATATAAACATGATAATCGCAACGTACCTAAGCCTAGAAGCCAAGATTGAATCATACAGACCTATAACCCTTTCATCAAACATATCAAAGCTGTTTGAGAAAATATTAATAATTAAGTTGAACCCAATTCTGAGCGCGAAAGGATGTATTCCGTATCATCAATTTGGCTTCAGAAAACAACATAGTCCGATCCAACAAGCACACAGATTAGTAAATGTAATTAAAAAGAACTCTAAAGAAAAAAATAATGTTCTGCTCGTTTTATCGACATTTCTCAAGAAGGAGGTTTCTTAAGCTCGCCTCAGCTCATTAAAGCCGGAGTTCCACAAGATTGTATTTTGGGACCCATGTTATACTTGCTGTACATATCCGATATACCAACTATCAATCAAGTGCACACATAAACAATTGCTGATGACACAGCTTTTTTAGGTATTCATGAAAACGTCCAAGAAGCATCACGACATTTACAAGACAAGATAAACAATTTGAAATGGAGAATAAAGGTGAAAGAACAAAAATGTACTCATATAACTTTCACACTGCGTAGGGACTTATGCCCCCTATTCGCCTAAATAACCAAAAGATACCTCAGATTACAGATGTCAAATACCTCGGTATACATCTTGACCGGCGCTTTACTTGGAAAAGCCACATAGAATCCAAGTTGACACAAATGAAGTTAAAAGCAGTCCAACTAAACTGGCTTATTGGCAGAAACTCTACCCTCAGCTTAGATTGCAAATTACTACTGTACAAGTCGATACTTAAAACAATTTGGTGCTATGGGATTCGATTATGAGGCACTGTCTCAGCTAGCAATGTTGAAAAAATTCAAAGGCGCCAAAATAAGATTCTACGAATGATCACAGTTAGTCCCTGGTATATAAAAAACTCTAATATCCACAGAGATCTAAAATGAGAACAGTAAATCAGAAATAGCGAAACATGCGGTAACGCATTTGAAGAATCTTGAAACTCACCCAAATCCATTGGCGTGTAACATTCTTAATGCTCCCTTTAACCGTACATTAGCTGGATGACCCAAAAATGATTTCAATAATCTTAGTCACATGCCAAAATATCTAAGGATAAGAAAATTTGCTAACTGTCATTTAATAAAATAATAATATTAATAATATGTTTATTCAATTCAACAGGTTTTAAAATTGCTAAAATTTATTATTTGCAAAAAAAATATTAAAAATATTTTCTATGTCTTGCAAAATTAATGTTTTCGTGTATGTGAAGTTACGTCATACATTCTTAACCTTCCTGACTATTTTCATTTTTGTGCGACACATTCACATTTCTCGGTCTCTCAGACCGATTTCAAATATTTCTCGGTATCTGAAAACTATTCTAAAATTTTCAAAACCTGTGCAGTGGAAATATTTAACAAACTAATCTGAAATAACTGAAGTAAGAAAAAAACAAAATTAAGTTTTTTTTTAGCTCACAGCATTAATTTATATTTCATCACAATAATTTTGCAGTTTTGATCCTAGACCTAATAAAAAAATTCATTCACAAAACACAACATTTATAAAATGTTATTTTTCTATTAACATATATTTTAGAAGTAAACAAAAAAATAAAATGAATTCAAGAAAAAACAGGAACACTGAAAAAAATTAATTTCAAAATGCTTAAAATATATGCCTCATTATGACGTTAGTCCTTGTAAATTTTAATCCGTCGTTAGAGCTTGTGGCTCGATTCAGCGTCTTGTAAATCTTCAACATCACTTTCCTCGGAGTCTTCTTGTTCAGTATCAGTGTTTGCTTCATACACATTAATATTGTCTTCGTATTTAGTACCACTTTCCACATCAGAATCTAGATCTGAATCGATATCATTCAGAATAGCTCTTATGCGCTAAATATCTGCCATATCTAAAGAAAATCTCACGATAATTAACTTTAAACATAAATCTTTTTTTAAATGATATAAACTGATCGCTAATTGTCTATTTTCATATAAAAATTTCCGATTTAGCAAAACCAACTTACCTGTCGAAAATGTGACACCTAACTATAAGTCGGTCTCACAGACCGTCTGATTAGCAATCACCGGTACAACACTTCAACTCAAACGCACTTGTTACACTAAACGTTGTAAATAATGAAGATACTGAGAGAATGATGGTGTTGCCATTTTTTGTTTTCGTGAAATTAACTCAAAAGTGATTCATCGGTCTCACAGACCGACGAAATGGTCAGGAAGGTTAACTTCGCACTAAAATATGTTTAAGGTAAGTCGTTACGTTAAAGACGTATACAACTCGACTTTTTAACTTAATAATTAATTAATAATTAATAATTGGTTAAAACAGAATATGGCTTTATAACTTCGCATGCAAAATACATAAATTATACTTATGTTTTTAGGGTTCCGTACACAAAGTGTAAAAACGTAACCCTATTGTTTTCGCTACAATATCTGTCCGTCTGTCCGTATATCCGTCTGTCCGTCTGTCAGCGCCTTTTATATCTGGAACCGTAATAGGTAGACTCTTGAAATTTTCGCAGATGATGTATAGCTGTTGCCGCTATAGCAACAAATACTAAAACTTATAGGGTGTTCCGATAGAGAGGTGTTATTCACGAATATGTGCCTATTTCATGAACTGTAGGAGGCATAGACTCAAGATTTAAAAACAGTTATTAAAACTTAGTTCGCTATATAAACAAGTATAAAAAATAAAGCTAATAATTAAAGGGTGTTCCGATAGTGGTGTGATTTGCATGTATAAGGACTATGTTTTTAACTATAATAGGTAGACTCTTGAAATTTTCACTGAAGGTGTATAACTGTGGCCACTATAGCAATAAATAGTAAGACTTATAAAGTGTTCCGAAAGTGAGGTGTTATTTGCCTTTATGTCTTTAATACTTGAGCTATAGGAGGCAACCACTTAAAATTTTCCGACAGTAATTAACTCTATGTTCGATTTCTTCTAAATTAAACCTTAAAATTAAAGGGTGTTCCGAGAGTGACGTGCTTTGCGTGTATATGGCCTAAGTTTTGAACGATAACAAGTAGACTCTTGAGTTTTTACAGGAAGTTTATTACTATAGAAATTATAACAAATAATAAAAATTAAAGGGTGTTCCAACAGACACATGATTTTTAGTTAAATAGCCTTATTTTGTGAACCGTAATAGGTAGACTCTTGAATTGTTTACAGTAGATGTTGTTTTTCGGCCGCTGTAACAATTACTAATTACTAAAGGGTAATACATCAGTGACATGTTTTTCACATATATTACCTTATTTTTTTAACCGCAATAGGTAGGCCTGATATTTTTATAGAAAGTGTATTATTACAACAATTCCTAAAATTTAAAGGGTGTTCTAATAGCGATGCAATTTTCGCGAATATGACTTTGATTTTAAAAAGAAAAGGGTGCCCCATAAGACATGAAAAAATTAACAACTTGAGTTTTTAAAGGCGTACTAGACATAGTACGGAACCCTACGTGTGTGAGACTAACTCGCACTTGACTGATTTATTTATATCATGATTTTACTTACCCTATCCTAGATATTCACATTCAAATTATTAATTTGTGAATATTTTGATATTCTACACGCTTTGGCTTTCTCCTTCTCTGTGTGTCTGTTTTCAATTCAATTTGTGTTTTCTTTAGCCAGTATCTTACCAATTAGGAAGCCATAAAATAATGTTATTTTCTTTGGAATAACACTCTTGTTTTTGCCAAAGTCTGTTTGGAACAGACAAGAAAAAATACAAAATCAACAATGCCATCTAGGATATAAAAATTTGTTGTTGTTTGTAATAGAGAGAAGTTGAAAACAATATTTTCCCACAGGAATATTTAAAAATCAAAAAATACAAACTGATAGAATGTAATACAAAAAAAAAAAAAAATAACACGAGAAGCGGTTGTCGTTATTGTTGTGAATTTTGTTGTTATTTTTACCTATTTACTCTGACTGAAAAAATGCTTCTGGCATTTTAAGTTTTATTTTTTGTTTGTTACCGTAGACGTCTCATTATAAAAAGTTTTTTTTTCCTTTTTTTGATTGTATTGTCTTAAAAGAAGTTCTACTTTTAATTTGTCAGTAACTGAAGTTTAAAAAAGTTTTTAATTTGTTTCAGAGAGAACAAAATAAATAAACAGTAAAACAACTTTTACTTTCATAACACAAATTTAACTCAGTTGAATGCTTCTGTTGCATTAATGTCGTTGTTTGTATTATTCCAAAAGAAATTTTGAAAACGTTAATAATTTAATTACATTTTATTCTGCTTATACAGT
The DNA here is from genome assembly GCA_949628195.1 of Phasia obesa. Classification (NCBI taxonomy): domain Eukaryota; kingdom Metazoa; phylum Arthropoda; class Insecta; order Diptera; family Tachinidae; genus Phasia; species Phasia obesa. Next base: position 46,614,147 of record OX451217.1, read on the forward strand.
TTGAAGTTTTGGAATCTTGCTTATGTATTCAGGATTTTGTTAAAAACACTTTCCTAAAATAAGGCTTAAGGGGTGGGGCTTTACATCATGCTTTAAACCTAAAAATTGTTGGAGTGATACCTTGAAGATTGCATAATTGCAATTAACAGTGAAATTAATTTATCAATTTTTTTTGCAACAATTTCTTTTTACTCAACGGGATATTAATTCACATAAATAGTTATGAACATTTGCTAAAAAAACTTTAATAAACAATTTCTTGTGGAATATAAGATAAATTAAAAACTTAAATTAAAAAGTTTTTTTTTTAAACAGTTTTAAGTAACACGCCTAGACAAAAGGGACACTTAACTGGACTTGGAAAATGTAATTTAAATTAACGGATGTAATAACTAGCTTTTGAAACATTTTTTAAGAAATCTATGTTATTGGTTAAAATATTTATCCCAAAGGTAATTTACTAATCCCACTGGGGAAATCTCTTAATGCTCTCAAAATCTAAAATGTTATAAAAATAAAATACAAATGTAAAGTTTTTACTATCAATTAAAAGAAAAAATACAACTTGTGGTTTCAACAGAATGGTGATATGTGCCATACAATACATAGAACTTTTGAATTCTTAAGTCGTTATCGTGACCTTCAAGATTGTGCGATTAGAAACCTCTTGATTATTTTCTTTAAGGATATGTTAAGTCCATGTATTATGCTTACAATCCAACAACTCTGGAGCTCCTGAAGGAGAACATAACTTATGCCATTAATAAAGCAAATCTTGAAAAAGTGATTCAAAATTGGACAACAACGTAGGCTATGTAACAGCTAATCATTTTGGTCATTATTTATCAGATATAATTTTTAAAACATAAATGCCATAGAAATTTTCTTCAAAGGGAATACAAATTTTATTTAAGTCGATAAATGAACTGGTTTTTATTTAAGTGATATAAGTCCATTTTTTCATATATTGAGATATTTAAGGATTTGCGTCTCAATCAATTTAAAAATATTGACCAACTTTAATCAATTTGAGAGATATTTTTTACATAATATACCTTTTAAATTTTATTACGAAATAATAATTACTAGAATTATATGAAAATATAAACGATTTTTTTAAGCTCCACATGGACTTATACCACTTTCAAAAATAACATATCACTAGAAATAAAAATAGGAGCAAATTTAATTTCATATTTTTATAGACATAAGCTTTACTTAAATGGATGGTAAATGTAAAAAGTAATAGTTAAAATAAGGATATTTAAATACACGAATAACCATTTCATTGATATTAAAATTTTCAGTTGTATTAAAAATGTAAAATGTATAGGAACTAGCTCTTTCCCCCAACAAATAAATTGCATTTTTATTATAAAACGTTATGGGTAATTAGCATAATATTAAATAATTAAAATTACTTTGTTAGGATCTTTAAATAAAAAAAAATATAATTGAAGTATTTATGGTGAATACCTCCTATGTAAGGTAACAAACCTGTCATATTATATTTCTCTCTTATTTTGCTACTTGAAGTTTTGTGAAATGGTAACATATTAATTTTGCTGAGGTTTTTTGGTCTTCCCTTTTTTTCAAATAAATAAATAAAAAAATTCTTAACCACCTCTGTTCAATGTTTTGTCTGGGTTTGTTCTTTTGCTTGATTTTTCATTTTATTTGAAGTATGATAGTGCGAAAATGAAATGTTATATTACGATAGATGAAACGGGCGTTAGTAATATATGAAATAGCGTAAAAATAATCAATAATAATTGCAATAAGAAAGTTGTTGTAATTTTAATATATTAGGAATGGACTTATTCTACTTTCAACAGAAATATTTGTGCGATAGCATTGTACAGCAAAAGTGTTTTTGTTGATTCTAAGTCAAAATTAAACTCTATTAAAATTGTGATTGCAACAATGGAACAGAAGGTGTCTATAACTATTTAATATTTCTGTTAACTTAATTTTTTAAAAAAGTGGACTTATACCATTTAAAAAAAAACCAGTTCAAATGTTTGTTGCGTTATTTAAAATTAAAGTGGGAATAAAAAATGATATATTATAAACTTAGAATTGACATTTTAATAGTTTGAAAAAAATTTTGGCAAGCTTTTATAAACCTGTAAAATTAAGTCTTTATGCCATACTTTGTCAACCACTTGAGACAAGCCGATAAGGTCAGCACAATATTTTCTTTGCTCAAATGAATTTTTTACTACATTTTAGTTAATGTTAGTTTAGTTAAGGCAAGAAGTAGGTCCGGCTTATTTATTAAAATCTTCTAAAACAGCTTAAAATGGCCTATGAATCTGTATGATTCTTGCTCTGTGAGATATTTTCCTGGTAATCAGAGACTTTCCTGACTGGGGAAAGTAATAAAGACGTAAAAATAAAAAGAATTATTTTATGTATATGTATTTTGAAGTGAAAAATATTCTGTCTTTCTGATACTTATTATTTCCAGGGATGGTAATGGTTATAAGTTTTATTAAAAAAATACTTTTTAATGATTATTTTTCAAGTTTTATTTTTTCCTGTGAAATTAATCAGGTATGTGATAGAAAACGATTTTGAAAACGAATCGATTTTAAAACGATTTTGTCGTTCTGTAATTTTTTTTACTAATTTTTTATTTTTTTCATATTTTTGTCTAAATTCCTCATTATTGTTTGATTTTTATTTTCTGGTATACTTTCCAAATCCAAATGTTAAGAGATGGGCTCAAAAACAATGCTCAAAATCAGTCGAAATTCATCACACCCTTTGAAAACGATCATTTTGAAATCGATCGTTTTTCATCACATACCTGAATGATTATTTATTAAGTTTTATTTTTTGCTTAAAAAAAATCAAATAATATGGGTTCTATGCGTAAAATTCTCTTTTTAGAGTAACTTGTGTTGCATGAACGTTATGCAAAACTTGCGGATAAATATTTAGATAAATAGATTTAATTAAAACAAATTAAACTTAAATAATAACTGTAATTTTCTACGCAAAAAATGAAACTTAGAACTTAACTGTTACATAACATAACTTGAGAAATAACTATTATTTTCCAAGCTAAAAAAAAAATAAAATATAAAAAATAACTATTATTTTTTAAGCAAAAAAAAAAAATCAAAAAATAACTTTTATTTTTTAAGCAAAAAAAAAACATTTATTGTAATTTTTTACCTTTTAAATATCTTTGGGTCTTTTTTATAAAAATAAATTTAAAATTTTTATAAATAATTTTTTAATTCAATTTTTATAATAAAACTCAAACAAACAAAAATCAATGTAATAACAATAATTGTTAAAAGAATTATGTTGGTGTACTTCTTCATCGTGCAGCATTTTTCCTTTTGGTTTAAAATTTATAAAATAATAATTTTTGATTCCAGTATACTATACCAGTGTTTAATTATTGTAGCTTAAGCAACACTTTATTGAGATTAAAGACAATTTTGTAAATAACGTTTTATCTGAACTGATGTCCATAGTGCTATGTAAATCATACGTCACATGGAATTTTCGTGTAAATATTTCACTTTTTCTAACACGCGATAAAAACAATATTCAGTGGTAAGCAAACTATTTCTTTCTTATTTTGTCACTACTAACCAAGTTTTGCTTCCTCGTTGAAAAACTTCATCGCCCTAATTTGCACTCGCTAAATGTTTCAACACTTTCTTATTTAAACAAAGTTAATACTTAAAGTAAACCAAACACACGAAACTGTGTACAGAAACCCGAAAAAAATTAAATCTGATGCAAATAAAAGCAAAGTAAAGGAAAAAAACTACAACTACTAAACTTCTAAATAAATTCTTTTAAATAAAATACGAAACTTTATTCACACAACCAACAGTAAGAAGACAACAAAAAAAAAAAATAAAACAACGCGACATTAACCGCTGACGCGAATTATTTTGAAACCCGCCATAGTACTCAGGCAACTACCAACGACGCAGCGACTAAACTTGACAGAAAAACGGTCTGAAAGTGCATCATCATGATTTTACATCTTTATTTAATGAAGAATTTGAATAATTTTTATTTTGATTTAACTGCTTTTTCTTCTGCTGTATTTTTTTAAGTGATGGTGTCCTGCCCTAGTTAAAACTTCTTAAAAGTTTTCCTTAGACACACACTAAAACATAAATTCTAGAGCAGACATTCTAAACTAGAAAAACACTTTAACGCCTTTCTTCACACAATTCATAAATATCAGAGCAATATTAACTTTATAGTTTTAGTTTTAAACAGACGCTAGCCATCCATTCATCCATCCATCCATCGTCGACACACCCAAAAAATTTATATTCCAAAAGGTATAAATGTGTAAATGAAATGAAAGAGAGAAAAAAAAAATACTTAAAATAACAATTTCTGTTTTATATGTTTTTTCTTTCCCTCTCTCTACGCTAAAAATGTGTTAAGCTATGAAAAACAACTATAAATATTTAGTTTCTCTAGTCAGTGTACACTGTACAACGTGCATTTTATTTTATTTTAACAATGTGACGCCTTTTGAATTGCTAAACTATTTATATGCCAGAGGTTGAGAAAAATTTACTGCAATCTCATTATGAACAAATATTTTTGGTGAAATAATTTCACACAACTTTTTAATGACACTGCTCTCTATTGATGTTGTTATTGTTATCTTAAAGCAAATACGTCGTTACTGGCCAGGATTAGAAAAATATATAATATAAGATGTTAGAGTAGGAGTGCACGACATATGTACATTTTACTTCTTTATTCTCAACAGCCAGAAAAGATATCAGTGTAATTGTTTTTAACCGACTTCAAAAAAAGAAGGAGGTTATCAATTCGTCTGAATGTTGCTTTTTTATGTTTGTGCCCGCAGAACTCAATCATTTCTGAACCGATTTTAAAAATTTTTTCTTTATTAGAAAGGAAATGCTTACAGATTGGTCCCATTTTAAAAGAAGTTCAGAATTTTAAAAATTAAAGGGTGTCCCCATACAACATACGTGTTTTTTACGTGTATTATGAACCGTAAAGGGCACCCTTTTAAAATTTTAAAAAACTGCATATCACTATGGCTGCCAATAACAGAAATTAATAAAAAATAAACTTAAAAATTAAAGGGTGTCCCCATATGTGACGTCAATTTAAATATATGAGCCATTTGAACCATTGTAGACAAACACTTGAAAATTGGACAGAATGTCCAATATTTATAATCAGAAATTAAATATTTATAATTAGAATTTAAAGGGTGTCCCAATAGTTAATATAATTTGATGTATATTGCCAAACTTTTGAACCGTTACAGAGAGACGGATGAAATTTACGAAGAACCTGTATATCTAAGTCCTCTATAATATCAAGTATATAATTTAAATTTGGAAACTAAAGGGTGTCCCCATAATTGATATAATTTAACCTATCTAGCCCTAATTTTTGAACCGATATAGAAAAACACTTGAAAATTAGACAGAATCTCCACTACCATGTCCCGTATAATAAAATTTATAAATATTTAAAATTTTAAAGGGTGTCTCAATAGTTGGTGTAAATTGATACATATGGCCAAACTTTTGAACCGTTTTAGACAGACATTTGAAATTTACAAAGAATGTCTCCTTTAAAATAAGTGTTTAATTTAAAATTGTACATTAAAGGGTGTCCCCTAGGTGATATTGTTTAAGCTATATGGCCATATCTTTGGAACTGTTACTTTTTATTACTGTGTCAGTAATAATAAGTGTAAAAAAACAAAGGGTGTCCTCATATATGATGTATATGGCTTTATCTGCTGAACCGTTATGGATAGACATTTGAATGTACAGAACGTATATTACTATGTCCGTTAGAGCAACAAGTATAAAAGTATTTGATTTGGGTACTAGTTCTTACAGATTAGTTTTTTTTTTAAATTTTTAGTTTAGAATTGATGAACATATATTTGTTTTGTAGTCGGTTTTTTTTTTGCAAGAATTATTAAATTGAATGTAAGACGTTTGATAATAGTGGAAATAGTTATTTGTGCGGCATATGAGGGATGAAAAGTAAGAGGAGAATGACAAATATTTTCAAGGTTATTGTCCTGCACTGCCACAGTAGCAACATAAAACGATGAGTTATATAGGGCAGCGAGCAAATAGAAGGTTAGGCTTGCCATAACCGAGTATACTGTCTAAAGTTCGACATTTACTTTGGCGCGTGCAGGTCTTTTCTCTGAGCTGAGGGAGCTGTATCTCAAGCTCGAGTTCAATACTCAGCCGTGGCAACATCAATTTTCCTGATATATATTAATTATCATAGCACTAAATCGTCGGCGAAGTAAAATAATGCTATACTAGCTTCAAACTATTACGCCTACATAACTCCAGAGGCGCTGCAACACTGTTCTAAAAAACATCTTAACATGCAATTGCATTGTTGCTATAAGTAAAGCTTTACTATCACGCTAACCATCTGTCTTATCTACTCCTATCCCTTTCTAAAGGAAGTAACACAATTAATATAGGCATTATTTGCCTGAGTGTTACTTCTTAAAAAAAGGATCCTGTGAAGCAGCCACATACAGAGAAAAGTTATCAGTGGAAATTTATAAATTATAATTTTTATCAAATCTATGATTAAGACAACACTGCCTGCAAAGCTTTTCGCTTGTCGGCAGAAAACACCCAGAGTCTTTAATCGATAATTGCAGACAGTGGCCTAAAGAGGCTGATGTGGCAGCGTACATTGTGATATTATTATGGCTAGCATTACGCTTAGCACTACGGGCAGAACCATATTAAATGCGGATGCTATAAAAAATGTTTTAATTAGAGAAAAGTAAAGAATTAATTGAGAATGTAGGAGGTCCATTATGGATTTGTAAAATTAATAGCCTGTAGTGGTATTGTTAACTATATCGCGCAATACATAAATACTCTTTGTAAAATAATTTTAGCGCTTTTTTTACCGACTTCAAAAAAAGAAGGAGGTTATCAATTCGTCTGAATGTTGCTTTTTTTATGTTTGTGCCCTCAGAACTCATTCATTTCTAAACCGATTTTAAAAATTTTTTCTTTATTAGAAAGGATATGCTTACAGATTGGTCCCATTTAAAAAGAAGTTCGGAATTTTGAAAATTAAAGGGTGTCCCCATACAACATATGTGTTTTTTACGTGTATTATGAACCGTAAAGGTAACACTTTTAAAATTATAAAAAACTGCTTATTACTATAGCTGCCAATAACAGAAATTAATAAAAAAATAAACTTAAAAATTAAAGGGTGCCCCCATATGTGACGTCAATTTAAATATATGAACCATTTGAACCATTGTAGACCATCACTTGAAAATTGGACAGAATGTCCAATATTTATAATCAGAAATTAAATATTTAAAATTAGAAGTTAAAAGGTGTACCAATTGTTGATGCAATTTGATGTATATTGCAAAGCTTTTGAACCATAACAGAGAGACGGTTGAAATTTACAAAGAATTTGTAATTCTAAGTCCTTTGTAACATCAAGTATATAATTTAAATTTGGAAACTAAAGGGTGCCCCATAACTGATATAATTTTACATATCTAGCCCTATCTTTTGAACCGTTATAGACAACCACTTGAAATTTAGACAGAATCTCCACTACTATGTCCCGTATAATAACATTTATAAATATTTAAAATTTTAAAGGATGTCTGTGTCTGTAGTTGATGTAAATTGATGCATATGGCCAAACTTTTGAACCGTTTTAGACAGACATTTGAAATTTACAAAGAATCTGTCCACATTAAAGGGTGTCCCCTAGGTGATATTGTTTAAGCTATATGGCCATATCTTTGGAACCGTTACTTTTTATTACTGTGTCAGTAATAATAAGTGTAAAAAAATAAAGGGTGTCCTCATATCTGACGTAATTTGTCGTATATGGCTTTATCTGCTTAACCGTTACGGATAGACATTTGAATGTACAGAACGTATATTACTATGTCCAATACAAATACAACAAAACAACAATTTTTCGAATTTCTGTCTGTCTGTCGGTCTGTCTGTGTTCGCAACACGTCAAAACTACAGGATGAATTTCAATAAAATTTTGTGAGGAGGTAGTAGCTTGGTTCAAATAACTGTACTGCAAACTTGACAGCATCTTTTAATTTTATCAGCGGCTTATTTTATACACTGTTTACAGAACTTTTATCCAGAGATGTTTAAAGCTATACAAAAAAATACATAAACCATAACTGAAGCACTATAAATTTGAAAATTTGTGTGGATTACTTTTAAACATGAAAATCGAACAATATATTATCAGGACGCCTATGACGTGGTGGGAACAGTTAGTTATCAAAAAATTTATTAATTCTCTTTGGAAATTCTGGTACAAAAGAATCTAAGGCAAATAACAATAGAACTCAGGGAGTTTATAGAATAGAAAAATGTATTAAATAAATTAAAAAACTGCATTGAGAAAACAAAGTTTTTTTTTAATATTTAAATTTTGCTCCCATAAATCACAACTGTTGTCAGTTCATCTAATGTTTTGAATATTCTTTTTCCTTTGTAAACACACCTGGCTAAAAGCCCTAAATGTTCTCAACAGTATTGACATCTTTTTTGTAAAGGGGGCGTTGTCCTACTGCGTGATCATTTAATGTTAACATTGTAGCAGTTAAGACATCAAACTACATTCCCGAACATTTATATAGGCCGTTCTGCTAAGTTTTGTAAACACAAATTATTGGTCCAAGATCCAAACTATTGCTAATGCGCCCGAGCTAAATTTTATAACGTTTTAAAGTTTAGAACTTGAGCAAAATTAAAATGTCGTCCTGAGGGTATAGAAGCCAAAGTTCCGTTGCGAAATATTTTACAACATACGGCTGAAAAAATTGCTGATATGCAAAGAGAAGTTTTTCAAGGTGTAATGGAAGCGGAAAAGACGAATTTTTTAAGCTCTGAATTAATATTAAGCTATGTATTTGATAGTAGCACTGGTCAAGCTCAATTTAAGCAAACATTTAATGAACCAGGTTCTTCAAATAGCAGCGATAGCTGTCTATTGGCTACAACACTCATTCCCTTAAGGTTACTGCTTCCATCGGGAAAACAACTGCACACCGCAGTCCGTAAGATTTTGCCGTCCCATTAAATTGGAATACGAGGAGAAGATAAGTTACCTGTCTTAAAAAGAAAAGTAGACATTCAAAACGATTTTTGGAAAAGCTCGGACTTCGCGTGGATATGCCCAAAGTAGGGGGCTCCGGTTCCACAAATGACGGGAACACTGCTGGTCGAGCTTTTACTGAACACACTATTTTTTCTGAAATAACTGATGTTAACAAAGACCTTATATTTCATTTCAAAATCATTTTGATTTGTCTATCCTGCGAGTTTGAAATAAATTCAAGCAAATTTTAAATATGTATATTGCTTTCAAACCGCAAAACTTTTTCAGGAGCTATATCCCTGGCTGCCAATGACTTCTACAGCCCATAAAGTACTCATACATTCAAAAGAAATAATAGAAAATACTGCACTTCCCATGGGGTTTTTTGGAGAACAAGATGCTGAATCGCGACATAAAATATACAAAGCCAGATCCATTAATTTCCAAATTTTTTTTTAAATAAACCCTTTCAAAAGAGGAAACGTTGCACACTTGCTCCTGAAGTCATTGAACTATTATGTTTCAGCGAACCCATAGAAGATTTTCAACTTAACAACCAAGATGATGAAATTAATGAAACTGAAGAGGAACTTTTTAATTTAAATTTACAAAATGAATTAGATTTAAGTGATTAATTAATTGTTTCAGTACAAATAAAATTAATAAATGAAACAATGTATTGTTTTCATTAATGGTTGCAAAAGGGTTAATTTTAATTTTTGGTCGTTAGAGGGTTAAATTCCACCTTTAATAATACAGTTAGTTCTGCTTATGAAATCCTTACAGCTTTTGGTTTGAATACCATGATTTTGTAGTTGTTATTAATTTTGCACAGAAAAAGTGTTCCTTTGACCTATTATGCACCGATAGGACACAAATTGCGGGAATCCAGAGAAGATTCGCTCAATTCAACAGAAAACAAACAAATAATATTTGTTTTTACAATTTTTTGGGTCAAAATTTAAATAGTTAAAATTTACATTACATTCTGCTTAATGTCTAATATAAAATGTTTAAAATTTTTCTTTAATACTGATCACCTAATTTGTAATTAAAACTATTCTTTTTTAGAGAGAAAAAAACGAACTTAAGCTTGACTTCAAATGTCATCTGTAATATTTAATATTTATATCAAATGTCCTTTTACTACTAGCGACATTAAAATTTAACTCATGAACAATTTTCTATGTCTATAAAAAGCAAGACTATTTTCAAATTTTGCGAAATATTATGTATTATTATTTTGTTATTACGGGTCAAAATAGTTTCTATGACCTTTTTGCTAAGTGCTCAATTCAACTTTTCAGGAAACTTTTGGAAAATTTTGCTCAACCTAAAACTACCTTTATGTTAACAATTTCTTTAACTAAATGAGAAGTCAAGAAAATTTCATATACAAATTTAAAAAATATAGAATCAAATTAAAAAAAAAAATATATTATTTTATAACTTAATTCTTTGATTAAGTGCTACTTGTTTCAGCAATAATATATGTATGTATGTATGTATGTAGAACATTCTAGTGCAAAAGATAAATGTATATACATATCGGTCTGAAACAAAAAAAGGAAAGTAAAAAAGTGTATCCGTAACATGCAAGAATGTAGCACTAATGTTTGTATTTTCTAACATAACTAACTTTCATTTCTTTCCACATATTCCAACAATATCATTAAATTATTCCCTCCTCTTCTTTTTTCGGTTTTGATAGACCATCTGGAAATTCTATTAAACAACATTGTCAACGTCATCTGCAAAACACAAGTCTTTGTACCAAAAGTTCTCTTAATTTTAGTTTTGAAGATTTTGCTTTAAACTTACAACAAGGAAAAGAACTCTAGAGTGTAAATGTTTTACTCGTTTGTTTTACTCTACTTTAACATTTAATTTTGTTCTTGTTTTTGTTTTTATTATCGGTACTTGTTGTTTATCTTGTTGAACAAAAACTGATTGCAACATGCAGCAGTAGAAGAGCGCCGACACATGCAGCTGTAGCTATTGAAAAACTTTTCTTTTTTCCCAGTTAAACAAAACTTTATGAAATTGTTAAGATTTTTGAAATTCTTGATGATTTAAAACACAAGATAAGGATATTTTTCATGTGGGGTCCGTATAGTTAAGTTTATGTTCTACTTGATTTTTTTTATTTACTGCATTTTTGCCAAGTGGTAAGTTGTTCAAACATTATTTCAAAAATAAAAACTAAAATATGAAAACGTAAGAGAGAAAAATATAAAAAGTAATATAAATATAATAAGAAAGAAGTCCGAAATAAACTAGGAAAACTATTCTGTTATAGGATTATATAGTAGACAAATTAGTGGTGCTGGTTCCAACTATATTAACTTAAGTTGAAATAATAAAAAGTTAATTAGAATTTGTACGTCGATTACTAATAGTCAACATTTTCATCAAATTTTTGTCTATGCAAAAAAAATGTATTGCCTTTTTCTAATACAGGCATAAAAGCATATATAACTCTACTCTTAATTTACCTGTTCAAAAAAATATTGGATCACAGATTTCGAAAGTTGCCAAATTAGCTCAATAGACTTATTACACAGTACGACAGTGGTTGGTACACATGAGAAATGTTAACAGAATATGAAAATAGGCTTAAAATAAAGAAATACGTGTCTCGGCGTTTTGCTGTAGCACGTCAGAATTTTAAGAAAATCGATTTTAAAGATTCGAAGGACCGTGGAGGTTCACTTGTAATGTAATACTATTATAAAAAGTTCTATAAAAATAGAATGGGTGAACCGATTTAAATGCTTGAGCCAGTTTTGAAGAAGTTTTGAAGTTTTGAAATTTTTGAACATTATTAAAGACGTAAATATTAGTCACTGCTTTGTGTATGATTTAAAAAGTTTGCACTTATATATTTGAAATAAATGCAAGATTTAAAACGAAATAATCTTGTTTTGACGCAGCTGATTGGAATAATCATGTTTTGATTCAAACCACTGTGGGTTAATGACAATCATGATATGAAGTAAGTGCTTGGGCGTGTTTACACAAGTGTTGTGTAAAACATGTTTTGTTAAAATTTACTGTTATCAACTTCTGGATTAATCATATTTTGTTCCAATAATGTATATTTGAAATGGATAATGTCATTTGAAGTGGAATAATCTACTTTTGATGAAATCATGCATTTTTAAATTTTTTTTCTGGTGTAATTATAGACATTTTGAAACATTTTATTTTCGCTGAGTATTCAATTCAATGCTACCAAACAAAAAAAAAATCATTTTTGTCAAAAGTGGAACAGTCATGTTTTGAAAAGTACCTCCTCAATGATAAAGAGATAAGAAGAAAAGGATGAATTAATCATGTATTAGTAATGTCGCCTTGTGGCCCTATGTTTCTTATAGGAATTACAGGATATTATATATGTATATAATAATGTCTTCTAACGCATTTCCCTTTCTTTCTCAGCTTGTCTGCAGTTTATAGTTCCATCACACAGCTAAATTATTATATAGTATACACCCATTAAAAAGATTATTGTGGATTTTCTATGGAAATAAATTAGAATTTTTTTATTTCAGTAGTATCTAAGCCAGTTGGCCGTTCTTCTGATAACAGATTATTTGATATGTAAAATCATTCATTTAAGAGTATAAAAACTATATTCATAAAAAATTACTCTATATTTACTCTCCATCCATCATGTATTCCTTTGCAATCACACAATATGTATGTTCATTTTAGTTTTTTTCTGCTTCTTTTCATTCAAATTAATGATCAAACACAAAATATTTTATGTTTGATCATTAATGAGTGAGAAATGAGATTTTTTCCTTTCTATTTAAATGTGAATAAATTAGGAAATATTTAGCTTTTTACGCAAGTGTTCATATATGAGAATTTAGAGTTTTATTAATTTTTCATATGTGAGAAAATCGTTGAGAAATGTTAGCATTAAGCATGTATGTATGTATGTATGTATGTATGTATGTATGTATGTATGTATGTATGTATGTATGTATGTATGTATGTATGTATGTATGTATTTATGTATGTATGAAAAATCTCACAAATGAAAAAAATATACAAACATTTATGTAAAACAGTATTAATAAGAGGTAGCTAATTTATCACCATTCCCACATGAATTATATGGATATTTCTTGTTTTTCACTTTTCATGTATGAATGCTAAAAAAAATAAAGAAACTTTTGTGCTGTTCGTCTGTGATCGTGAAAAATAAATATAAAATTTTAGAAATCTCATTTGTGAAAAATTTCATAAATGTTGATATTTAAATGTTCCTAAATGAAAACTTCTGAACCCTGTTGTTATACAACTAACAAACTTTTTAGTCAAATTCGATTTTAGTAATAAAAATAATTTTGTTTTTCCTTATTTTTATAGGTTTGTAAATATTTATAGGGTGTAAGTATGATAAAAAAAACAAGTTAAATTAACTAAAATTATTAGTTAATTTTTATTTTTAAAAGATAAAAACGTTTAACATAATCTGAAAATACCTTATTACCTTTATTAATCTATTAAGAGAAATAAAAGAATAAGGCTGTCAGTTCCAGTTGGGGGCATTTGACATTGGGTTAGTGTTTTTCTTATATTGTCACAAAAAAAATATTTTTATTCTTCTTCTTTTAATTTGCAACAACACGGCACAATAGACCGCAAGCATAATGTTTTTTATTGCCAAAAATGTTTAAAATAAAAAAAAATAAATTGAACAAATTTTTTATTTTATGTGTCAATTCAAATAGTTTTTATTAAGTTCATTTTAGGAAATTTCTTCTATTGTACAGCTCTTTATTCGTTTTTGTATATTGAATTTTCATCAATAATCAATAATGAAAAAAAGACAGTAAAATAAACGAAATTTAAGGCAAATCATATTAACTTCTTTTTGGGATGTAAATTTAACTATTTATGGGTTGTTTTCTTAGAATATAATACTACTGTTTCAACTAGATTTTTTTTTTAACAGAATTCTATTAAAACTTATGAAATATCTATGTATGTTTACAAGAAAAAACTCTGTTAATTTGAATAAAATAAGTTTATTTGAATAAGGCCCATTATTATAACTTGCCTTTAGCTAAAGTTAGAATTTTCTTGGAGCGATAAGTAGTTTTTCGCTATAATAATGAGGATAATGCTCATTGCTATAAGTTGTTGCTATAGCACGTCATGGTTAAAAGTGGTTTTTAGCTTAGTTTTAATAACGAAAAACTTTTTATCGCTCCAACAAAATCCTAACTTTAGCTAAGGCCAAGTTATAATAATAGGTCTAAAAGGTAAAGGTTTATAGATTTGAAAAAAAAAAAATATTGGTATAATTATATGAATTTTACTTGAACTATTTTTGAATTAATAAGTTAATTATTTAGGCTTAAGTTCTTAATTATAAAGAGATAAAGAAAAATTAGATACCAGCAAAGCAGAATGCATTTTCTAGACAGCTACATCCGTCACAGTGCGGGCTCGGCTTTGACATTGTATATGAGAGATTGTCAACGAATTGTATTATTTTTACATACATATAACACTCTTTATAAATCTGTTAAGGTTCAGGTTAAAAATAAACTAATTTTAAATCATTTTCCTATAAAATTCATTGTATATATCAATTATTTTATGATCTGTATACCTCAACTTTAAAAAAGTTCTATTTTTAATAGTTTAATATTTATAAACGAAAACAATTTTAACTGTCAGTTTTAATAACAAAAAAGAATCAAAACAGCTACACATTTATAATATTCGACTTCATGAGAACAAAGGTGCACTTGAAATTTAAGATAAATATTTTCTGTACAAAAAGAAATTCAAAAATAAAATTTTAATAAAAACCAAAATAAGAAGTAAGACATAAGACATAAGACATTAATACAAAACAAACAAAAAAAAAATTCATTAAACAAAAAAAACAAAAAAAGATAAACAATTGATTAAAAGACTAAAATAAATTTATAATGTAAACGAAATGATAATTAAAAGTGATTTTTAAAAGAAAAACTTTTTTAGTTGAAAGGAAAAATTAACATGACCTCTAGAAAAATAATATCTAACACATGTTAAAACAATGTGTGATTGTGAGATTGTGTGTTTGTGACATAAGACAAGAACAAAATTATTTCTAATGAACAAAAAAAAAAAACTACCCAAAACTTTATTCATGAGAAATTCAAGCGTATGTAGGTACCAAAGGAAATTCTCATTAAAAAATTTAATGAAAGAATAAGGGAAACACCGATTTCTGTTTTTCTTTTCAATATTTTTTGCTCTCTTGTTAAGTTTTAAAGTTCATTTCACGCAATGTTTATTGTGTGGGTAAATCCACATTCATCAGAAGTCAACCAGAATGGAGAAATAAGATTAATTATCGTAATTGCACAAAATCAACATTTGAGTTTCTTTTATTTTGGTGGGATGGTATTCTCAAGTTTTTTTCTGACTTTGTTAAAATATGATGTTAAATTTAAAAACATATAAGAAGTATTTGAGTTAACTTAACTTAAGATTACATAAAAGTTTATTGAAAGGTAAAATTAAATTAAATTAAATTAAAGGTGAATTTGATTTTCGGAGATTAGCGAAAACGCTCACCAGAACGACTGGTATTTATATACACTGTAGTGAAATATTATAGTACCATTTCCTTTCAAATATTTTATACATTCTCATAAAAACTAGAGAATATGTTTTTATTTCACTCCGTAACTGCACAGTCTATATAAACTTCGTTTCACTCTCAACTTGGTCACGAACGTACGAAGGAAGGTAAGGGTAGTTTTATTCACAAAAGCTGGAAAAAGAAGTCGTGAAATCATAAAACACTTTGGTCCAATAAGCTCACCATCCATCCTGCTCAAGGTTCATAAAACGTTCTACGGAAAAAGCTCTTCATTACGTAGTGAGATATCTCTCTTGGCGGCCTTCAATAACACGTCCTATACTGGCGTCTAACAGCCTCTTTTGGATTTTGATCTTGAGGATTACGTAAAAACGGAATTTAACCACGTTGGGGACATGAAAGTAGAGCTGGCAAACAATCGATAGTTCTGTCTCCATTGAACTATCGATAGTTTTTTTTTTCGATATCGATACTGACGTCGAAAATTCTATAGAGTACTAACTAGATATATAGGAAAACGCTCATCCGATGTCGATTATAAAATAATGTGTTTTACGCTATTTTTTCTATAATTGCAACTTTGGCAGCACGGAAAATAATGATAAGCAAGACAGGAACCATTATTTAAGATAGAAAATCTAACTTAAAACACAAATATGTTGATATTTTTTGTTTTCTTAATACAATTTTTTATTTAATTAATTCAACTACAAATTATATTTTAACTTAATTTACCGACTATTTTTTTTAAGAACAAAATTAATGGAGAGACTACACACAACAATTTCGATATAGTCTTTATATGAACATAGTTTTATTATAAATTGATCTCGTTATAAAATTTTTAATTTTTAATAAAAAATATGAACCAAATTAAGTTCGTTATATATAATTTTTCTACCCACTCAACAATTTGGATTTAGGAAAGGGCACAGTACTTCACATCCTTTAGTTAGAATCAAATCTAAAATAAAAATCAACTTTAAGGAAGGAAAGTCTTCAGGTATGGTTATATTGGACATAAAATCAACGTTGGATTGTGTGTGGGACTTATTTATAAAATGATTAATCTTAACTTCCCTCCAGAAATTATTGAGTTAATTCAAAGCCTTATATTCAACAGAAGTTATAAAGTTTACATTGGTAAAACCAGTTCAACGCAGATTGCGATCTCAGCGGGGTTCCCCCAAGGGTCTTGTTTATCACCCATTTTATATAATATATTTTCCTCGATTTCCCCTTGCTAGTTGAGTGCTCATCGTCTATATTTGCAGATGACACAGCTATTCTTTGCCACGATATACTTGCTGAGGACATTATTAAACGCATACAAGATGGTTTAGCGATCCTAGAAGATTACTTCAAAAATGGAAAATTATTATTAACGCACAAAAAATTCAAGCAATATTCCTCACTCGAAGACGAAAGGATATATTCATTCCACAGAGGGATCTTTATTATAATAGCACATATATTAAATGGGAATCTAAAGTTAGGTATTTAGGGTTATCCTTGATTCTAAAATAAATTTTGGATGTCATATTTCTTATGTTGTAAATAAATGTAAACAATGTTACTAGATTGCTATACTCCTTTGTAAATAGAAATTCTTCTCTGAGTCGAGATAACAAACTTACTATTTATAAATCAATTTTATGTCTATATTGTACTAAGCCGCCCCTGTATGGAATGACGTTGCAGACTGCCACATAAAGAGGTTTCAAACTAGTCAAAATAAATTATTAAAAATGATATATAATTTACCAAGGTATTCCCTACCCAACGTTTACACTCTATTAATAATATTGATAAAGTTAAAGAAAGAATTTTGAAGCTTACAAATAATTACAATACAAGATGTGAAATGTCTGTACATGTAAAGGGTGTTTTTTTTATAGAGGTATAGAACTTTAAGTTGCAATAAAACAACGATGGATTATTCGATTGACATGAATTTTATTTATCCGAAAGATAATCTTGACCAAATGATCAAGCGTTTGTGGCTTATCTGCATAGACCAATGCCTTTACATAGCCCCACAGAAAGTATTCTAGCGGTGTTAAATCACAAGATCTTGGAGGCCAATTCACAGGTCCAAAACTTGAAATTAGGCGGTCACCAAACGTGTCTTTTAATAAATCTATTGTGGCACGAGCTGTGTGACATGTTGCGCCGTCTTGTTGAAACCATATCTCCTGGACATTATGGTTATTCAATTCAGGAACGAAAAAGTTAGTAATCATGGCAAGATCACCATTGACTGTAACGTTCTAGCCCCCATCGTTTTTGAAAAAGTACAGACCAATGATTCCACCAGCCCATTAAGCACACCAAACAGTCAGTTTTTCTGGATGTAACGGTGTTACGACATACACTTGAGGATTTCCTTCACTCCAAATGCGGCAGTTTTGTTTGTTGACGTAGCCATTCAACCAGAAGTGCGCTTCATCAGTAAACAAAATTCGCTTATGAAAATCGGAAACAACGGTGATCTCGTTTTGGGCACTATTTGCAAGCGTTGTTCAGGCGTGAGTCTATTCATGATGAATTGCCAAACCAAACTGAGAATAAATCACTTGAAAGCTGTTAAATCGGTCGCCATCTTGAAAAGTAGTGCCAACTTAAAGTTCTATACCTCTATAAAAAATACCATTTACATATTAACACATTAAAATTAAATACGTAGCACTTAGTTTTATCTTAAAATAAAATCTTTTTCTTTTTTTCATATGTAGATAGGTTTTTTACTATTTTTGCCTAAATCTTTATATTATTTATATATTTATGATTTTTTAAATAATATTTATTAATTTATATTTATTGTGTTTCTAAGTAGAAAAGGCCAAATGCTGCCTGAACTCTAAAATACTTCTTAATAACATACTGTTTATACTTCTTTTGATGTTAATGATTTAAACAATAAATAAAAAAAAATTCTATTTTTAAAAAATTCAATTTAATAATTCATACAAGAAAGTCACAGCAAAACTCTTGAACAGTTAGTAAACAATCGATAATATTATCGATCGGTAAAGAACCGATAGTCCAATTAAAGCAGAACTATCGACGGTGTCTTTTATAGCATTAAACTCGATAAGTATATTTACAGAACAATACAGATGTCGTTTATTATATGTATGGGCCAATTTTTTTTAAAGGTTTTTTCCCTTTAGTCTTACTATTCTCAGATTAGAATATTAGATTTTTATTTAATATTCCTTTCTTAATAAAACAAACTCTGATCTTAAAATAAGTTTGATGCATATAATTTTTTGTTTTTACAAAACAAAACTCGATAGTTTGCCAGTTTTAATGGGATGTCTTAGACTCATGATCATCTGGGAAAGGTTTATAAGACTTCATAGCCATACATACACACACACAAATGAAGCCGCACATAAGGCGTCCATGTCATCTGAGGCAGTTTGGCCAACTAGGAGTACATTTTTAAATTTTAGTGGGTATGTGCTTGTGTGGATAACTGTATTGATTTATGTAGGTGTAGCTGTTTATATTGTTATAAATCTGTATAACAAACTGAAGTCGGCATTTTAAATGAAGTTAATGAAAGGGCGACATCAATTTTATTATTTTATGAGAAAATTCACCTTTGCACATACCAGTACACTTAAATATAAACTCGTTCCCGAGATTAATTTATATATATGTATGTGAAGGATTTTACTTTTTGGCAAGTCTGTTACGAGCTTACTTAACTTTATATTTTAAGCATAGAAATGTCTGGTCGTTGTTTTTTATTTATATTTTTTTTGTTTTGTTTGAGATTCTATTTATTACTATCATTTATCGTTATAAACTTGAAGCTTTAACTGAACAATAAAGAGTAAAAGCTGGTATCAGGCATGTTTGTGGAAGAGATAAGCAACATCATACCAACGCCTTGGGCATACTCAGCCAAAAAGTAAAGCTTTAATCTCCCACAGCTCTAGACTATCCCGCAGTCCGAGTTTTTGTGGGAGGCAAAAAAGATCGCTTATTATGGCTGTGGCAGTAAGTTTGGCTTCAAATGGAGCTAACATCCTAATACATCCTATTCTAGGGGGTTACTGCATAACTCGATTCGAAAGCAAATTCTCTCGAATTTGTATGATTTATACATCGTATTTCGAAAAGATTTTCTTTCTAATCGAATCACGCAGTAGTCCCCCTGTTATGTGACTCGTTTGTATGGTGGACCGCTACAAATGGACTATCCAATGAATGGATTGTTTAGCTACTGGTCTTTGAATGCTATACGGTTTTTAATTCTAATAGATCTTTATTTAGTGGTTATTTGTTGGCTGTGCGGGTAGATTTTCTGATAGAGAGATCTAGGACATACGGTGTGCTAAAATCTCATATTGGCTGCCTTCAGATTTGAGAATTTTTTCCGACTATAAAGGTTGCTCCATCTATTTTGAATCGATAAGGTGTCATCGGCTTAGTTTGGCGACTTGCACATAGCGATTTCTTTGGGTATAAACAGGCCAGGACTTCCTTTGATTTGGCCATCTACAATGGAGTATCGATCGCCATGTCTTGTCGCCATTGAAAAGAATAGCGGTATTCAGTGTTTGATGCAAATGGTCTTGAGAGAGTGCAAATGATTTATATCATTTAAATTTACCAAAAACAATATGTATTTTGTTGGTGGATTTCACAAAAGGATGAATAAATAAAACATTTAATCAATGGTTTTT
>OX451217.1:46634800-46863733 GCA_949628195.1 Phasia obesa
GAAGTTAGGCTGGACTAGCTTATAAAGAAACAAAGGTGTTTTATTTTTAATGCAGTGATAAATACAGTGATAAAGCCCATACTAATGTATGGAGCGCTTGCCTCCACTAGGCAAGTCTACATACTTTAGTATAGTCAATAAAGTACTACGCACTTCAGCCTTGATGATCACGAGTGCCATACGCACGACGCCATCAAAGGCTATTTTCACAATGTTGCACTGGCTTCCAGCCGATCTGATAACCAAACAGCTGGCCTTGAACTCGGCAATAAGGCTTAGTGCAACCGGGGCATGAAAATCGAAGAGTTTCGGCCATGCGAAACCATGGGATGTGTGCGCATATCGACTATTCCGGAAAGTATTGATTATTGCGCACATTCAGCCATGCCGACCAGAAGTTTCGGAGTATCAATTTCAGGCACGTCATCTATGCTGACTCATGACCGTCATCAAGAGGACGTGCTTTAGGTCTATACAGACGTATCTATAACGGACAATGGAGTGTCCTCGTTTTCAAATAAGGATGAGGTTTAGGCTGCATAACCAATGCAGCACTGTTCAGGCTGAAATTTCTGCCATAAAAAGGGCGGCAAACTGGCTAAGGTATCACATGATATATGGTAAAGATATCCAGTTCTGTACCGATGAAAAGCTACGATATACTCTTTATCGGGCGCTTACACAACGTCCAGTTTGGTTCGTGAATATCGAACATCTCTAGATGAGATGGAGAGACATTCCAACCTGGCACTCTTTTGGGTGCCGGGACACCCGGGAGTGCCCGGAAATCAAACTGCTGACGAACTGGCTAGATCTGGAACCTACCTTAGGGATCAGGAGATAGATCAACTAGTTGGCGTTCCGCTAAGTTGCTGTAAAGACAATTTCCAACAGGAACTACTGGGAGCTGCGCAAACCAGATGGTCGAACTAGCCCACCTGCATGATCTCGAGGCTTTTATGATTACAAACGTACTGCAATCCTACTGAGAACCCCTGGAGGACAGATTGGCACACTAGTGGCTGTGCTGACAGGGCATTGCAATATATGTGCACACGCTAGGAGATTAAATCTTTCGTACAATGACTTCTGTAGAAGTTGTCAGGACGAGGAGGAGGAAGAGACAGTCAAGCACCTCCTCTGTCACTGCCCGGCCCTATCCCCGGAAAGGGCGGCGCTGCTTGGCAGCCCTTGCAGACCTATCGGGTTGAGATATTAAAAGAATTTATCCGGATTTCTGGATAGTTTTTGCACCTATCCTAAAGTGTGGATCAGCAGGTATCATCCCTCTTTCGGGCGTCACAACGGGACCAAAAGCACCCAAGTGAGCCAGTTTCTCATCTACACGGATCCGGCGACTCGTGCAACCTAACCTAACCTAGTGTGTTAAGTATTTTTGGACAGCATTTTTGTCAAAAAAAGTTTATTATATTATAATAAAAGTAATGGATGGTGGTTACTTTTATTATATGATTGTTCTTAATATCCTGGTGAAGAGCCCATAGTAACATACCTTGTGTGAAATAATAGATGTCTGCCTATTACTGTTGGACACATATCATAGTGATATTTTGATTACAAAACTCTAAAAATCAAGCCTGTTTTTAATTTAAAATTTTTTAAATAAATACTATTTTTAGAGGAATATTTTTCTTCTGTAAGGAAAAAAAAAATACACATTGTACAAACAAATATAAAAGTTAAATAATAACTTTTAGCGCAATTGACAATGCGTTTGCAACGAATGCATCGTTGCATTTTGTCTTTATTACACTTATCAAGGGAAGATTATTTTAGTATCATATTTTTACCACATCTGTTTAATTTTGCTTAAATACATCTGTTTTTGTAAATTACTACACACATATTATTTAGTAACTCTTCAGATCATTAATAAGTTGTGAAACATTTAATACCAGATTATTCATGTTTAAAGTTAAGAAAAAAAAAAAATATTTAAAATTATTATTATTATTATTATCAATTCAGAATATTTTACAATATGAAATAACTGCAATAAATAAAGAATTTAAAATTATGACAAAATTTTCCTTATTAGGAATGTTTATACATAAACAACTGCTCTCTTAAGGAAGTTCAGCAAATATTTATGTTTGAAATTGTTTTCGTAATCTAATAAAACAATTTCTATATTCATTTCAAATTAAATATTTAGTTAATTAAGTTGGCATTTAATGAAAGAATTTTATTAATTGAAGACACAGAAAAATGTTTGCTAATACTATATACACTACATCTCATAGATAGAAAACAGAAGCGTTAGTTTACGACCTTTTAATTTAGTTTTCTACACTTGAGTTTTTAATACTTTCTTTGCGATTTGTATTAACTGTAATAAAGTGTTAAATTACACTCCGAAAACATATACAGAGTTTGTTAAACTGTATAATTAAAATTAATTTATTGAGCAAGAAACTTAAACCTTCGTAAAATTTAAAGTCGTTTAATCTACGTAATGTACCTATGCGTAGAGAACATAATGGTAATATTTAGGATTTAGAACCTAAAGGATAAAAACGCAAGGCTGGTTATATCGCTACGATGGTTGTTCGTCTGTCCGACTGTTTGTCTCTAAAAAGCATGTATGTCATGAACCGTAATACTTGAAAAATAAAACTTAAAATGAGTCTGTTTTTATTATATAGTGTGTTTTTTGATTTAATTTTTTATGTAGGTACTAAAATAGCGTTTATTAACTACTTAAAACCATATTAAAACAAATAAGAGTGCTATATCCGGCCATGCCGAATCTTACATACCCTTCACCATAGTAATGTTAAATATTCCCTAACTCTGTTATGTTTCCCAATGTCATAATAATATACATTCGGTTTTTACTTTTATGATTTTCAACTTCATTATTACAAATATAATTTAACTTACTTTTAACGAACCTTTTTATTCAAATTTTATTGCACATTTCTTGTAAAATTTCTTGCAAGAAATTTACTGAAAAGTTTTTGTAAAAATTTTGTCGAACATTTCTTATAAATTTTTATCGCTAATTTTTTGTATGAGTTTTATTGAAAACTTTTTGTAAAAATTTATTGAGAATGTTTTGTAAAAATTTTATCGAAAATTTTTTGTCAAAATTTCACGGATAATTTTTTGTAAAATTTTATAAAAAAATTTTTAAATTTTTTGCAAAAATTTTATCGAAAATTTTTTTATAAAAATATTACCGAAATTTTTTTATAAAAATTATATGGAACAAATTTGAAAAATTTTATAGAAAATTTTTTGTAAAACTTTTAGCGAAAATTTTTTGTAAAAATTTTAGCGAAAATTTTTTGTAAAAAATTATCGAAAATTTTTGTAAAAATTTTATCGCAAATTTTTTGTAAGAAGCTCCGATAACTTATCCCATAATAAAAGATATTGTTTTAAATTTTTTTTTCATATTCTTTATTTACAATCTATCCATTTAAGGATAATAAGTAAATTTGATACAATAAAAATTACATAAAAATTTTGAACTCCATAGAGAACAGCATTGTTTTGATAACAAACAAAAATTAATTCATATATTAAAAAAAATTAAACTATATATTCATATGTATGTACATAAATACATTAAGAAGAAAAATTAATTCCTAAAGGGCAAATCCAGGATCTGATGTCTTTTAATTTTAAATTTAAAATGTAAACTTTTTATCGTTGCTCCAAGTAATTCACAAAAAAATTATTTTTCTAAATTAAATAAATTCTCTTTTACCTGAACAAATTTTATATTAAATTTTTTAACTGGTAACTGGAACCTGGTGCCATATTCTATAATTCTCGTAGCTAAATCTATCGCTAAAAATGCACCAACAAATTACGAGTATTCTTACAACAATCTTCATAATTTGTTTGTGCATTTTTAGAAATTTTGCGACAGATTTAGCTACGAGAATTAATTACAGAATATGGCATCAGAACTGGACATTCCAGACCGCAAGTAACTTTAAGTCATTTTTAACCGACTTCAAAAAAAGAAGGAGGTTATCTATTCGTCTGAATGTTGCTTATTTTTA
This sequence comes from Phasia obesa, assembly GCA_949628195.1. Taxonomy (NCBI): domain Eukaryota; kingdom Metazoa; phylum Arthropoda; class Insecta; order Diptera; family Tachinidae; genus Phasia; species Phasia obesa. The sequence goes on from OX451217.1 coordinate 46,638,838, forward strand.
TGTTTGTGCCCGCAGAACTCAGTCATTTCTGAACCGATTTTAAAAATTTTTTCTTTATTAGAAAGGAAATGCTTAAAAGAACTTCAGAATTTTGAAAATTAAAGGGTGTCCCCATACAACATACGTGTTTTTTACGTGTATTATGAACCGTAAAGAGCACCCTTTTAAAATTTAAAAAAACTGCATATCACTATAGCTGCCAATAAGAGAAATTAATAAAAAAAATAAACTTAAAAATTAAAGGGTGTCCCCATATGTGATGTCAATTTAAATATATGAACCATTTGAACCATTGTAGACAATCACTTGAAAATTGGACAGAATATCCAATATTTATAATCAGAAATTAAATATTTATAATTAGAAGTTAAAGGGTGTCCCAATAGTTGATGTAATTTGAAGTATATTGCAAAACTTTTAAACCGTAACAGAGAGACGGTTGAAATTTACAAAGAACCTGTATATCTAAGTCCTTTATAACATCAAGTATATAATTTAAATTTGGAAACTAAAGGGTGCCCCCATAATTGATAAAATTGTACCTATCTAGCCCTATCTTTTGAACCGTTATAGACAAACACTTGAAAATTAGACAGAATCTCCACTACTATGTCCCGTATAATAACATTTATAAATATTTAAAGTTATAAAGGGTGTCTCAATAGTTGATGTAAATTGATGCATATGGCCAAACTTTTGCACCGTTTTAGACAGACATTTGAAATTTACAAAGAATCTGTCCTATAAAATAAGTGTTTAATTTAAAATTTTTCATTAAAGGGTGTCCCCTAGGTGATATTGTTTAACCTAAATGGCCATATCTTTGGAACCGTTACTTTTTATTTCTGTGTCACTAATAATATGTGTAAAAAAACGGTGTCCTCATATCTGAGGTAATTTGTCGTATATGACTTTATCTGCTGAACCGCTATGGATAGACATTTGAATGTACAGAACGTATATTACTATGTCCATTAGAACAACAAGTATAAAAGAATTTGATTTGAGTACTATTTCTTACAGATTACTTCCTTTTAAATTTTTAGTTAAGAATTGATGCACATATATTTGTTTTGTAGTCGGTTTTTTTAACAAGAATTATTTATTCAGTTATAGTAGACTTTGGGTCTAATGTTGTCCCAGACATTCCATATGAATGAAGTCATGTTCCTAAAATAATATGTAATTTGTTATTTTTTGCATAGCCGACAAACGTCTTAGTTAATTTTATTGTATTTTTAAAAATATACTTCTCTTTGAATTATATTTTATGCGAAAACAATTAATACGAATAAATAAAACTATTGTTTAATTGTTACTTCTTTGGGATAGACCAGTCCATTAAAGTTGAATGACAATGTTAAATATCAACCGTATTACTTACAAATACCAGTTTTAAGCCAGTTTATGAGGAAAAAGGTTTACTATAAGAATAATTTTTTATGAACTTAACACTTAATAACAAAATGTTATTGCATTGGCCATTCTGGTAATTTACGATAGATATTACTTCAATATTTTTACGAAACATTCATTATATATGGTTTAGGAAATCTTAAGATGTTATAACAAATGTCAAATAACATAAACATCTCTTATTTGTATCTATAATTAGAAATCATTCTAATATAATAACCTTTTATGTTTACCTCATTTGGGTTTATTTAAATGTATACTGCCATAATACCCTTATTCATTTGAAAAATATTAACTACCAGAATAAACTATTACCTCTTCAATGTTAAGAATTACATGTTGTCATATAAGATCTACTGAGGTACTTACGACACAACACTTTAATTTACCGATGACAACATTATTGGAAAACAAATTTACGTTTGAATGGATATAGATTCATAGATAAAAATGTATATTTATATAAACTTGAAATTGATGATGTTATGACGATGTTGTTAATAATATCGACATGTTTGCTACTTTTTGAAGACTTCAGAAACAACAGCATCAAAATAATCTTGTTTTCTATCAACAATATTTAATACATAATATTGAACCAAAATGCCGACATAGAACGGTATAGATGGTTACGGAAATGAAAGTAAAATGTGAATTCCAGTTTAGCCAGTGCAACCCTTGGTCCAATTAACATGGATGCAGTAATTTAATACATACTGTTAGTTTGTCTATATTAATACACTTACGCACACAAATGCTTGGAGTATAAATATCCTTTTACCACAGAAGTAAAAACAAGGAGTATAAATGCCTTCTAGACGGCCTCTTTACTTCTTCTTATGGAGGTACAAGGATTTTCTTTCGATCGTTTTCCTTCTTTTTAACACAGGTTGTCAAGCAGCAAGCGTTCCAGAAGGTCTTCCGAAAATTTTCTGCTGGAATGCTTTCAATTAAATGATTTTGTAGGCTTTACGTAGCAAAAACTAAGAAAGGATGCTTTGAACAAGACTATTTTTATTATTGTTCTTATTTTATATTTTAAAATTGTTCTTATTTTTAATTGAAATTTTTTAATTTTTTCCCGATTTTTCTGCGAATCGAAATCTTAACCACCAGTCTAGTCTGATAGACTAGCGCACTACCAAGCAGCCTTTTGAAGCATATCAATGGCAAGCAGCACTGAATAAGATAAAAAGCAAATCAATAAAATTTGAATAATAGCTTTTGGGATTTAAAAATTTATTGCCTTTAATTTAATAGCGTGAAATTAATTCCAAATTATACAAACACTGTTTTTATAAATTAGAAATCTAAAATTGAAAATTATAAATAATTTATAAATATTTATAAAAATATAAGATTACGCTTCAAGAGAAGGGAATTATGAACCTTTTAGATCTTCAAAAGGTAGAGCCAAAGCCTTTGCAATGAACAGAAAAGTGAAAGTCGTAGGGAGACGAGGCCTGGTGTGAGAAGGCCTTTTTAGTTTTACCACTGGGTTTATACAAACGCAATAAATATCATTTATTCAAACATACACATTCGTTTGAAAATGATGTCTAAGCAGAGAAACATACATTAAGTGTTTGGATATGAAATGCATAATTGTAAAATAGACACTAATACACTAATGCAGTGAGATATAATATAGACATCACATGTAAGAGTTTAAAAGTTTAGCACTTCATTGATTATAAAGATGAATATTTTTATAAGATATTTTATATTTATTTACCTAATTTGATTTGAACTTTGCCCACAATAAAACTCTCCTCTTAGCTATGAATAATGCTTTTTATAGGAAGAACAAATGGTTCTTTATATTTCTTAACTTTCATATTTTGATTTACACTTTATGACTTTATGTACGTAAATTTCAAGAAAAAAAAAAGTAAAGACATTTGAAATTTTATTATTAAAAAAAGTAAAAAAGCATACAGCTGGGTCCGTTTTCGACTCCCTTCCGCCCGCTATGATTATAGGCAACCAAATTGTAATTATGGCAACCTCATTTTCATAAAGTCACGTGCTACTACCAGTCTTTACTCTTGACTTTAGTGAGTTTAGACTGTCGACTGGTAACAGTCGGTCTACTTTCTCATCACAGAGTCATCACGGTCCCCTATGGAATCCACATTTAACAGGCTCCTACTAGTGGTCCTAAGTCTTATGCTGGCAAGTGCTAAACATTCACATATAATGTGAGCTACCGTTTCAGCCTATTCCAGCGACAGTCCTTAAGTATCATTTTCATCTTGGATGCATGATTCTTGAAGTTTTCATGACATGGCACTAACTCAGTTATCCAGCTTAAGGAACTTCTATTATATATGAGCTCCTTACTAGCCTTTCTGCCCATGGTATCTTTTAATCTGCCTACACGTATCAGTCTCTCACCACCTTTTCAGATTTAATGAGTTTAAAAAGATCCGTGGTTAAGAAATGAGAGTAAACATCATGCGACTGATTTATTGGCGTTTACACCATTAGTGTAGAGTTAGAAATAGAAAAATTAAAAAAAAATTTGAGTTTGTTCAATTGTTTATAAATATATCAGTGATGTCAGCTGAGCTTCTGACGCTATATCTAGCTGTTTTTGGGTAGTTAGGAGCCTTTTGGATTTGATCAGCTTCCCTGATCTGATAAAGTGCGATGATTTTTGAAAAAGATAAGCAGAGACATACGACTGTCAAGTTTTCATCTTTTTTTCCCAATGACTCACAGATTCATTACATATTATGTTTAGACGATACCATTGGTACTCTTTTACACAAAAATTTGACATGCCGTAAGACTGCCATGATCATGTAAACCGCCCTTTAGCGACAGTAAAGGGTGACCTAATTGAAAGCTGGTAAACAACCTATACCATCGATAGTTTTACTGGACTACCGATGTTTTTCGATAGCGATACTATCGTTGAAAATGAAATTTCAAGATTACACGCGTAATCTTGAAATTTCATTTTTTTACCCTCCCACAGGGTAAAAACGTCACCCTATTCTTTTCGTTATAATGTCTTTCCGTCTGTCACAGCGTATATAAATTTCCACAAAAGTTGTGTTACCAAGGCCGCTATAACAAATACTAAAAGTTATAGGATGTTTTGTTGAACCGCAATAGCAATAATCGGAATAATGTCGAATTGCGCCTTGTCTAGACTATGCATATTAGTAAAAAGTGAAAAGTTTCAAGACACTATATATAGTAGTTGTCTAGAAACACGATAATTATTTTTCATATTGTATATGAGGTACCACGATCACTGCTCGAGTCCATTTTGTATTTTACTAGACTATAAACATTAGTATAAGGGTTACTCGCGCATCGTTTGAAGGCGGTAATAATTTTCCATTTTTTATAGCAGATCCATGCCCACTATTCCAATTCAGTCTGTATTTAGGTAAACTATGTACTTTAATGTGATGTTTACTGGTGCGAAATTTCAGTTATGCAGTTCTCTAGATACAGCTTAACAATTTTTCACTTTTAATTAATTCTGTATTTTGGTAGACTATGCGCATAAGGTAGACTATGTGCAAAGGTTCAAGACTCTATTTCTTGTAAATCGCCAGGAACACGATGATAATTTGTCTCTTTGTATGGGAGGTTCCACGCCCACTAGATAACTGAAAGAACGACCAATATAATATGTAGGATAATAATTTTTTTAACTTTGTATGGGAGGTATACCACCCACTATTCTAATCCAGTCTATCTTTCTCTAAACCGTGTATGTTAATATAGAGGTGTATGTAAATTTTGTTTGTGTAGAAGGTGCCACGCCCACGTCGAATAAAAAAAGTACCAACCGTATATCTAAACAAACTGTGAAAATTTCAGAAAGTTCAGTTCACTGCCTGCTATATTTAAAAACGATTCTGTATGTAGTCCAAATTGAAATATATCCAACCATCAATGCAGTGTAATTGAAATAGTATATCCGTTATATGCTGACTCAAATATTTACTACACAATCCACACTTACATTGGCATGAAGTATTTGTACATGCATGCAAATATTCAAATACATTTACTTGTATAGTTGAACGGAAGCACATGTGGTAGGTATTATGTAAAATGAAGAATATATATTGTGTAATATTTTAGTAGTGCATATAAAACTAATTGGGGTTTTATTCCACAATATGAACGATGCAAAAACACAACCATACATACACATCTATCCTTTCTACCAATATTACAGTCAGAGACACAAACTCAAATACTTCTGCAAACACACACTTCATACATCCGAACAAACGTACAATCCCAAGTAAATTCACATTTATATAATAAAATTACTTTCTTTTCTAGGAATCAGACAAATAATATTAAATTTCAATGCTACAAGTAGATGTTTATGTTCTTGTTGGTGCAAAAATTATAATAATAAACACTTTCTTTCATTCATTTAGTCTGTAATGGCAACTGGAATAGAAAACCACATACCAGTGCAGTTTATGAAAGCAAAGAGCAGGCTTTATTAAAAATAAAAACAATTAAGTGTGTTATACTCGGTAAAGCAGACTTTTAGGTGTCTTCTACTATTGTTTAATTGTTAAAGAGTTTATATAAAAGGTCTAAATGGTTATGTCAATGTACTTCTTCAAAGGATTTTCTTCCTTTACCCCTCTAACTAGCATGTGCCACCACAAAGCATTTCCATCTTACACGATTTGTCGCAGTTGTTTTCGCGTCTCCTTAATAATCAGTCTCTTATTATTTAATCTTATGTCTGTTTCGTTATTCAGTTGTTTTTCCTGCTTAGTAGATGCCAACTGTCGTTGTAGTAGCAGGAAACATTGCTAATCTTTCATTTCTACCTTTTTCTTTTTTCGCAGAGGATGGCGGCTGCCTATGATGGTTTATTTTTCCAGGGGGACGGGGAAGTTCAGAGGGCTTGGCTAAAAGGGGGTTAAAGCCACTTAATTTTAAAACTCGAAAAGCTAGGGATCGATCCTGGGGTGCTTGTTTTGTAGGCAAGCACTTTAACTACTACACTACGCCGTTAACAAGGAACAAAGGATTTAGCAAAGATAAATTTTTTTCTCTTCCAAGTAAAGCGAAAATGTAATAAGTAGAGTTGAAACCCTAAAAATAAACGAAAATACAATTTCGATATACGTAACAGCAGTTTTGACCAGTTCTGGCTGATTTATATATTAGTACTCATAAAAAATCCACCTTCATAGAGTATCTGTTGAATGCTCCCCGTTGTCTGAAGAAACGATGTTACAATCTCTGTTGTATAGAACATGACTATTTTAGAAGATGTCGTCCTCTGGTTTAAACAACACGGTATCATTACCACGTATCAGTAAAACAATAACTTCTTTTGGAGCTTTTTAAAGATGAGGTTGTACAAGGACAAGCTGATAACGATTCCAGATCTGTCAGCTCAATCAACCGGCATATATGGAATTTAGAAATTATGACCATCGCATTACCTCAAAGCAGATAAGTCGAGGAGTTCATTTAGCGAATAAAAGCAGCAAAATTATGTATGTTCTTTCTCTTAATAAATTCGATTTTTAATCGAAAATTTATTTTAATTATTTTAGTCCACTATGTTTATTCCTTCGGTCATCAATGATTTTAGGCACTCCTTATTACTACTTGATTTTCGTGCTGACAATAGCCTTAATTCTGTGGACTCGACTTTTTTTCTCATCACGATTTCATTTGTAATTGACAAGATTCGTCTAGATACCCTGTAGCATCAACATTTAACATGTGTCTGCCAGTGTGGTCATAAGCCTTATGATAACCAGTGCTAAAAATGTACACAACATGTGCGTGACTCTTCCAGGTAAAGTATGCAAGTATCATCTTCTTCGATTTTCATCTTGGCCAACTGATATTTCAATATTACAGAATACTTGTTTAATATTTTGTCACAAACGTACATGTACAGTTAAGTCTGACATAGCTCTCATTTGTTTGCAAAAGCTGATCTTCGCGCAAATTTTAATTTCAGTCGTGAAGTAGCTCTAGGTTGGGTAACACGTGAGCGCGTCATTGTCATTATCGCTTAAAGTTAATCAGGCTCGGTCTTCGAGTAGCTTACGTCTCACTCACACTGGCTGATTGGCTCCCTCAAATAGCTGCACTATTGTACTGTATTGGTGGTAATGTAATCGTTTTGGTTATCGTGTATAACCTAGTAATTTTAATTAAATAAGTCAAAGATTGGAGGAGCACCATTTTTAAAACTTAATTTTAACTGGAGGAGTACCTTTGCCATTTACCAATTTTTTTGTCAGCATCCAAAAAAAAATTGTAATTCGTCTTTTTCACTATGCAGATATCCAAGCCGGCTTGTTGTCTCCATAAAATATTTTTTACTCTAAAGTGAATTTAAGTTTGCAGCAAATGATAATATCTACATGATTTATATAATTGTTTTCAAATAGACGAAACTAGTTATAAACACACGCAGATACTGCTCTTGTAAAATATTATCTTTAGCGGGGTAATGCTACGTCCAGTGGTCAACCATATGATTGTTTTTATACGGCTTAGATTTTTGGCAAAAGTGTTGGTTAATTAACTAACTATAATCATTTAGAAAACGCTTTAAATGTCCGTTTTTTGCAGTGAAAATTTTAAATCTCAGATATGAAAAAGATCTCGTGCATATGTGAAATTAAGATTCTTTAATTATATGCAAGCAACCTTGTGGACTTTGTGCCCAGAGGCTACTGCTTTGAAAGTGGCTTTGAAAATTAACTCGTCTACCTATTATCTTATCAGCTATTAAAAATCGGAACTCCGTCAGAGACTGACTGAAATCGCTGTCAGATTTTCAAGGTCGCACTTGTTTTTATACAAATATTAATTCATAAAATTTTCAGCAATGGGAATTTACACCGCTACATATACTCAGTAAGATCTATATTAACACTAGAGGTCGACACGTATCCGGAGTTCACTCGATTTAGCCTGCCTCCTAGAAGAAAGATAATCTAACGAGGAGGTTTAAGTCGTACCACTGACAGTATATTTAGTTACCGCTACCCATAACGTTGTGACTGCTAATATGATTTCCTGTCACCAGTAAAAAAAATATATATTAATATTTGTTGTAACGCCAATGTTTATTAAAGAAATATGAGAATATTGGAGATGTTGGGAAGAAGACCCTCAGTGTAATTGCTATCAGTTATAATATAAATATATTTAAAACACGATTTCTATTGAATTAATTAGATGCGAAGAAATGCTAAAATAAATATTTAAGATAATAATAAACTCAAGTAAGAAGTGTTTTAACTATTTTTTATAGTATAAATGAAATTCTCAACTTGCCAGGATGTCGCTACACTTTATTTACATAAAACAATTTCTAGAAAATTTTCTCTACGTACTTTTGAGAAGGTTCCAAAGTAATAAAATATATTATTGCCAAAATTTTTGAGATCCGAATATATTTATTTTTCAGATTTAAGTTGTTACAAACGAGTTACTTAATTAGGTACGCTTTTGATTCTTTAGTAGCGGAAAAAAGCAGAGAAAAAGTTATTTAAAAATTAAATAGAAACTAATGTTACAATAAATAAATATTGAAGTAGTAAAGCATTGCTTTTAGTACCCACTTAAGGGATAAGATAAAATAAGCCGTAAGATTGTTGTTTTAAAGAACGTCTTTTGATCATCACTATAACGTCAAGCTTTAAAATATTTTTTGTTTTTACCTTTCTTTTGAGAAAGTTTTGGCCAATCTCCATAAACAATATTACGATTCAGAGAGGCTTTTAAGTAAAGAAAGTGTATTTTAAAAATCAGTGCTCTTTTCGACATAATTTGTGAATTTGACGGTGGATAAAATCGTTCTTAATAAATTCTTAATAATGGCTTGCTTATGACGATCTCACATCGACAGCGCTCGACTACCGTACCCAGCAAACAGCCAGTAACGATGGTCGTCATGGAAAGGTATAACAAGAGTATTGAAATATTTGCTGAATTTTCAATACGTCGCCGTTGGCAGCAACCTGGAAATCTTACCTGAATATTTTGGTTCCGATCCCTACTAGAATCAGCTTATTTTAGAATTAAAGCCTAGTGACAATGAGGTCAACGTCGATAATTGTTAGTTTTTAAAGGAGTCCCGTTTGGCTAGTACTAGTCTATTAATCCAGGGGTTATGGATTTGGTTCCCACCAAAGACACTTGAGGTAGGATAGAAGGCCAAGAGGCCATGAAAGTGTTTGGATATAACCTGGGTGTCTACAAATGTTCAACTGCGTTAGTGACAGGTCACGGACCAAGTTAAAAACGGTTACGGGCTTAGTTAAAAATAGGTTAAGGGCTTTGGACAACGCGCAGATATATATTAAATGCAGATGCTGTGGAGATCTTAGCCTTTGGCAAATTTTAGCAGGTAGCAAGGCTAGTGACAGAACGAGAATTAATATTACCAGTCTAATACCAAAAATCGTTGAGCAACGAAAGATTCAAAGGACCCATAAAGTTAGTGTTCTGTTTCGGTATCTCCCTACAAAATAATTATATATTCGAGGGTACTACGTGTCATCTATCAATGTGATATTGTCATTTTACGAAATCAATCTGTTTCTTGGCCTCCAATCTCCAATATGCAACAACATTTTTTTTTAGTTGAAAGATTAAAATGAAATTGTTTGTGGATATGTAATTAGTCAGCAAAAATCAAATGGTAGAAAAATCTGCAATATTGAGGTAAAGGAAATGCCACAATTCCCAAAATAAATGCCAAAAATCCCAAAATTGGAATTTTGAGTATTTTGCCCATTAAGTCCACATAATATCCTTTCAGCAAAAATTGGGGGTATATATAGATTAACTACGGTAATATTCTTTTTCTGATTCCAGCTTTGGGATAATAATTTTATTATTTTATTTTTATTTCTTTAAACTATAAATTCTAAAAAAATATCTATTGTTTCTTTTAACTTAAATTAAAGTTGAAGCATTGCGCATATAATTATTTGACTAGGGTAGTGTTTCGTTTTTTCAGCCCTTAGACGCGGAACGCTTAACAGCATGGGTATATATATATATATATATATTTACAGCAAACTAAATTTTTTAAATATTAAAATACATAAATACATTTTTTGGAGGACGAAACATTTTAGGTTTATTAAAAATTAAGCGCTCCTCGATGTGTGCAAAATTTAATGGTGGGAAGACTTAAATACAAATTATCTTACGTATTCCATTCGCGTAAAACTTCGGAGACTGTCACTACAAGGATACATTGATTAAAAAATAATTGTTATGTAGTTACATATGTATGTTGTGGTGGCTTTGTTTATTGTTTGCTGAAATATATCACACTGTGTAATTTTTTAAGTCATGGCAAAATAACCATATACGGATACCACTACGTGATAAAAGACCAAAAAAAGACCCCTGTCTCCCAGTTTTACCCAAAGTCCCCCAGGTTTTTTTTATGGGCCCTCAAAGATGTGGGGCCTCGATGTCATTTTTGCACAAAAAGGATCATTTACTCAAGCTCATATTTTACAAACCGTTTGAAATTTTCATATACTCTCTGAGGCAAAGATCTCAATAAACAACTTTCTAGAACATATGAACTTCGTAGTAATGATTCTTAACACCGTTTAGGTAGCGCTTAGGTAGCCACAAAAGTGAAAAATTTCCCGAAAATTTTTAATTCATTTTGAGATCTTAGGTTCATTTTTGTAGTTGATTATTTCCTTGAATTTTGAACGGTTTGCCTGGACCTGAACAGGGGAAAAAAGTTAAAAAAAATTGAATTTTTTAAAGTTTTTTGCGATTTTGATCTTGAAGATGAAGTTTTTTTGATTTTATATTTTGTTCTTTATGACAAGAGCTACAACTTTGCCTCAGAGAGTATATCAAAATTTCAAACGGTTTGCAAAATATGAGCTCGAGTAAATGATCATTTTTTGCAAAAATGACATCGAGGCCCCACATCTTTGAGGGCCCATAAAAAAACCTGGAGGACTTTAGGCAAAACTGGGAGACAAGGGTCTTTTTTTTGGTCTTTTATCACGTAGTGGTGTCCGTATATTGTAATTTTTTTCCATATTGCACTGTGTATATAAAAAACATATAATGTTTTACTTTAAAGCTATATTCAAATTTAAGAGTATTTTTAAAACTTATTCGATTCTCTTACGTATGTGTCATCATTAACAAAACCCTCTAAATATTCATTATGTTTGTTTGCATTCTATTTTAAAGTAACATGCTACAGGGTTGGTAAGGTTGGTACAATTTTACCATTTGTGGTACAATTTAAACCTGAAAATAGATACAATGATACACCAATGGCTCATTTGGTACAATTTGAACATGTTCCTATGTTTCATGTTGCTGACTGCTTTTTAATGTCAACTGTTACTGTTATTTAAAAATTTAAAAATCTTTATTTCTAAACCATTTATTTATGTCTTAATTAAGGAAATAATAGTTGCAATATTTAATTTTAAATTAGGTTTACAGGTTGCCTGGAAGTATAAGAGTGAGTCTGCACAAATTTAATAATAAAGATTGAAACAAAATGATGTTTATTTTACTAAGACTAACAATATTACTTAACATAAAAAGTAGAATTAGTAGAATTAAGACAATTTAAGAAGCGGGTTAGTACAATTTTAAAATTTCATTTACCATCCCTATCATGTTTGGTTCTTTTCATTAATAAGTTTAAGAAGGGTGAAATCTAAAATAAACTGCTAAAATTCCAAAATACTTGTTATCTAGGTGATGATTTTCCTCTCATATCCTTTCTGATTTTGTAGCTATTGTTAGTTGTAGTTGGTGTCATACATTTTTATATTTCTTTTTGTCTCCGTTTTAATGCAATTAAATATTTGCCTCAATTTGTTGCATCTGTTGCACTAGAAAATTACAACTTCAACGTATTTACACCAACACTTATACACTCACAAGCATACTTTTATTTTAAAAAAATCCCTTGTTATGATTTTATACGTTCACTTTTATTACAGGCAACAGACTCATGAAATAACAGCACCGTTCAGCATTAAATTTATACTTCTAGGTTTTATTTTTCTGCACCTAAGCACGTAAACTGCAATATGCTTTTACATTTTTTTTTTTTGCAAATATTCCATCGTTACTGTTGGATTTTTTATTTATGGCTTTTCTGGTCGTTAAATACAATTAGAAGTTCTACTTGTCTAATATCCATGAGAATATATTATTTTTTTATGTTTTTTGTTGATATGAAAGCACAAACTATATCGGTCGAATTGTTTTACGATATATACATATATCTGTATATCTGCATTAATATATATTTAAAATATATACATATATGTAGACTTAAAAGTAACCATTTAAGCCATATAATGTATAAAAAATACTTATCATTTATGTTGACATATTTTTATAATAAATAGGACATGTTGAACAATTTATTAATTGCCATTCCTGGCTAACATAATTCGATTAGGCACGCTTTGTTTTCACGAAGTAAGTATCTACTTATACATACATACATACATACATACATACATACATACATACATAAATATATAAAAATTGTTCTCTCTAAACATATTTAAATTCAACCATCGCACTTAGGAATGGAAGGTTAGCAAAAATGCGGTTTAATTTAAAACTTCTAATTGGTATTTTTGAAACAAATATTTATACCGGGTAACAGAAAACTTAGACACCAAGAAAGCTTCTGGTATTGATAAAACCAGTCACAATATGTTATTAAAGTTGCCCCGTATAACTCGCAAAATTATTCTTTTTGGTTTTAATGCATCTTACGTCTGAAGCACTTTCCCACAGAGTGATGTATCTTTGATTACTATGATTCCTTAGCCAAAAAAACGACCATACAAAAATAGAATCTTACAGACCTAAAAGCTTTTATCAAATATGTTAAAGCTATTTGAGAAGACATTAATAACTAAATTGAACCAAATTCGAAGTGAGAAAGGATGTATTCCGAATTATCAATACGGCTTCAGAAAACGACATAGTCCATAATCCAACAAATACACAGATTAGTAAATGTAATTAGAAATACCTTTGAAGAAAGAAAATACTGCTCGGCCTTTTTTATAGACGTTTCTCAAGCATTCGAAAAGGTATGGCATGAAGGCCTAATATATAAGATAAAGCTGAACTTGCCCGAAAATTCCTATATGCTCTTAAACTAAATACTAAAAGGAGATTTTTTAACCTCACCACAGCCGATTAAAGTCGGACTTCCCCAAGGTAGTATATTGGGACCCATTATATTCTTGTTGTATACCACAGACATGCCAACTACCAACTGCGTCCACACATCTACATTCGCTGACGAGACAGCTATTTTAAGTATTTATGAAAGAGCGCTCTAATTTACTCTTATATCTTTCACACTGCTTAGGGACTCGTGCTCTCTATGCTCTATTCGCATAAATAACCAAATGATACCTCTGCTCTCAGACGTCAAATACTTCCGTATACATCTTGATCAGCGCCTTACCTGGAAAACTCATATTGAATCAAAGTTAACACAAATAAATAAAATGGCTAATCGGCAGAAATTCCACACTGAGCTTATATTGCAAACCTCCATTGTACAAATCAATCTTAAAACCAATTTGGTGTTATGGAATATATATTGTGGATTGGAATATATTGTGGAGCAGTGCCTCAGATAGCAATGTAGAAACATCTAAAGGAGCCAAAATAAGATTCTACGGACAATTACAGTTGTTTAAAAACTCGAAATTTCACAAAGATCTAAACATGCCATCAGTTAAAGCAGAAATATAGAGAAACATGTAGTAACGTATCTAAATAAGCTTGAAACTCATCGGAATCCGCTGGCTCGTAACATACTAAATGAAACTGGTTGCATTCGGTTAAGAAGGAAGGACATTGCTTCTCTCGTCTGAACATCAGAGGATGGAACACAAAAGATAACAGCAACCGTGAAACATACAATTTTTTTATCTAGCACTAGCTGGCCTTAACAAGTATATATATTTTAGACTAGCTGTGCCCATACACGTTGTGGGCGTCCTGACAATATTTTGTTCGATTTTGCTTTGAAAGTAATCTTTATTAAATTTTAAGACTCTTACGTATTTACTTTATATAAAGGTACCCATCCCTAGAAAAAATTCTGAAATTTATATAAAATTCTAATTCTAAATCTCTGTAAAAGGTGTTTAATATATTTTAATAATAATGTAATTCCACAAAGTAAAAATACAAATCAAATAAAAATTTTTTTCAATTGGCTATTTGGCAGTAAGTAAATCATATTTTGTGATTATTATAAAACAGCGCCATCTGTTGCGTAACAGTGTTAGAAATACCCCGCTTTCATTTTGTTATTATTTTAAAACAGGGCCATATGTTGTTGTGTTTAAAATATACCGCTTTCAAAAATAAAAGATACCTTAAAGTATGTAGTACCTTTAAAGCGGTAAAAAAAATCGGCGTACTTTCACTGCTTTTCTCCACTTTCTCTTGGAAGTATAAGATATATTTTCGAAAACAAGTATCCTATATTAGATTCTACACACTAAGCTAACTCCGTACAAAATTTTGTTAAAATCCTTATAGTAGTTTTTACGTGATGCGAACACAAAAAAAGAAAGACAGACAGACAGGCAGGAAGGATTTAAGTTAATATTTTATTATATGTATAGATTTAACATGTGAGTAATTATTGCTGGTTCAAATATATTAAAGACACAATAAAAACAATGAAAAAGAAAACTTTTTTCTCCCTTAGTACTTGTCAAACTCTTTGCTCTGTGTTGATTTCTCTTAAACTTTTGAGAAAAAGTTTAAGTTGCATCATTTGAGATCTATTTTTCCTACCTTTTTTAAAACTATATAATTTTTCCTAATAGATTCAGCAACTTCAGGTATTTGCCTAAATTGTTAGAGAGTTTTAAGAAGATAAACAGTGTAGGAATATTTTTAATTTTTTGTTTATTGGTACAAAAATTGGATATTTTTGAAATGATTCTGTCCTAATTTCCAAAGGCAACAAATTTTTATATATATTTAAGTTTTTAATTTTTATAATTTATTTTGCATTCATAACTGCTATTTGATTCATTGGATCTCATTCATAAAACGTGAGCATGAGCTCGGGGTCAATTTTTTGAGTAAAAGGTGCTTGTCTTATGCATAATAAAATTTGAAGTATTTGCTTTTACTCACGGCTCACGTTTGATCTCGTCGTGCTCCGTTTGAACTAAGTGAGATGAGCTTGAGCTCATTTTCATATGCATAAAAACAAGCTTTTGCTTTCTTTTGTAAGCTCTTGCTCAAATTTTGTTGAGTCTGCCTTATAATTGACTCGCGTACACTAAAAAGGAATCATGGCTGAATATTTTGTGCCACAAAGAAATACAAAATGTTATCAACAGCGTAATACAAATTTAGCAAGTGAGGATAAAAAATTATACAGATTTGTATTCTTAATTATTAATTTTTTTATATAATTAATAATAAAATGATAAATACATAGGTTTGATGATAGTAGTTGCTGGTTGGCTAATTATTTTTTTGAGGGTTCAGAAGACGCAAGATTGATAAAATTCGACTGTTTTTAAGATTTTGTGCAGATCCTGGATTCCAAAATGGTATAGCCACAGATATTGGAGTCCATCAATCAACTGTGTTGCGAACTATTGCGGAAGTTGTTAAACTTATATCTGCCAAAGCAAGCGAGTGCTTTCCATTTGCAATATTAGTGATTGATTGTACTCATATAAAAATTAAAAAAACCAACAAATCAAAGCGATGAGTATATTTATAGAAAAGGCTTCCACTCTATAAATGTACAGGCAACTTGTGATGGAAAAGAAATTTTTACAAGCGATGACATATCCTAGCCTGGTTCAGTTCATGACTCACGCATCTTACGAAACAGCGAGGTCTGTAGAATAATGCAAAATGCAACGAACGATGCATTACGTCTCGGGGATGAGGGCTATGGAATATGCCCATGGCTAATGACATCATTCCGAAACCCAACAACTGACATAAAAAAAACATTCAATAAAGTGTTTACAAGAGAACGTGTCATTATAGAACGGTGTTTTGGGCAATTGAAGCAAAGATTTTCGATACTTCAATACAAAATTCGGGTATCGACAGAGTTATCGCCCCACGTAGAAGCCAGTTGTTTCATTTTGCATAACATAGCTAAATTTTTAAAAGACGATTATATCCTTATCAATGACGATTACAACAATACTGATATATGGCAATTAGGAAACGATATCGAACAACAAACAGCAAGAAATTCTGATTCTACTTCACTTTCACTTGACGGCATGTTTGCACTTCAATAACAATTAGACGTTTGATCTCCCTTTGCTTAAGTAATTGCAATTGGTTTGAACTCATTTTTATGCATACAAAATTGAGCAAAAGCTGTTGCTGTTTGATTGAACTCGTCTTACGAGCAATTGCTCACCTGCCTCAACTCAGCGATTTTACTCGTTTTTATGCATGAGGCCCATTATTTTATCATTTTTAATTCCAAGACAATAAGAAAAACACCGGAAACCCGATACTCTCTAGAAAACCGAAAAGCTTATAACAAATAAAAAAAAAGTTCGAATATTTTTTTTTCAACTGATGGAATGTTAACTTCTTATATTTTCTCAAAAAAACAAAATATACAGATATATTGTTTAAATATTAAAGCTTTTGTGTATCGTTCAACCCAATGTGCATCGTGTGCATTCATATACACACAATTTTAATTGATTCTAAAAAAAAGTTGTCATTGTACAAATATAAGCGGTTTAGTTTTGTAACAACCTGCTATTATTACCTTAATGAATTTTTGGTGTTTTGCGAAACCATAATAGGTTACAACTTTTGTTGGCAAGTTGCATGGTTTTGATGCAAAATAAACTGATTAAAAATAATTTGTTGCACGAAAAGTAAAAATGAGTGTTTAAGGTTTTATTCACAGCATTCAAACAAAAAAGATAGAAGCTAAAAACAAAAAATTTTAAAATTTAAAATAATAGTTCTGTTGACTTAAGTAAGCGGCTAAGGGAATATATATTTATCTATAATTAGTTGTTTCATTTATCTTTGTTAAAATTTAAGACTAAAATAAAAAAATAAATTCTAACTGAATTAATGCAAATGGTACATCTGAAAAAATATTATTCCATAGAATATTACACTGTGTTGATCAACAACAGAAAAGTAATAAACACAATTGGCAAGGAATTTATGTACAATTTTTAAAGATTTAAAAATACAGTAAAGTAAAAATAAGTGTTAAACTTCTAAACTATTCATCTGATTTATTTGAAACAGTATCAGTAAAGGAACGTCTAGGCTACCGATTAGTATTGATATCAGGATATTGCAAGCTGTGTATTAAAAGCACATTCCTTTCAAATTCTCTGCCTCTTAACTAGCGAACTTTACGTTAATTTTTAGGGTTCCGTACACAAAGTGTAAAAACGTAACGTAACGTATTGTTTTCGCTACAATGTCTGTCAGCACATTTTATCTCTGGAACCATAATAGGTAGACTCTTGAAATTTTCACAGATAATGTATAGCTGTTGCCGCTATAGCAAAAAATACTAAAACTTATAGGGTGTTCCGATAGAGAGGTGTTATTCACGAATATGTGCATATTTCGAAGGTGGTATACACTTGAAATTTACAAACAGTAATTAAAACTTAATTCACTATATAAACAACTATAAAAAAATAAAACTAAAAATTAAAGGGTGTTCCGATAGTGGTGTGATTTGCATGTATAAAGCCTAAGTTTTGAACCATAATACGTAGATGCTTGAAATTTTCACAAAACGTGTATAGCTGTGGCCGCTATAGTACTAAATACTAAATCTTATAGGGTGTTCCGATAGAGAGGTGTTATTTACGAATATGTGCTTTTTCCTCAACTGTAGGAAGAATACACTAAAAATATAATTAAAACTTAGTACGCTATATAAACAAGTCTAAAAAATAAACTTAAAAATTAAAGGGTGTTCCGATAGTGATGTGATAGGCATATATAAGGCCTAAGTTTTGAACCATAATAGGTAGACTCTTTCACAGAAAGTGTGTAACTGTAGCCACTATAACAAATAGTAAAAATTAAAGGGTGTGCCGACGGTGACGTGATTTGCATAAACATTGACTAATTCTTTAACCATAATAGATAGACTCTTGAAATTTTAACAAATGGTGTATTGCTATGACCCCTATCAAAACAATAAAAATTTAAAGGGTTTTCCGAGAGTGACGTCTTTTGCATGTATAACGACATATTTTTTGAACTGTAATAAGTGGACTCTTCAAATTTGTATAGAAGATGTGTTGCTATAGCCGTTATGACAATTGCTAAAATAAAGGGTGTTCTGACAGTGACATGTTTTTCACGTATAGTAACTTATTTTTTAATAGTAATAGGTAGACTCTTGATATATTCATAGAAAGAGAATTGCCATGGCCGCCATAGCAAAAAACAAAATTAAAGGGTGTGCCGACAGCGACATGATTTGTACGTAAATAGCCTTATTTTTGAACCGTAATTGGAAGACTCTTTAAAAGTTTACAGTAGATGTTGTACTTCGGCCGCTGTAACATAATACTAATATCTAAAGGGTGTTCCATCAGTGAACTGTTTTCACGTATATTACGTTATTTTTTGCACCGCAATAGGTAGGCGCATGTATATTTCTATAGATAGTGTATTACCATTGCCACTATAACAAAAATTGCTAAAATTTAAAGGGTGTTCCAACAGTGATGCAATTATGACTTAAATTTTAAAATTAACAACTTGAATTTTTAAAGTTGTACTAAACATAGTACGGAACCCTACGTGTGTGAGTCTAACGCGCACTTGACTAATTTATTTTTTTTTTAATTCATAACATATTTTTCAATGAGTGAATCATGTTTTTAAAAATTTCCACAGATATTTTGATTCTTGAATCTTTGGCTCTAATCTTATTAAACATATCGTCTGTAAATGCTTTAGTTTTGTATGAAAAATAAAGTTAAATTTATCTATACATATAATAAAATAGTACCTCACTTCCGTCTGTCTGTCTGCTTTTCATTGACGTTCGCATCAAGTAAAAACTACTGGCTGGGTTTTAGCAAAATTTTGTGAGGAGTTACTTTTGTATCCTTCTTCCGCAAAAATATCTTAGAAAGTGGAGAAAAAGAAGTGAAAGTACGCAGTTGAACTAACCGGATATGAATACTTTACTTTTTATAAACTAAAAGATTACATAACCTGATATTTAGCATATCTTAAAACTAAAAACGTTGGTATTACCAAATAGCACTAAATCGAAGGCGAAGCTATGCTAGCTTCAAACTAATTCGCCTAAAAAACACTAGAAGCGCTTGCGAAGCTTTACTATCGCACTAACCATCTGTCTTATCTACTACTATCCCTTTCTAAGGGAAGTAACACACAGTTAATGTAGGCATTAATTGCCTGAGTGTTACTTCTTTAAAAAAAAAACTAAAATCGTAAGGGTCTTTGGTGTGTATTGCTTGCAAAGCAAAATCGAAGAAAATATTGAAGGACGCTGGCGAAGTGGCGGATACAGCTAGTTAGATATAAAATTTTCCATACAATTGTTTTTTTAACGTTGAAAGGTTCGTTTTGTAAAATCGTTTACATAAACAATTATGAAATTTCTTAGAGAGTATTAACTCACACATACATTTTTCAGTGTGTACCAAATTATTTCACCAAAAAATTGCATTTAACCTTAAGCATACGTTTTAAACTTTAGCATGAACTCTAACGAAGCATAAGTAGCTAATAGCAGCAAAGTGTAGACGATAAAAATTTAATAATATTGGTTTTTATTACAACATACTTGAAAACGACTATTAACAAGCACATCGTCCCAAAACACCTACTAGACGAAATTAATTTTTTCTTCAAGCATAAAAAACGCAAGACCCAACTGAACAAGAAAACTAAATTTCACACACACGCTTAAAAATGCAACTGATCCACAAACACCTACAAGAGTGTTTGGCAGCGTGTTACATAAAGAGAATATAACAAAAGCACTTGAAGAAAATTAAATAAAGTTAAAGGAATTGAAAACCAGAGCAAGGATAAAGGTCAGAATGTTAAATCACAATTTGCTTTCTTCTGTTAAACTTACATTATGTACTTCGATGTACGAGTAAGAATGTATAAGTATGTATGTATCTGTATACATATCTACACATACAAAAATATATGGACTACGTATTGTTTAATGCAAAATGAAGTTGAAGATGTTTGTTAGTGATGACCCAATAGTAAAAGTGCTACACAAAACACTTAGTTTAAGTCAAAAAGGAAAATGTTTATGGATGGACAGCACCATCTAAATGATTTACTTTCCATTTTCGGTACAATATAGAATATATATATAACATACATACATACATACTTTCTCCGATCTCCAACGCCATGCATGCCTAAATTCATTTTGTCTTCCAAAGCATGTAAGTATGCGTAAATGAATTTGAGTAAATGTGTAGCTTTAAATCTAAAGAAGATTGTCTCGCCTGAAGAAGACTTTCAAGCTTTGTAAATTTTCATACACACATACTCAACGCAAAATTGTTACTACAAACAAACAAAACAAAAGCATAAATAAATATGTATGTATGTGAAAAATTTTACAGCAACAAATACTCACATCAACAATAACAATGAAAAGAAGGATAAGAAAATGATGATGAAATTGAAGTGGATGTGGAAAAATATTTGTCCAAGAATTTGTAAAAGAAAACAAGAATGATTACAATTTAATATTTGTTCGATTTTAAAAAGAGCAAAAATTGTTAATAATTACATGGGTTGTTCAGAAAGTTTTTAAAATTAAAATAAAAATTAATATAAACAAGTATGAGTGCACGGCCGAATATTCTATACCCTTCACTACGGTGATTTTATTTACACAGAAATGTTCATCATTATCCATATTGTTGACTCTTTACATAAATTTAAATAAGTCGTATGAGAAAAACCTTATTACTCATGCTGTAAAGAAATAGAAGACAGCGGCTACGCAGTTAAATGAAAACAAATTCCGTTGGCTACAAATTTCGCTACTTAATGATATTGAAGACGACAGCTACATCTCAAACTCTGACTTTGTTGTAGAAATACTTATTTTGCTTTTATAAAATTAAATAACTTTTTCAAAAAATAATAAATATTTCCTTCAAAACTTTTGTTTGTATATGCATTTTTAATTTATAATTTTGTGACATTTTCTTTTGTTGAATAAAATAAAATTGTCGCATACAAAAATATAAATTAGTCTAAGTTGACTACAGCCACAATGGTGGTCGTGTAGCCACGCAGCTTTACTGGCTTCAAAATGATCGTGTACCTACAAACGTGTGTATTTTATTTTTGACAGTGTGTAGTCGGTATCCTGATGTTGTCTATGTGTTTATTGCATCTAGGTTTTCAAACAGGGATCCCATCTATGGCAGAATCAAAGGCATTAAAAAAATATGTTACTCTATAAACATAAATATATTCGTAATATTAAAAATATGTTGTGTTACACTCATCATTTTCATTTTCATAGAAATATTGAATTTTTTTTAATATTTCGAAAAATGTTTTTTGGAAAAATATTTTTGGAAAATTTTTTGAAATAGTTATTCGAAAGTTTTTTAAAAAAAATTTCTGTAAAAGTATCTTTTTGAAAATGTTTTGTATATTTTTTATTAATATTTTTTAAAATTTCTTTTTAATTTTTTTGTTTGAAAATTTGATTGAAAATTTGACTAAAAATTATTTTTTAAATTTAGGACCTTCCTGCAATCTATATTGAGTTAGAATGGTCAGACCAAACATGTGCCTTTTAACTGTCCCTGGTTACCAGTGGGCACCCTGTGGATCCACTGGCTACCTCTATGTGTATTACTTTCTATAATGGTCTTTAATACAAATCAAAGCAGATCAACCTCAAAACAAACAAAAATCGCCCCTCATTTTTTGACAAAAAAAAAAAAAAAAAGAAATCAAATGACAATCATTAAAGCCGAAAAAATGAGAAAAAACTTGAAAAATATAGGTGGGTGTGGTTTTTGGCCCGCAGTCTCCAAAGTAATGATCCGATGTCGCTGAATTGCAATCCCAAAATTTTCGAAACTATGCCTGACAGATTGGTGTGCTTAAATTTGTCGTATCTCTTCTTGGCAAATGACATTACTAACCGAATACGGACAGACGGACATCGCTTAATCAACTTCTCTATGTATAAGGATCCATATTATAAATACTTTATGGGGTCGGAAATGAATATTGAAGAAATTACACACGGAATGTCAAACTTTTATATATATACCCTTTCCACCTGTGGTGAAGGGTATAAAAATACTGATTAATATTAAAAGAGGATTTTTTCTACTTATAGACGTCAAATATCTCGTCATACATCTTGACTGGCGCCTTACATTGAAACGCCACATAGAAACAAAGTTAACACAAATGAAGTTAAAAGCAGTCCAACTAAACTGCCTTATTGTCAGAAATTCTACTCTAGCTTTAGATTGGAAACTTTTATTGTACAAGTCAATTCTAAAACCAATGTGGTGTTATGGCATTCAATTATGGGACACTGCCTCAGCTACCAACGTAGAAAAAATTCAAAGGCGCCAAAATAAGACTCTTCGTATAATTACATCTTCTCCTTGGTATATAACAAACTCGAACATTCATAAAGATCTAAACGTGCCATCAGTTAAAGCAGAAATAGCGAAACTTGCCATAAGGTATTTAAAGAAGCTTGCAACTCATCCGAATCCACTGGCCCTGGTTACATTCGACTAAGAAGGAGGGACACTGCTTCTCTCATCCGTACATCAGAGGGATGACTCGCAAATTACAGTAACCGTGAAATTATATTGAAGATTCAATAAATAAAAATTGCGAAATAAAAAACTTATATTGTCCACACCAGGGATGATTGGAATTGGTCTTCAATAGCCAACGATTTGGAAGAGCAACGGCCTTAATTTGTTCATGTTGTCATGGGTGGAGAATACGTGTTTATGTCATTTTCTGTTTGAACATAATTTTCTGTTTTCCACAAAGTTTTTTGAATGCTTATTTAACTGTAGATTGTAGTAGTACTGTCAAACAACAATAACATTGTCATGTTATAAAACAAAATAATGCGCTTATGCGCAAAGTGTAAAATTTAACTGACCACCATATTCTCACTACCTGAATATAATGGAAAATGTATGCGGTTGACTTTTCAGCAAGTTTTATGTAGAAGGTAGACAATTCGACGATAAGAAGTCATTAAATGAAGCCACTAAGGACCCGTTGAAGATATTTTAAGCAAGGTAACACCCACGTTTAACATCTCTTAAATATTATTAATAAGTTTAATATTAACGTTTTTATTATAAAATCATGCAATAATGCATGGTTTTAACAACAATGTAATTCCACAAAGCAAAAATACAAATTAAATACAATTTTTATTAAATTGGCTATTTGGAGTAAGTAATTCATATTTTGTCATTATTTTAAAACTGCGCCATCTGTTCGGCAACTGTGTTTAAAATATCCCGCTTTCAATTTATATTTTGTCATTATATTAAAACAGCGTCATAAATAAAATATGCCTTAAAGTATCCAGGGCCTTTAAATAAGTGAAAAAATCGGCCTACTTTCTTTTGCTTTTTCTCTACTTTCTCTTGGAAGTATGTAATAATACTAAGGTACCTCCTTACAAAATTTTGCTAAAATACATCCAGTAGTTTTTACGTGATGCGAACGTAGGCCGAAAGACAGATAGACTGACAGGAAATGAGTTACTGTTTTATTATACATATAGCAATTGATCAACAAAAGGGTATTAACTCAAAATTTTTTAATTTTTAGTAGAGATAAAAAACTATTTGTGATTACAATTTTTTAAAATTTTTACAATTAAAAATTTTTACAAAATAAAAATAATGCCTTTTTGTTGATATAAAAGTACTCAAGACACTATCACGAAATTGGTCTCATATGCGGGTTTCGAGATGAAAGAGTAATCAAAATACCTTGAAATTTTTACAGTAGATGGATATTGATGTTGTTGATGCAAAAAGTAAAAAAATGAAAAATTTTGAGTTAATACCCTCTTGTTGATCAAGTGCGATATGTGTAAATAAATAATGAGTGTAATCATTTTTTGTTAAGTAAATAAACAATAAACAAAATTCCTTGAATATTTCTGAATAATGATCAAGTTGTCAGCAAATAATGGGACATCCTGGTGATGTAACAAATAGTAACAAATACTCCATTAGTTTATGTGTTTTCACCAATAAACAAGATCTTTTTGTTTCTTTTAATATTGCAAAATTGTTTGTCTATTTAATAAGAACTTCATTCATACAATTATTTGCTTCTGAAAAACTCTTATTAACATTTGAAACAAATGATATCAGACAAGTAAATAGAGCATTTTTTACTTCGCAAAATAAATATCACAAAAAAATGTTTAAGTAGAAACAAAAGAACAACAAAAGTATTTTACAAGGAAATGAAAAATTTCCGCTTAATGAAAACGAAACCAAAACACTATAAAAAAGGCATGAAATCAAAAAAAGGAATAAAAATTATTTGATAAAAAAAGTAGAATAAGAAAACACTGTCACCAAGCTTAGTTGAACGCAAACAAAAAATAAAAGAAAACCAAACAAAACGAAACAAACGAACGAATAAACACAAGTGGGAGCCATCTGCAGGCGCCTGCAAAATTTACAACAAATTACATTTTTTGATTTGTAGACATTTCAGTGGAAAAAAGAAGTGAAAAAATAAAATGTAACAAAACAAAAAATATACAGAAAACAAAGTACACAAAAGTAACTGCAGAAAGAAATCAAAGTAGAAATTTAAGGTTTGTAGAAAACTAAAACGAATAAATTGTTCCCTACACCTATGATTCCAGCTAAAACTTTACTTTCAAATGATAACTTAACAAGAACAATTTTCAGAGTTAAAAGAAAAAAAAAATAGAAAATTTACATGGATTGGGACAGTGGACGTGGTATTATAGTCCACCTAGAGAACTACAATAGGTAGAGTGTTGAATCGTTGCAAAAATAACCCTCATAATAATGTGTATAATCTAGCAAAATATATACTACATTAGGATAGTGGGACTTGTTCCTCCCATATAAAGTAGAAATTCTTTTCATTTTAATATGCATAGTCTAGCGAAAAATAGTTTGGATGGGAATTTCTCGACTCAAGAGGTTTTTATTTTAAACTTTCATTTTCTTTATTTAAAAAATACTTATTTATAAAATTGTTTTCTTATAATATAATAGAATTAGGGAATTTCACGCGTTCAACCTACTAATATGGTAAAAAATGATTCGCATTTATGTAACTGTTTTAGTTTTAGACACAACTAATTTATAAATTAAATTTTCCCTCTACGTGCGTTCGTAGTGCACAGTAGGGTATTTTTGAGAAAGGAAAACAAAAAATCAACTTAAATAAAGTCAAAAGTATAAACATATAAAAACAAAAATTCATGCAGGAAGTCGGCGGAAAATAATGGAAAGTTTTGAGTTTATTTTATTGTTGACATGCATATTTTTTGTATAAAATGCTAACATCTGTACATTATGACTTTAACCCATATTTAAAAAAAAATTCTGTCATTTGCCAGCAACATGCGATTCGGTGGTATGAAACGAGATGGTATCAAGCTTATATTTTGTTAACAGCTTTAAAGGCTGATGTATCAACGCACGTTTAAAGACCTTTAAATGTAAAAGTAAAAAAAATTCTGTAAGAGATGAAATCTGTTATGAGATGGCTATAATTGTTTAGTTAGAAATAACAAATATTCTATTATTTTTGAAACACGATATTATTAATGTGACTGGTTTTATCATACCAATTGCTCGGTCGCCTCTAGCCTTAAATTTATGGTTAAGGATATTTCGCATAGCACCGGTCTTTTACAGCATATTACAACAAAAAGTCAAATGGTAGTTCCAATGCGGCCAGGTGATATCGCCAAGAATGGTGATAACGTAATTACTCATCCTAGTGAGATCGATTGTTAGATGAACTGAGTAACAAGAAGTGTCATTCTGCTGAAATCCAATATTTTTAAAATTTATTTCTTCCACTTGTTAAATAATTCATAGTCATGGCTTAGAAGTGCTCGTCGTTACCTCAAATGTCGTGGAACAATTTACGAAAAAAAACCCCACTTTAAATTGACCATAACAAACTGACCCACTCTGTGGACGTATTAGCATCTCAAACTGATATGCGGGTTTTCTTATCCACAGATACGTCATCTTTATTTGTTCACCAAGGTGAGAATGTACCTCGTCAATAAAGATTATTTTTCGGCCAAATTCGGTGTCCGACTGAAGCTTTTGAGAGATCGAATTTGAGTAGCTATACAAAACGCACAATTTGAGGATTACAGCACTTACTTTGGATTTTTTTTTCATTACCCCTCTTGTAAGCATATAGCTTCTACAAAGCATCTTATATCAATGTATGATTGCACTGTCATAGTTTTTGAAGTGCGTTTAATATATTTTTTGACCGATCACGGTTTCTTGAGGATTCCACTCTAATGCAATCGTTGTTGTAATATCAGGAGTCTTTCTGAGAGTATGACCGATCCAGCTCTATTTCCTACATTTTATTTGCTTTAGTATGGGTTCCTCGTTGCTAAGATTGCAGAGATTCGCTTTGCTGATTTTGTTAGGCCAGAATATTCTGCATATGATACTGAGGCACTTGTTGGTGAATACCAGTAGTTTTTGTGTGATAGTGTTCGATACTAACCAGGTTTCACTTCCGTACATTAGAGTGGAATTTACACACGCGTTGAATATTTTAAGCTTCGTTCGTCTGGATATTTGTGAGCTTCTCCATACCGGTTAAAATCTTCCAAATGCCGCTCTCGTTTTACTGAGTCTGCTAGATACGTCTGTTTCGGCGCTGCAGCCTCTAGATAGGAGAAGCTTTGTATGCAATCAACTGGTCGGTGCAAACGTTCATAATCATAGCTTTCTTCTTAATATTTATCTCAAGTCCATCTAATCTTTTTCAAATTTTCTAATTTTGCTTGCATGCTGAAGATTTTGTGCGAGAGTATACAAATATCATTCGCATAGTCCAAATCTTTGAGTTGGCGAGAGATACTCCATGTAATTCCTCTTCTTTTTGAACAGTTTTCGCTTATGATGTCATCCAGCACTATAGTGAATGTTTTAATCAATAACTTAACATTGATCACATTTTTTCTCCTAAAAATTATAAACATTCTTTATATTATATTTGAGAGTGGTATAGTGATAAGTAAGTGTTTATTAAGCAATTAAAGCAAATTTATATAATAAACAATGGAAAAGCTAAAAATATCTTTCAGCACGCTTTCTGAAATTGTTTTTCAATGTAAAAAAGATATTGATCTTATAATTGGTGTAGTTTTCGTGAATTATAAAATAGTGTCTGAGAAAAATTAAGAAAAGTTCAGACGGTTTTTGAAACAAACATTTATGCCTCAATTTTTAAAGAAGTGGATTAAGAGTCAGCGTACTTCATCAAGATTTTTTAATGACATTTTACATTTTAAATTAATGTGTGGTTTATTTTTCAAAGGAATGTTATCAGAAGAAGCGCAGGAAGCGAGGAACAAAGATTATAGACGTTATAGGCTACATCGCTCCCGCAAGAGTGGGCGCTGTTCTACTAACGAAGACGTAATGCATCATTTGTTGATATCCTCCGACTCATACATCAATTCATTTAGAACGAAATTGAAGCTTAAAAAATTAGATTATCACGAAGATGTAAAAGGTTGTTAATAAATGAAATAGAGTGAAACTGACAAAATTTTTATATTGGATTTGTATGAGGGGTGGCTGTTACATATTTTCTTCATATTCTCAAAACAGCATTTAAGATTTTATATGCATTTTTGCAAAAAATAAACATATTGGATATAAAGATATTGCATTTTTGAAATATCGTTTGTATGGGAGGTGGGCGTAAAAATGGGCGGATTAAGCTCATATTTTCAGGAGGTCATTCTACAATTATAATATTAATGTTTTATGAACATTGAGTTAATATATTTAAAATCATGGAAGTTATGCCATATTTTCTATTTAAGTTGTATGGGAGGTGGGCGTAAAAGTGGGCGTATTTTTGAAAAAAAAATTAAATTCTTAAAAAATTTAAAATAAATGTGTGCAAAATTTCATGAAGCTCCGCAACCTCCTTGATTTAAGACCATTAAATACTCTACACTGCCACAGTGTGCGCTATTCTATGGATTGTTCTATTATAGTACGTTAAGTGTTGACCTGGTCTATGCAGCTACTGTTTGGCCGGAAATCTGCCTGTCTATCTCGTAGGTTGTTCTCGATTTTACTTTAAAGCCTTCCCTGTGTTATGACTGCTAATATTTTGTAAATGGTAAATGTGGTTAAGCAGAGTAAATCCTCAATCAGTATTCTATGTCACCGCTTTTAAATAGCAAATTTCTAGGAAATAAGTTTGCAAGCTTTCCTAATATTGTTCAAGCGTAAACGTATACATATAAAAATACTATCCTCGTCAAAATAACATATGATTTAAAAAATAAAACACAGCTCATACAAGCATTATTATTTACTTTGAGAGCAACTATTTAAAAGCAACATCGCTGCTTAGACAGTTAACTCCGCAGATATGACACTGTTTGATACTTTTCTGTTTCGCAAGCTAAACTTAAAGTTTCGCTAATTTAGTTTATGCAAATATTTCCCCTAATAAATAAAATCACATGCAAATTACCATATGCGTTTTTTCAATTTCCTATGGCTTCTGGGACCAAGAAATGCCTTTCAAAATTAGAAAATTAATCCAATAAAGAGAAAATCCTTTCCCATTTTAACCACAAACTATAAAGTAATGTATAAATTTAAATTTTAGATAAAACGTTCTTCGAACTTCTATTGAGTTAATTTAAATTTATTTCAATTATAAATTTTATATTCAATATTTTTAGTTTTTGTTTTTTACTCTTTCACAACCATCAGATCTGTGATAAAAAAAAATTAGATATCGACAAAAAAAAAAAAGAAAAGAAAACCTAGCATAAATGAACGAAACGCAGTAACAAGCCAAAAACTAGGTTACCAGTATCACTCATATAAACATACACACACGCACACGTTATCATATCCATGTATACAAGTCTCATATCCATTGACGGTTTTGTACTGAACACAATCTAAAACAACTAAAAACAATTTAAATTTGCGACAAAACATACTCATACATAGAAGTGCAAATATAGTTACAACAAAAAAAAAAGTATCAGAACAATTTTGGTTAAATTTTCAAGAACTAAACTGAGGTGGCCTAACTTATTGAAGTTCCAGACCAAAAGTAATTCTAAAGTACTACGTAACAAAAATCATTTTATCGTCAATTTATAATATTTAACGCTTAATATAAATCTTATGGAAATATTTGTATAAAATATTATTCTTGATGTCCTACACTTTTCAATAAAGCAATAAAAATTAATCTCTATTCTGACTCAAAAATAATGTAAGTACTTTGACTACTATGAGCCTGTCTAAGTTAAGTCGAGTGAACTTGGATTTCTATCGAACTCCAGTTATTTTTAACTTTTAGGATTTCGTACCCAAACGGTAAAAAGTATTGTTTTCGCAACAAATACTAAAACTTATAGGGATTTCCGAATGTGACGTGTTTTTAACGTATATGTGTTTCTTTATTGAACTGTAGGAGGAATACATTTAAAATTTGCAAACAATAGCTAAAACTTTCTTCGCTATATAAACAAGTATAAAAAAATAAACCTAAAAAGTAAAGGGTGTGCCGATAGTGACGTAATTTGCATGTATATGGCCTCAGTTTTGAACCACAATAGGTAGTCTTTTGAACCACAATAGTGAACTCTAGGAGGCAACCACTTAAAATTTGCACACAATAAATAAAATTATGTTCGATTAATAAATCGAAACTAGTACACAAAAAAAAAACCTAAAAATTAAAGGATGTTCCGCCAATGACGTGATTTGCATGAATATGGCTAAACAGATGGCATATTACTACGGCCTCTATAACAAATAGTAAAAATAAGAGGGTTTTCCGACACGAAAGTGATTTGTATATACATATATGGCCTATACTTTTAACTATAATAAATAGTAGAGATCTGCACGAGTATGCTTAAAACGCTGTTCAACATTTCAACATTCTCACATTTTCAAACAGTCTTCCTACTCGCATTTGTAAAAGCAAAACGAGCAATCAAACTCAAAAAATGTTAGAGAATGGAAACATGACAGTATGGAGACATGAGAGTAATGAAACATGAGAGATCGAATAGATTATTGATTCATTTCAAAAAGCGAAACAAAGGAAATATTTGCTTGAGTTAAAAGCATTAAATTAAAAAACATATTTTATTTCGTTTTAAATACAAAGTTTTTATTCTTTAAAAAGCATTCTTAGAAATATTCAAACAAAAATATTAATCCATTAATAACATTAAAAAAGTTAACAAAAAAAAATAAATTAATATGAAAACGTGAAAAATTGGTACTGCGCTTTACTATTTTTCGCCATGTTAGAATGCAAAAACATTAATTTACCAATTGTAGAGTCATTAGAAACAATACGGGTCCTCCTTTCAGTAATCAAGTTCCTAGCTGAAGAAAAAAATCTTTCGGAAGAAGCGTTGCTAGCCGGTGTTGCAATCAATGAGCTTCTTTTGTATCGTATCGCAAATCAAAACATTCTAAACATTCTCTACCATTCTAATAATTCCATACAAAATTGGAATGATGAGAGTAGATCACGCTCTCAACCACAAATTCCATTCGCATATGTTTCGTTTCGATTGCTGGCCTCTCAGCGAATACAGTAAATATTCGTTTCGTTCGTTAGATGTATTCTCAATTAGAGTTCTGTTTTCGCTTCATTCTTAATAGACTGAAAATGCAAACATTCATGTAGCTCTTTAATAGGTAGACTCTTTAAATTATCAGAAAAGGTGTACATATTAAAAAGGCCTTTATAACATTGAATTTTGTACAAGAGATATATTGCCACGGCCGCCATGATATTTACTAGAAATAAAAAGGTGTTTTTGAATCGTAATAGATAGACTCTTGATATATTCATTGAAAGGGAATTGCCATGGCAGCTATAACAAATAAAAAAATCAAAGGGTGTTCCGACAGTGACATGATTTGGACGTATATGGACTTATTTTTTGAACTCTTCAAATTTTTAGAAAAGTTTTGTTGACATCGCCTCTATAACAATTATAGGGTGTTCCAACAGGAACTTGTTTTTTGCGTATATTGCCTTATTTTTTGAATCGAAATGGGTAGGCTGCTGATATTTTACTAGAAATTCCTTATATAGTAAACGCTCTATATAAGCAACTCATTTGAACCAATTTCAATAAAAAGGTTTCTTATTGGGAAAAATTGTTGTAGGGAAAAAGGAGTATAAAAATACTTACCGTCTGCAAAATATTTTTATTTATTTCTTTTACTGACTAAACTATGTAGAACTATGTAGTTTTATTTTGCAACAAAAAAACATTTTATTATTATCCTACAATAGTAGTTATAAATTATAATTATAATCGTTAATAATGTTATTAATTATTTGCAAAAAAAGAAAAAATAAACAAACAAATTTTAATACATCTTTGGTTTAGTCCAGCACTAATGCCAAACCAAACATACAAAATAACACACATATATTTGTTCATGATAGCTTTTTCTCTTATTTTATGCAACAATAGATCCTCATTGCAGCGTTAGTCATTTATATGCCCTTTCTATCACTAAATTAAAAAAATTTATAATATCATTGATATTTTTCATACTTTCTTGTTGAATTTAAAGCACAAAAATATTATTTAATTAATTTATTAATTAACAGAAACTAACAGAATTCATTTAACTATTCTATTTAACAGAAATTCACTTCAATACTGGCAGCACAAAACACAAGCATATTCCAATAACACATTTTTTTTACAATTTGAGGTTATGTTGTTGTGAACATCTGATTTTACTTCTAAATTGGCTTAAACTTATGTCAAAGATTTTGCTTTAAAAAATTAAGTTGCAGTTGAACTAAAAAAGTTGCTTGACTAGAGGTTGCCTATAAAGAATGTTGCTTATAGAGAGGTTGCTTATATAGAGCGTTCGCTGTATTTTAAGAGTAACCGGCTGACACTGACAAAATTCACACAGATTATATTTTTCAAAATCTACATTAACAACAAGTACCGAAAATAAATTTAATAATAATAAAGGGGTATTCCCTAGATATTGCGAAATTGCAGAATTTGACCTTCTCTTCTAAACATTATAGGCAGACACTTGATATTTACACAGGGTATTTAGCACTATGATCTAGTATAAAAAATAATTAAAAATTAAAGGTTGTCCCATAAGAAGTGAACAAATTAACAAGTTTTACGTGTGTGAGTCTGACTCGCACTTGACTGATTTATGTATTAATAGCTGTCTCCGTCACTTCGTCACATCAAAGTCCCTTGCGTTTTTAGTTTTTTTTTTTAAGATAAGTAAGACTGAGGCATTAATTAATGCCTATATGAGATAGTGATTGGCAAGCCGGTGATTTAGTGATATGCGGTAATACCGGCGAAGACGTTTTAAGTTCCGCCTTAAGATATGCTATATATCAGTTTATATATTTTTTTACTTTATAAAAAATAAAGTATTCATATCCGGTTAGTTCAACTACGTATTTTCACTACTTCTTCTCCACTTTCTCTTAGGAAATAAGATATTTTTGCAGACGTATCCAATATTGGGATCAGGTATCTCCTCACAAAATTTTGTTAAAATTCATCCAGTAGTTTTTTTTTTTTTTTATTTATTAAATGTTACAATACAATTACAAATTATATTCTAACTTAATTATTGAGCTTAGTAACAAAGACCTTCACTCGTTGTAGTGAAACACACTGAGTCTTTGATGGGAATCGAACCCACAACCCCCAGACTGATAGACTAGCACACTACCCACTAGCCTACCGGGGCACCCAGTAGTTTTTACTTGATGCAAACGTAAAAGAAAATCAGACAGACGGAAATGAGTTACTATTTTATTATATTCATAGATTGACTTACCTGCTCATATGAAGCTGGGCAGGTGGACATATAATTCTAAACAGGACCGTGAGTATCCCACAATGATGGACAAGAAAGCCTCGCTTGAGTTTTTATGGGCAAGAGATGGACGTGAATATCTCTCAAGTGTTAGACGGGTTAATCTTTAAAGGCACTTGTGGCGATATATTCTACCGGACGAAGTTTAGGCAGTAGTTTTGGATAGAATCAAAATTCTTTAAACTGGATTTAAACTGCTGTAGCATTAATGACAAGATTCGGTAACTTTAAGTATCATCTGGCCTAGAAGAAAGTTGAACAAGTTGTTGCATGCAGACTGTGCTTGAAAGCGCACATTTTATGTAAATATTTATTACTGGCTAGCATTAGTAGCATGAGCAGACATATGTTAAATATAGATTATATGGGCCGTCTAAGCTTTAGAAAAATGCTAGCAATTACAGGAGACTTCGCGATGAAGAAGAGTAGACAGTCTGAAATAACTACCGTCGAGAGTAAAGAATAGTTTTAGTACGAGACTCAACGAAAGTAAATTACCAATCGGCAGCCTAAAATGATTATGAATATGGAGGAGTCGACAAGGGTCCCTTGTACATTAAAAATATAAAAAATGCCGTCTTAAAACCCTTTTCGTAAATATTACAAACAATTTAAGATTTCTTTAAACACATTGTACACCACTGACCACCATGTAGAAGTCAACCATTGAATTTCGGCAAAATCATAACTAACAAAATAAATATACTCGTTGAATGGAATCATAGAGTACGAGGAAGCCAGTAACATTTCAATTTACTGTGCGATTCTCATAATTTATAAATGTTGTTCAGTGTTGGTTTTTGTTATTTTCTTTTCTTTTTCAGAGTTTTCCTCCACAATATTTTTTTTGTTGCATTTTTTGTCGGATTTCTGTTAAAAAATTAATGTTCATGTTGTCGATTTCTGTGTGTTTTTATAGCAGTTGTCGGAATAAAAAAACCACGATATATATATATTTTTTTTGTTTTCGAAATTACTTTCAATGCAATATAATTTCTACACAGCTTTTATTCACCCTTGTCTCCATAAGAGTCGTTGTCTTTTTTTTTGCAATTGTTATAGAATTTGTGCAGACAATATTTGTTGCTTTAGCTGTTGTTAGCAACAACTTTTGCTGTTTGGTAATACCAGCGCTGTTGTAAATGTATGCATATTTGTGTTGTTCTACTTGCTAAATGATTTATCGTTAGAATTTCTGCAACCAAACCTAAACTAAACCAAAAACGTCTACGGTATTAGGGAACATTGCAAAACTAAAAAAATGCCACAGAAATAAATATTAATAATAAGAGTCGTAAAAAAATCGAAAATAATAAAAAACAGAATATTGCTCTTTATTTTTTTTTTGCAACATTCTTTACATTGCAATGATGACTAAATGGCGGAGTTTGTTTTTGTTTTCATTGATTTCATGTTGGGCATTTGCAGGAAGGCTTTTGCTTACACTGCACAATTATGGGCAACCAATTTTGAAATGTTAGCTAATATTTCATCCACAACCGTCTCAGAAACTAGGGATATTTTTCAAAATTTCTTTATAAAACCGAAGAAGATCAAGTGTCTATTTGTGATAAGATTGGATACAAATTGGCTTGATCTATATATCCCTACCAAGCTTGATCTATATATCCCTATCAAGCTCGATATTGGGATTATTTAAGAATTTGGTAGATTTTTGGTAGATTATGGATTTATTTATTCTCATTTAGGCAGTGCAGCATGTTTTGCAATGAGAGTTAGGCTGTCTTCTAAAAGGTCATTTGCTTTGTCTTCGAACAAAGTACAGTGTTTCATAACACCGCAGTACAAAACTTTGACAATGTATACGCTTTCAAAACGCCGCACAGTGGTCAATTTCGCGAGATAGCGGTCAAAACTCTATAACTTTTGACCGGATTGGTATTTTTTACGCAATTTGTTTTGTTCAATAGGAGGGACTAAGCTTCAATTTGCGTGTTCAAACGTAAAAATCGACTGATAGGAACGTAAGTAATATGAAGTTAAAAATGCATTTTCATTTTTTGTTGAGTTTCCATGTAAAAGTTGAATATTTTGACATTTTAAATAGGTATTTTTTTAATTTCTTATTTTCTTCAATCGTATTTTACAACCAATACTTATTTATTATTCCTAAACTTAATTTTGGTCAAAAAATGCCAACATTTGGCCCCTGACATTTATTTAGTCTCAATATTCACAGGGGCCAAAGGTTTTTTTTTTTTTTTGGAAGAAAGCTAATTCTTGTGAGGATTAAACTGAAAAATAACACTGAAATTCCCAACAATATCAATACCATTTGGATATATTATATATAGAACACAACATCGATAAAATTTTAAGTAAACTTTTACTATTGATTTAAAGTGCACATATATTTTATTTAAATGTATTAATAAAAATTTATACTAAAATTAGAAACAAATTATAATCTTTAAACTAGTATTAATTAAACAATATTAGTAAAAATTTCTTCCAAATAGCTTTGATTTTCATTTTGCAGTAGTTGTTTAGCTTCTTCATCTAACTCTAATGAGGTTGATTTCCATTTTTGTCGAGAACTGGACATATATGGGTCTGATGTGCACAACAAAATATTAATAAGATACCAGTTATTTCCGTTGGTTTTAAATTTAATTGCAATTTTCAGGTATTTAAGTTGTGTAATATTAGATGGCAATAAAATCATTTTTTACCTTTTCCAAATGAATTGCCAGATACCACATAATTTGAGAGTTCTATTGCCATTTTTGTCAAAATTTTGATACACCCTTCTATGTGGACTAAGTCCAAATATGGGCCAACTTCTCCTAATTTCAACAGAATTATTTTTTGGGTCAATAAGAACTCTTGTACAAAATTTCATCAAAATATATGCATAATAGCCAATTTCACATACAAATAACTTCTAAAAAAATATGACGTGCATTTGTACCGAATACCTTGGGTCAGAATTATTGCTGTAGCTCAAAAAGTGCAGTCCAGATGCATGGACATGTATATATAGGAATTTAGGGAAGAGTTAGGACTACAAAATAGTAAATTTGTGTTTTGACTCAGCTTGACTCACAGGAGTTGTGCTCTATGAAGTAGGAAATTTCCGAGAAGATTGACCTTTTTTAAAAAAAATATTTAAATTGTTCTGAAAACAGTAGAGCTTCAGTAATACCAGTAATAGGAAATAAGTTAAGTTACAACACAAAATTTATTTCGTCCAAAAATCTTGAAAAACAAAAAAGTTATGATCATTTAAACTTTAAAAATTAACTAAAAATATCATAAATTTACTAAATTCTGAAAAAGCCCATTTTGGACCACCCTGTTCTCAGTGAAGTAGTTGAAATAGAGTTCTAATTTTTTGGCTCCCGAGGTTTACTACTGTCTACTTTCATATGAGTCTAATAACTTTAAAATCGGAGAACAAAAACCAAAAGGAGTTTTGGCCGCTATCTCAAAATATTGACCACAGTGCGCCGTCGAGTATTAGTAACGGAGTAAACAAGCAAACCAGGTATCAGTTTTTAAGTTGATGCGTTGTTTCGGAACTTTGCACGTGTGCATGATTTAAATGCGGTTGCACACAACATTATGTGGATACGTTTTGGAAGTCAGGCTTATATTGATTCATATTGTAACAGTTACACAATTTTATTAAATTTAAAATTAGTGATTATTAAACGAAAACAATAATTTTTGACTATTATGATCAGTAATAAACTAATTTAAGTTTTATTTATAACATGATTTGTTTTTAAATTAAATTTATTTATTTATGTAAATTAAGTAATTCTATTGCTTCACGTGCGGTACGACATACATACATAAATATATTTCTATCTAGTTGGAAAGCATCGTTAATTTTAATATATTTTCCATCCCAATGGTATAACAAATAATTGGTAGACACACCCTGTCTTCACTAGCCAACGAGTTCAACAAGACATAAACATAACGATGGCAGAGCAACGGTTCATGCTGTTACCCCTCCGTTTACATTAGACATAAAATGATAAACATTAACACTAACATTATGTAGTTATTATACCGTTATTATAAATGCTGTGTTATAACATGTTTTATTTTAGTGTGACAGTATTATTTTCAAACAGCACCATCTGTTGCTCAGTTATACTATTCATATCTGCTTTGCTATAAAAACAGAAAATTATGTTCAAACAGAAAATACCGTTGCTCTGCCGGAGTTATGTTTATGTTCCTCTTCTAATTGATAATAATTTTCTGTTTTACATCAGTATTGTTTGAATGCTTATAGTAGATAGTATTAGTACGGTTGAGCAATAGATGGCGCTGTTGCGCCTTGACAAATCAAATACAAATTTTATTCAATTGGCTACTTGGCAGTAAGTAATTCATATTTTGCCCATATAAGTAGTCCACATATGCACTGGGCTCATTAAATACTTGCAGCAATAATTGGGAGTATATATAGAAGAAACGCCAAGATATAAAAGAATTTGCAGGAGCTAGGTTCCCAACTTTAAGACCACATATGACTACCCTTGGCCAGTGGATTGTACCAAGTGTCAAAACTTAAGATCAGATACTGCTCTGCTATGCTCATATCCATAGACCTTTACAAATGGCCGAGTTATTTCCAAAATATTTTGATTCTGCCCCACTGTACATTGTAGCGTACGTTTTTATCTTTAAGGTACGGAACCTTAAACAGAAAAAATTTTTTATTAATAGTTATTTGTGAAACAAAACAAATAGTGGAACTTATCTTCGAGAAAAATTTTATTTTTTCATGGTAATTTGTTTTAATCAATGTTATGCTCTTTTTATAAATGACAGTTACAATATTAAGGTCTCAAAATTAATTTTTCGCCAAGTCACGTAAATTTTTGTTACGATAGTATTTTTAAACATAACTTCAATATTTTTAGCTGCTAAAGAGCAGAACTAAAGGATGAAAAAAAAACTTATAAAATTAGTATGTCATGATGCAGAATGAATCCAGCAATTGCAACACATACTTCTGCTGCAGCTCTTTCCAAAATAGCATTGGTAGTGTATGTATGTACATGACTGTATGTATCTTCGTATTTCGTTTTTACATTTTGTATATCGTAGTTTTTGTGCTTAGAAAAAAGTAACAAATTTGAAATAAATTCACGTAGGAAACATGAATTCATTTAAATATTCCAAATACTTTTTTGCGTTCTCATCACCCATTTTTGTTGAAAGTTTTGATGGAATTTGTTAGTTTTTAACACTATTTATTCCCAAATATTATATAAGAAAATGTATTTATATGTATAGGTGTGCATGCTTTGATGCATAATAATTTAATTTTGCAACTGCTGATTTTTTGACACATCTTTTTTTGTTGCAAGCAAATTGAAAATTCTCATATTGACCGATGAAAAGGATTTTTAACGCAATAAACTACATTCGTACTTTAGAAGTGAAATTTTATCAAATATTTTAAAAAAGGTTGGTCTAGTAATTGAGTAATAAAAGGTGAACATAAAGGAATTAAGAGGTGTAATTTTAAATTTTTAATTTAGTTTTTGGTCTAAGCGTACGAAAATTTACTAAAATATGAAGTATAATTCTCAAAGTAAACATAAAAGTCCTTTATTGCAAAAACAAATAAATAATATTTATAAATTATATCCGAAGTTGTGATGCTCTATTATAATATTCTGTAATATTATTCTATTAACATATATATACACTTCTTATTGTGTTTAGTAGATTATTTTTGGCTTCTATAAATTACGAAAAAGGTTTCGTGATGATCTGGACTGAGCAACCAATGAAATACGTATAGGAACTAGCTCCTTTCCCTCAACAAATAAATTGCATTTTTATTATAAAACGTTATAGGTAATTAGCATAATGTTAAATATTTAACTAAATTATTATAAAACTAATTTTGAAGAGGAAAGTGAAGCTCGTATTTCTAAAACACTAAAGGCGATAAAAAAGGTTTAAGATTTGATATGATTCAGAATTTACCCAAAGAATCGATTTTAAGCCAAATTCTTACAAAAAAAAATTAGAAATGTATTTTATTGTAGTAGTGCTAGAACAAATACAATATAATTCTGGAAAAAAAAAACCGACTACAAAACAAATATATGTGCATCAATTCTAAACTAAATATTTAAAAGGAAGTAATCTGTAAGAAATAGTACTCAAATCAAATACTTTTATACTTGTTGCTCTAACGGATATAGTAATATAAGTTCTGTTCAATCAAATGTCTATCCATAACGGTTAAGCAGATAAAGCCATATACGACAAATTACGTCAGATATGAGGAGACCCTTTATTATTTTACACTTATTAATAGTGACAAAAAGTAACGGTTCCAAAGATATGGCCATATAGCTTAAACAATATTACCTAGGGGACACCCTTTAATGTACAATTTCAAATTAAATACTTATTTTAAAGGACAGATTCTTTGTAAATTTCAAATGTCTGTCTAAAACGGTTCAAAAGTTTGGCCATATGCATCAATTTACATCAACTATTGAGACACCCTTTGAAATTTTAAATATTTATAAATGTTATTATATGGCACATAGTAGTGGAGATTCTGTCTAATTTTCAAGTGTTTGTCTATAACGGTTCAAAAGATAGGGCTAGATAGGTAAAATTATATAAATTAAAAGGGGGACACCCTTTAGTTTCCAAATTTAAATTATATACTTGGTGTTATAAAGGACTTATATATACAGGTTCTTTGTAAATTTCAACCGTCTCTATGTAACGGTTCAAAAGTTTTGCAATATACATCAAATTACATCAACTATTGGGACACCCTTTAATTTCTATTTATAAATATTTAATTTCTGATTATAAATATTGGACATTCTGTCCAATTTTCAAGTGATTATCTACAATGGTTCAAATGGTTCATATATTTAAATTGACGTCACATATGGGGACACCCTTTAATTTTGAAGTTTATTTTTTTTTTATTAATTTCTGTTATTGGCAGCTATAATAATAAGCAATTTTTTTTTAATTTTAAAAGGGTGCCCTTTACGGTTCATAATGCACGTAAAATCACATATGTTGTATGGCGACACCCTTTAATTTTCAAAATTCTGAATTTCTTTTAAAATAGGACCAATGTGTAAGCATTTACTTTCTAATAAAAAAAAATTAAATCGGTTCAGAAATGACTGAGTTCTGCAGGCACAAACAAAAAAGCAACATTCAGACGAATTGATAACTTCCTTCCTTTTTTGAAGTCGATTAAAAATACCGTGATCATCACAAAACTGTCTTTAGCTGAATTATCCATAAAATATTTGTGATACTTATCATCACACAAGAAAAACATTTTTTTTTAATTTTCCATTTTTTGGTGATACATGAGTTTTTGGTGATACTCAAGTTTTTAAAAATTTTAGTAAATTTTTTTAGTGATTTTCTGATGTTTTGTGAAATGATTGAATTTAAAATTTTTTTTAATGAATATCACAAATCGTTTCCATCCCTGTTAAAGAGTATTTTTGCTGACTTTTCCTCCAATTCAATGCCTGCTTTATAAGACTTTTGTCTTCACATCTGCCGTTCAATTCTGACAAGCTAGTACTAAGTTAACACAAGCAGCATTTTGTTTATCAAAAGAAAATATCAGTCGTAAAGTTGTATTGGTGGTCCTTGTTCACCTGCCATCGAGTTATTTTCTTCTCACCGTAGCATTGGCTATTTGGTCTGCCTCGCTATATTGTGCTACAATTATTAGTGTTTGCATAAATCAAACCCATGCGAAACCATTTGTAAAGCAAAATTTTTAAATCAAAAGTCATTTTAATTGAAATCAATCAAATTAAACTAAACAAAGCTAAGTTTGAGATTCCAACACTATACAAAGGTATAAGTCCGACTGGAGATTCTGGAGAATCATACAAAATTTTAAATATATTGTTTTTTTGTTGTTCATCATGGGTATTAAATTTTAAATGTCTACGAAACGAACTACACTAAACAAGTCAAATACATTTACATTCATAAGCAGTAACATGAATCCTAAACTTTTCTTTTGATGCGAAATATTTTTAACGGAGATGAGCAAACTAAAAATTAAAATAAAACTGAAAATAAAATTAAATGAATTAAACCAAATGCATTGAAACAATCGAAAGCTTTACCACGTTCGCCAGTCACCAATATGGCAGTTTAAGAAATATGGCGGTTTAAATGATGACAACTTACAATGGTTGTGATGGTAAAAGACAAAATCAATAAAATTGAAAACAATGGTTGTCATGCATTTGCAAAAAGACAGATTCAAAATCTGTACGATAATTCTCATTATAAACTAGACACATTGCAAAAAAACATTGTCGACAAAAAAATAACGTTTTCCCAAAATCAACAAAACAGTAAGAGTGCTATATTCGGCCATGCCGAATCTTATATACCCTTCACCATAGTAATGCTAGATGCATAATTTTCTTAGAAAATTTGTTGTAACAATTGTTTTAAAAATGTTTTGTAAAATTTTGTATGAAACTTTTTTGTAAAACTTTATTCAAAAATTTTTTCTAAAAATACTTTTTAAAAATTTGTTACAAAATGTTTTGTAAAAATTGTAAATATTTTGTAAAAATTGTTTTGAAAATTTTTTTGTAAATTTTTTTTTTTTAAATTTTTTGTAAAAATTGCCAAATAATATTTCAACCCGGAGATGGACAGAAGGATAGACGGACAGCGCTTAATCAACGTTTCTATGTATAAGGATCCAGAATATATATACTTTATCTGAAATTAATATTGTGGAAATTACACACGCAATGACAAACTTATATAAACGTTTCCACCTGCGGTGTAGGGCATAAAAAGGTTGGAGCGTTTCCTTTTTATTTGGATTAAAGTTAATGTTTTGATTTAAATGTAGAATATTGAAGGTAATAATAAGTGTTTATCTATGATCCTCATTAAAAATAAAATTTGATCGGCTAGAAGTTGGAGGGCACAATTAGTGGAAATGTACGTGACACGGCGAGTACAATACTCTTATATATAAAACTAAGCTAGATCTATGTAGCTCTAACGAAAATCTGCCTTAGTTAATCTACGAGACAATGCATCAACCCATCAAAGTTTAGCGGTACCTATCACGTTGATATAATCGGTATTAATGACCTACAGATCACCAAGAGAACACTAAGCTAACTTGAAGTAGCAACATATGATAAGCAAAAGAAAATGAATACATCATATAATCCCCAGTATTTTTTTAAATGGTAAGAATTGATAAATCGATTTTGCTTTTAGTCACCTATATTTGTTGGTTTATACTGTTGGTATACCAGCGGTCTTGCAAACCTCCTGCTGATTCCATATTATTCCATCGACTAAATGCAGGTTCGATGCATCATTTCATAACCTGTGCATGACTAGTTTTATACTGATATACTAACAGTAGACTATCCTTGAAGAAACATAGACAAAAAGACGACTTATGATATTTTTATTCCGTACAAAAACTTAAGATAAAATGTTACTACCAATAAATGTTTGACTTTTTTGGAGCGAGACAAAAAGTAAATATAGTGGAATATAACACATGCGATGCTCTAATAGTACATAGCTTTGTTTTAATTGCAAAATCATAATCTCGTAAGTTTTTGTATTTCGTACAAAGTAACATACTCCCTCGTTACAAGCTTTAATTGGTTCATATGAAAATTTAATTAAATAATTTATTGATTCAATTTTTTGTTTAATTATTGTTCTGTTTTAAATTGATATAACGAGTGATTTTTTAAGAGCTTGAGAACTTTTTTTTAAAAAAAAACGCATAAAATTTGCAAAATCTCATCGGTTCTTTATTTGAAACGTTAGATTGGTCCATGACATTTACTTTTTGAAGATAATTTCATTTAAATGTTGACCGCGGCTGCGTCTTAGGTGGTCCATTCGGAAAGTCCAATTTTGGGCAACTTTTTCGAGCATTTCGGCCGGAATAGCCCGAATTTCTTCGGAAATGTTGTCTTCCAAAGCTGGAATAGTTGCTGGCTTATTTCTGTAGACTTTAGACTTGACGTAGCCCCACAAAAAATAGTCTAAAGGCGTCAAATCGCATGATCTTGGTGGCCAACTTACCGGTCCATTTCTTGAGATGAATTGTTCTCCGAAGTTTTCCCTCAAAATGGCCATAGAATCGCGAGCTGTGTGGCATGTAGCGCCATCTTGTTGAAACCACATGTCAACCAAGTTCAGTTGTTCCATTTTTGGCAACAAAAAGTTTGTTAGCATCGAACGATAGCGATCGCCATTCACCGTAACGTTGCGTCCAACAGCATCTTTGAAAAAATACGGTCCAATGATTCCACCAGCGTACAAACCACACCAAACAGTGCATTTTTCGGGATGCATGGGCAGTTCTTGAACGGCTTCTGGTTGCTCTTCACTCCAAATGCGGCAATTTTGCTTATTTACGTAGCCATTCAACCAGAAATGAGCCTCATCGCTGAACAAAATTTGTCACATTTGAACATTTCGAACCGAACACTGATTTTGGTAATAAAATTCAATGATTTGCAAGCGTTGCTCGTTAGTAAGTCTATTCATGATGAAATGTCAAAGCATACTGAGCATCTTTCTCTTTGGCACCATGTCTGAAATCTCACGTGATCTGTCAAATACTAATGCATGAAAATCCTAACCTCAAAAAAATCACCCATTATATTTGAACTTAAATTAAAACTAGTTAAAATCTTTAATTGGTAAAAACATTTTTTTTCTGTGTATAACCGCAATACTGTCCATTTAAAACCAATTTAAGCAAACAACGTCGTTGGTTCCGGGAGGCTATTTTTTACTTAAAAAACCATCATCGAAACCAAAGAACGCCTGGATAACTACTGGGAAAACCCTGTTGTGGTCGTATATCAGCACAAAAAAAACCACACGTTTAGATCACTTAAAAGAGGTCGTCAATAAAATTCATGGAGTGATATTGGACGATCGGAGAACAAACGTGCACGAGGAGGGTTTAGAATTTTCAACCGAGCTAGTACATCATATTTTGCTCAAATATTTAAATATGAAAAAGCTATGAAAAAGCTTAAAGATGTTCAGGTGTATTCTGAACAAATTTACGCAGTGTTTTGTAATTATGGCTGATTCGTTGGTCATCGCACAACAACCCACCACAGACTAAGGAACAATGCAAATGTAGGTTTCTTCTGGTGATCGTACGCTAAAAAGGCTAAGGTGGCTCTGTCGGCCAAAAAGGTCTTGTACTACAGTTTTTGGGATTACACGATTACCGGCGAATATTACTAAGATCTTTTTTAACTTTATTGGTTTGAATAAAAAAT
The DNA here is from genome assembly GCA_949628195.1 of Phasia obesa. Lineage (NCBI taxonomy): Eukaryota > Metazoa > Arthropoda > Insecta > Diptera > Tachinidae > Phasia > Phasia obesa. Next base: position 46,683,803 of record OX451217.1, read on the forward strand.
TACCTCGTGCAAAGTGCTGTGACATCAAGCTAATGAAGTGGTACACTCGCATGTAGTCACTATGTCAAAAAACGATGAATTTTTTTATAAAGAGAAGTAACACTCAGGCAATTTATGCCTATATTAAATTTGCTACTTCCTTCGGAAAGGGATAGGAGTAAAAAAGACAGATGGTTAGTGTGATAGTAAAGCTTTGCATCTGGCAACACTGCAATTGCACGTTATGATTATTTTTTGAAGAGTATTGCAGCGCCTCTGGTGTTATTTAGGCGAATTAGTTTGAAGCTGGCATTTTTTAATTTATAATTATTTTACTTCGCCGACGATTTAGTGGTATGTGGTAATACCGGCAAATGTGGGCGCTGTGATATGCATTATTATTAAGAAAAATTAATACATATCAGAAAAATTGATGTTGCCTCGGCTGAATATTGAACTCGTGACCATTGCTTAGTAGTCAACGTTCTAACCACTTAAGCTGCAGCACCCGCAAATTAAGATTAAGCGCCTAACAACTACACGATGTTTCCATTTTTGAAGAAATGGCTGGGTGGTAAGAGATTTGGCCAACTGAAGAGATCATCATCCAGAAATAAACGCCTTTTTGAGACCCTTGAGAAATATTTTTAATTCCAGGAAGATTATATTTAGAAACTAGCTGTGCCCGCCACATCGTGGGCGTCCTGACAATATTTTGAACAATTTTGCTTTAAAAGTATTCCACACGAATTGAAAGTCCTACTTTTATAGTGCTTCAGTTATGGTTTATGTATTTACTCTATATAAAGGTACCCATCCCTGGATAAAAATCTAAAATATATAAAAAATTCAAAAAATTACTGTAAGTGTATTTTAATCACAATGTAATTCCACAAAGTAAAAATACAAATTAAATACAAATTTTATTCAACTTGCGCCATCTGTTGTGCAGTAGTTTCTTAAAGTATCCCATTTTTAAAAACAAAAAGGTGAGGTGAAAAAATAACCGGGTTGAAAAAAAAATCCGTGTTCAAAAATCGTAGGTTTAAACCGAAAATATCAGTACCTTTAAACCGGAAATTGCTTTTTTCACTGCCTAGTATTTTTTTGATGATAATTAATTTTAAATAAAATATAATAAAGTATTGACGCACTTTTTATATAAGGTTTTTATAAGATTTCAGATTGGTAATGCGAAAATAAAAAATTTTAGTTTTTGTTGTTTCTTTTAAGCATATCGTTATTAATAGTAATTTGTTCCTTGGAACAATTTAGCAGCTAGACAAACTACACTTCACCATCCATTTAATATCAAATATTAAACTAAAAAAAAACGGACATTTCGTGTATAAAACAGTATTTTATATATTTTCCACATTGCAAATACAAATCGGTTTAAAGTGCAGATGAACTCTGACTGCATATTTTTAATTGGACTTCTTTGAAAAACTTTGTATTTCATTTGTGGATAATCTTTTCAACTAAAATCTTATAAATAAAAGATTTAAATATTTAGGACTTCTTTTAAACTATATTGATGTGTCAATGTACGTGGGTTAAAACAATTTTTTAATATTACGTTTTAATTAAATTTTTTTCATATTATAAATATTTTTCTTCAAACTCATAAAATAAAAGCGAAAAATGTAGTGATTTTTCTGCAGGACTATCTATTCTGTTGTTGTTTCATTTGCTTTTCATTTTTCTCATTTTTGCTTGATTTATTTTAAGTGGTCTTTTATTGGTTGAGCATGAGGAATTTTTTGTATTTATTTATTCTTCTACTGCTCTGTAGCGCTTTTGTATGCTTTGCTTCATATTTAATATTAATTTATTACCGCACAATTGCGCCTTGTCTTACTTGTCTTGTTACGTTTTCTCTTCCTCTTACTCGCCTTCAATAGTTCCAGATCTAATGCGAAGTTTTTATTTAAGCGGCAAAATACACGGCTGTTGCTTTGTTGAATGATTGTCGTTGTATGCGAATGAAGGCGGTTCAAGAATTAATTAATCTATAAATGAAAAATCAAGGCACTTCCACTTCCTGTATATTACTTACGGTTTTATTTTAAAAATTCACTAACGAATGATTTTTGGAGAAATCAAATTTAACACTTTCTGCTAGAAGGCAAATTTAAAAAAAAAACACCTGAGCTGTGCCTCAATATAATATTGGTTTCTCAAACTCAAACATCAGGAAACTTTTATACACATTCTAGAAGGGCCAAGAAAAGTCGGTTCTCGAAGTCTTACTCAAATTCGACACTTTTGTAATAGATTAAAGAAAAATTTTATGTGTTATCTATCTTTAATCTATAACAAAAATTTCGACTTCCAGAACCGTAATAAGGTTTAGTATATGTTTTTAGTATTAAAACTTCTAAAACAGAATGAGAATTCTAACAAACTACGTTTTTATATTACTTCTTACTTCTCTTCTATGTACAACGTATTAGTTAAAGCCGAGTACTAATTTTAAGCATAATGGGTAATAAAGTAAATTTCGCTGCCACGAGAAAATTAAAAAAAAAATATGAGGTGTTGCCAAACAGATTTCACAAGTAACTGCACAGTTATTATATTATAATACTAGCTGTGCCCACACATGTTGTGTGCGTCCTGACAATATTTTCCTTGATTAAAGAATCCACAGCAAATTTTAAAACTCTTACGTATTAACTTTATATAAAATTTATACTGGGGCTGATATTACTCTCGTGGCTGTAAATAAACTTAAAAACGGTTAAACAACCTGGTAAATTTTGCCTAATTATATCGCCCAGTTCTACAAGGGTAGTTTATTCTTAAATTTATTTCAAGGCGAAAACTTCTAGAACCATCTTCGTTAAACGCAATGGAAGCTTACGTAAATTGCGTTTTTCTATTAATATTTTTGCTTCTCGTTTCCTTTTATTTATTTAAAAATTATGATTAAAATTTATACGATTTACTATATTATTATTTTTTCTTCTTTGTTTTTCTGGGGCACTTTATTCATTAATATTGCGGTATGTCCGTATAATTTCTTTTAATATTTTTTTTCTCCAACTCTATCTCAATTTTAGATACTTCAAATATAAGCTGATTAATGATGGCAAATGATTAATGAAAGAAAAACTAAAGGAGGGGAAAAATTTTACTAGCTGTTTTTTATCTTTCTTTTTTTAGAAAATTTTCTATTGTTTAACTAAACGTTCATATTTTATTCAATAGTATTGTTTTTTCTAAATCAATAAAAAGAATGCCTTTTCTAAGAGAACCAATCTATTCCAACAACTTTTCTGGTTGACAGTTTTAGGTTGGGTGGGTGTGGGAAAGTATTCACAATTTGTTAAGTCACAAATGTCAATATAATTGTTTTCTGTTTTTTTTGTCTTTTTTTTTTTTTTTTGAAACCACAACCACTTAACCTAATGATTAATTATATTTCCCCTCTTTTTAGTGTAAACTTTAAAATTTATGTTTTTAAATTTAATAAATCCTAATATTATACTTAAACATCTTTTTATTGAAAACAGAAATTTAAAATTTTAATTTTTTTTTGTTAGTTTTTTGATAGGTTTTGAAAAACAATTACTTCACAATTTATGAAGCCAGGCGGTTGAATAAAAATTAGTTGAATAAATTCTTATCCTTAAGCTCTAAGAAGTGTGTTTTTTTTAATATATAAAAAATATACTTAAGATTTCCTTTAAAAAAACGCACTTGAAGAGTATTTCCATGGCTATAAAAAAAAATAATAAAGAGAAGGGCATGTAGAAATTTTGAATATTGGATAATAAACGAATTCCTTAAAGACTTCTTTTGAAAAACCACTAACTTAAAAAATAAATCGTAATTTTAGACGACTAGTGCAAAAGTCAGTTTCTTTTCAAAGATATTATTGAGAGCAACGTAAAGTTTAAAATCTTTACAGCTCTACTATTTTACCGGGAGGTCCCAATAAAGGCATTTTAACGTCAATTATTATATATTTATACCAGCTGTGCTCGCCACGTCGTAGGCGTCCTAACAATATTTTGCGCGATTTTGCTTTGAAAGTATTCCACACCAATTGTAAGACCATTACTTTTAAAGAGTAGCACCTATAAAAGAAAAATGAGGCTATACTAAGAAGAAACTAACAATAACAGAATTTTATAGCCACACACAAGTCGTAGTAAGTAATTCATATTTTGTCATCGCCTTCTAAAAATATCCCACTATCAAAAATTTAAGGTGCCGTGCCGTACTAAAAAGTTAAAACAATCAGTGTTTTAAAATATTACACTTTCAAAAATTAAAGGTGCCGTACTAAGCAGTACAAAAGTACTGTATAAAAATACCGGACAGCGTACTTTCACTTTTTTTCTCCACTTTCTCTTGGAAATGGGATAGTTTTGCGAAAAAATAGTATCCTATATTGGGATAAAGATACAGGTACCTCCTCACAAAATTTTGTTAAAAACCATCCAGTAAATTTTACGTGATGCCAACACAAAAGTAGACAGACAGACATACAGGCAGACGGAAATGAGTTACTATTTTATTATATGTATAGATGTATAGGTATTATTCCTTTTTTAGTATATTTGTTATGGCAATAACTTACATACACCTACCACGGTTGGCGTCACAGTAGAATGTCCTGTCAGCCCAATTTTCCAAGACTTTGATTTTTGGTTCTTTGTGAGGTAATGGCTAGGACGATATTAGACTTCAGGCACAAAAAAAAACAATTGTTTGATGAGTTATGTAACTTGCTGCGCCAGATTGTTGAAAGATTTTGTAAATAAATATCTTCTATTTTTGCCATAAAAAGTCTTTAATCGTGGCTCTGTAGGGCTCACTCTCGACTGAAGTAGAGTTTCCACTACAAAACCAACACAAAACTATATCTCTTCGACTTCTAGGCAATTTTGTTTATTGACATAATTTTTCGGCCAACCTTGTTCAACCATAAATCGAGTCATTTTGCTCACACTCACTGATAACACAACATAAAAGGAAGTGACAGTATAGTGTCGATTTTACTATCATATGGTAGTAAAACCCCATACTCAGTTTGTCGAAATTAGTGACCAATTTTTATTTATGGGCCTCGAATGACTCGAAAAATCTGTGGGCCCTTCAAAAAGGTGTCATCAGTTTTTGTCTAATATCTCATTCAAAATAGATGATAGCATTTAACTTTGTTCGGTAATAATATAGCTGAGGATTTGTTGAAAAATTTCTTTAACATTTTATGTTAAAAAAGGTAATTTATTTCTGCACTTTTTTTTTTTCAATAAGAAAATTAAAAAAATATTTTTTTTTTACTTTTTTTAGCATAACTTACAGGGACTTTTAAATTTTCCTTAACTATAAATGGAAAAATTGTAACCACGGTAAAACTGAACAACATTTGTAAACATACCAATGCAATCTGAACATGCCTAAGCTTTCTACCTTAAAAACAGTAGTTTTGTAATAACCTATACATTTCTTGCATTTGAACCGTGTTTGTTGTTGTATTTCTGGGATTTTTTTTTTTGGTTTTTGGACCAAAATTCTCAGTAAATTAAACTTTTAAGGTACAAAGTAATCTTAAAGAGCAATTAAGGGCGCCTAGACAAGTTCAGATGGTATTGGTTGTTCAATTTAAACGTGACTACGAGTCATTCTGAAAAAAGTAAAAAAAAGTACAGGAATAAATTATATTTTTGACAGAAAAAGTATGTATGTATATCGAATGTATTGAATAAAACCTCTGCTAGATTATTGTCGAACACAGTTAAGCACTACCACTTAGTTTGAATGAGATATTAAACTGATATTAAAACTAATGACACCTTTTTTGAAGGGCCCACAGAATTTTCGAGGCCTATAAATAAAAATTAGTCACCTATTTCTCCAAACTGATTATAGGGTTTTACTACCCTTTGATAGTAGAATCGAACCTACATTGTCAAGTTCGTGTAATTTTCAAAAAGTTATTAATTGTTGCACTGTGTAATTAATAGGCTGCATGCAAAATTACCCTATGAAAAATTGCTCAAAAGCATAAATGCATAATTGCCAAATAAATCTTCATACAAAATTGAATAATATTTCAAATGAAAAGTAACCCAAAAATTTTGGATGTTTTTTCGACGTTTTTGGAGAATATTTAATTTTTGGGCGATTTTTTATAATTAAAAATTGCTCAAATGTTTTAATGAAAGATCAGCTATTTTTAAGAGACTTTATATGATGAAGAAATTTTTCAATAAGACTGTAAAAATAATGTTTTGTCTTAAAAACGATATATTTTTAATAGAAAATTATCACTAATAATAAGTAGCTATAAAATTTACCTTAAACTGCAGAAGTGTTAACATTAAAAATTTATCTCGATATAAACTGCAAAAATAAGCAATTTAGTTTCTGTCTTTGCTTTTAAAAAAATGTTGAATTTTTTTAGAAAATATATTAACATCACATTTACAGTTGTACCAGTGGCAGGCAGTCTTTAAAAAGCTTCTGATTATTTACGTAAATTGTTTCGGGGTAAAGGTAGAATCTGTTTTGTTGCTTTTGAACTAGTAAATTTTTCTAGTTATAATGTTTAATAATATGAGTTGGAATATTTGTTAGTATAATTATTGTTATAAATGTGTTTATTGTGTAATTTTAAAATTTGGCGCCGCTGGCAAAAAATTTGTATAAAATATAAAAAATCGCACGAATTCCACACTAAACAAAAATTAATTTAAATAATTCATTTAACTCATATTAGCAAACTATTTGTACCTTTATTATTTTTTTATTCATTCGAGCAGCAGGGATCGCTGCTTTCTTGGCTTTTGATCAAAGATTACACCTAGAAGTTGCAAGCTCAAAGCTTGCTCGGTGAAATTAACCAATATCAATGCAGTTACTAAAACTATTGACATTTCTATATTTTTTATATAATAAGAAAACTATAAATAAATCTGGGCGATAATTCATTTATATTTGGGTTGTTTTTGAAAATTTTTAGGCCAAATATCCATTTTTTTTTTTTTGGGAAATTTTTAATTTTTTTAGGGTGATTATTCATTCGGCGATTTTTCATTTTTGTTTTTGGTCGTTTTGCATGCAGCCAATTAATATTTCAAACAGAAGAACTCTATTAGTGTTAAAATAAAATTTTAATTAAAAAGATACATGCGTTTCGATCACCCGTTATAAAACATATCTTTAAAAATGAAGCACATTTGAAAGATGGTAACAAAACAAGTTATAAGAATACAACACATATTCCTTATTTTTTCATAGAACACTGCTTACACGTCAATGAAAATGCCCACTTATTTTTTTATAGGCACAGTAGTTACTAAAATTAGTATGTACTAATTTTTATTCAAAAGTCAGAGAGTTGCAAACTTCAGGAACAATTTAATATACCAGTAAATTTTTTTAAGTATATGGTATAAAAGAAAGTAAGACAAAAACAGTAAATAAAAATATTTGAATTATAGGAAAGGAAGAATCTTAACATGTTGTAGTAGGATGTTGTTAAAAATACAATTTGTTTTGTTAAAGTTTTTCACTTTTCGTATTGTTTGATAAGGGTTATGCTCGTGTTACAAAGAATAAAAACACTTGCGCATATGTTGGCATAGATATCAAAGTTATAAAGTATTAGAGAGCTATTTTTTCAAGTAAAACAAAAAGGCCCTTGCATCACAGGCCTTTTACAAACTGATCTTTCGGTTGAACTAGTGTATTAATAACAATAATCTAAAATTCTTTTTAGATGCCATTGTGCAAAAAATTATTATTAGAAATAATCATAAATCTTATATTCTTCATAGGCATTTGTTTTTTCTTTGATTTGGAATTGATATTGGTTTGATAATTGGTGGGCAGTCAAAGGTTTTCTTCTTTAAAACTCAGGCTTTAAACATTAAAAAAATTAGGGTTCCATAGCCAAAGGGTAAAAACGTAACCCTATTGTTTTCGCTCCCATTTTTGTCTCTTGAAATTTTCACAGAAGGTGTATAACTATGGTCGCTAGTTATAAAAAGTGACATGGTATTCGCGTATATGTGTTTATTTCTTTAACTATAGGAGGCATACACTTAAAATTTACAAACAGTAATTGAAACTTTTTTCAATATATAAACAAGCCTAAAAAATAAACCTAAAACTTGGAGGATGTTTCCACAGTGATTTGTATGTATATTGCCGACTTTCTGAACCTTAATAGGTAGACTCTTGAAAATTTAACAGAAGTTGTATTACTCTGGTTACTATAACAAATAGTAAACATTAAAGGGTATTCTCGACAGTCTACAGTGGGGAAGAATAAAAATATCTTGGAAATAACTCAGCCATTTTAAAGGAATAGGGCTATTGATCCAAAATGTGACGTGAGCATAGCAGAGGAGTAGTTGAGTTTCAGTTTTGACGCTGGGCACCAAACACTTTCCAGGGGTGGCGCCATGTGGTTTGCAATTTTTTTCCACCATCCACTTGACAGGGATGGTAGCTAGCGCAAAAACTTAAGCTCAGATAATTCTGCTATGCTAATGTCAGGTTTTTTATCAATCAACGTAGCCCTTTAAAAATGGCATATTTGTTTTTTGAATCGTAATAGGTTAAAAACATCCACGGCCGCTATAACTATTGCTAAAAATTAAAGGTTGTTTCGATATTGTTTAACCGAAATAGGTAGACTCTTGATATTTTCATAAAAAGTGTATTACCATGACCGCTATAACAGCAAAGGTTGTTCCGATTGCATTGCAGTTTTCACAAATATGACATTAATTTCTTTAACGTAAATTTATACGGAGTGTGTAACTTTATGTCTAGCAAAAATATAAAAAATAAATATAAAATGTTTGGTGAACATGACACAAACTTTCGTATTAATTATTTCTAAGCAAACCTGACTGAGAAGACACTTTAAATCTACACAAAGTATGTATAATTTTTCCTCTATAATAAGAACAAAGAAACTTCAACCAAAAATTGGTGTTTCGATAGTGAGACAATTTTACACTCATCTTATATTTAAAAAGTAATAGGCTGACACTTAAAATTTACACAGATTGTATTTTACAACTAGCTGTGCCCACATACGTTGTATGCGCCCTGACAATATTTTGTTCGATTTTGGTTTGAAAGTAACTCACACCAAATTTTAAATCTCTTACTTTTACACTGCTTCACGTATACGTATTTATTTATAAAGGTGCCCATGGATAAAATTCTAAAATTAATATAAAACTCTAAAATTCTAAAAATTATTGTAAAGCTCTGTAAAAGGTGTTTAAAATATTTTAATAACAAAGTAAAAATTACAAATCAAATACAAATTTTATTCAATTGGAAGTAAGTAATACATATTTTGTCATTATTTAAAAAACGTGTTTAAAATATCCCGCTTTAAAAAAAATATTTAAAAAATAAGAGATGCCTTAAAGTATGCAATACCTTTATATCAGTAATATAACGTTCTTTCACTGCTTTTTCACCACTTTCTCTTGTAAATAAGGTATTTTTTTGGAAAAAAGTATCCTAACTTAGAATCAGCATAGCTAGGTACATCCTCACAATTTTGTTAAAATCCATCCACTTGTTTTTACGACAGACAGGAAATAAGATACTGTTTTATTATACGTATGTATAGATATATTCTATAAAAACAAGTAATGGAAATTAATAAATATAATAAATATTAAAGGTACCTAGATGTCGCGAATTTAATTTTAAACGTTGCAGGTAGACACTTGATATTTACACAGGGTATTTGTTTATTAAAAAAAAAATAAGAAGTGAAAAAATTAACAACTTGTATTTTTAAAGTTGCACTGAACGTAATAGGGGACTCTACGTGTGTGAATCTAATTCGCACTTGCCTGATTTAATTTTTTTTGTCGTGGCGATAGATCAGCTGTTATATCAGAAAAAAAAATATATATTTATAAATCCCGTGTGAAATAGCAAATTTTACTGATGTGGAGTCACGAAAAACCTAAGATCATATCTGTATTCTATTTTTTAAGAAGCACAAGGTCTTTTTTATATAAAAATGTTTTAACAATTTTTATTTACAATATTTCGCTACACCATTGGGAAGCATCTTCAGGAAATAAAAATAATAACAGTTATAAAATTTAAATGATTGAAAAAATTCAAATGAATGAAAAAAATTTGTTGTCAATCAATTAAAAAAAAAAAAAAAAAAAAAAAAAATACATTTCTATACATTCAAGAAACAAATAAAAATTAAAATAGAAAAATATTTGTTAAACATATACATGTACAGAAAATTTTGATATTCAAAAACATACAAACATTTTAAGAGAAAACTACAATAAATTTTCTAATTCATATACATAAATTTAACCGGAAATGTTACAAAAAATTAATGTTTTTATTATAAATATTTGATTCAAATTCATGTTATTTTTTATTTTTTATGCACTAAATGCCTATAATTTTGTGCAACATTTTCTGTATCTGCTTTAAAATTTATTCTTTTTTCAATTGGAACTTTAATTATTTGTAGCATTTCTAACATATAACGACGTTTATAATTATTTTCCAAATTTAAAATTGATACATTTTCAAAGTTAGGATAATGATTACTTTTCGAACAGTGTGAAGATAATGCTGTTTTCTGCAAACTGATATTGTCTCTGTATCTCTGATCTGATTTATGTCCAGCTATCCTGACTTTCAATTTATTCTTTGTAGTACCTACATAAACTTTATTACAATTCTCGTTGTCATTACCTTTACAAGGTATTTTGTAAACTAAATTAGACATATCTAACTTTTTTATTTTATTTTTTGTTTTGCTAAATAATCTATTCAATGTATTATATGTTTTGTATGCCATCCTATATTTATCTGTATCAAATATTTTTGATTTTTCTAACCGTTCTGATAAATCTGGTACACAAGTAATTGATTTATAAATTTTTGGTTCTGTATCATTTCTTCTATTTGGTTCTCTATTATTTTTATGTTGATTTAGTAATTTATTAATCAGTTGAATTGGAAAATTATTTTCGCTTAATATATTTTTTATCTTATCTATATTCTTTTTGTGAAACTCCTTGTCAATAATGGTTAGTACTTTTTCTATTAAATTTCTGGCTGTATTTATAATTATATGTTTATTTTGTTTAGAAAAATAATTAATAATTCTACCCGAAGCTGTGGGTTTTTGGTACCAAGCCATTACCAATTTGTTACCTTTTCTAATTACTAAAGTATCTAAATAAGGAACTTTTGAATCGCATTCTTTCTCTATTGTAAATTTGATAGAATTATCAAATTCATTTAATGTTTTCTAACATATCGTTAACTGCTGAATCGGAAATAACACAGAACAAATCATATACATATTTGGTTATTATACTTGGTTTTATATTTAATTTTTCAATACAAGTATCTAGCAATTTCTCCATAACTATATCCGCTACAATTGGAGAAGCAGGTGATCCCATTTTAAGTCCCTTTTGCTGTATGTATATTTTCTCATTATATTGAAAATATCTATTATCTTCTATACAAAACTTAAGAATTCTTAGAAATAATGATTTTTCTATTTTTGTAAAATTTTCTATAATATCCCATTTTTCTTCTATTATATTAATTGCTAAGTCCACAGGTATGCTTGGAAATAGTGATACTGCATCAAATGAAATTAATTTTTCGTCATCTTTTATATGTATATTACCTATTTTTTTTTAAATTCAAGTGAGTCTCTAATATTATATCTCGAATGTTCAGTAATCCTTTTTAATATACTCGTCATATATTTACATAATTCATAAGATGGAGAATTAACGAAAGAACAAATTGGTCGTAAGGGAAAATCTTCTTTATGAATTTTTGGTAGTCCATATAACCTAGGTGCAGTAGCTATATTTGTTTTAAGTTTATTCTTCTCAGCAGTGGTAATAATTTTAAGTTTAATAAGTTCTTCAACTAAATCATTATTGGTCTTCTGTAATTTGTTAGTAGGATCCTTATTTACTAAGTTATATTTTGTAATATCTTCTACAATATTATTAATTCTTGTTTCATAATCCTTTTTATTTAATGCTACAGTAGTGTTACCTTTATCTGCCTTTAAAATGAGAATCTCATTATTCTTTTTTTAAAAACTTTTCTGTTTCTTTAACTTTATCCAAAACAAACCTATCTCTATTTGTTAATTTCATTTTGTTTAAATGATTATCTATAATTTTGGTTAATTTTGTTCGGGCTATTTCTTGCTCTTCCTTTCTTCGAAGTGTCTGTATAAAATCTTCTCCGTCTGTAATCATCTTTAAAATCGGAAATTCTTTTTTTTTAGTGGGTAAAGCGTGTTTATGTCCTAATGAAAGAACACATTTTACGTCAGTTGGAATATTAAAGTCAGTCTTATTAAGAAACCATTTTTTGTTAAATTGAACCCCAAATTCCTTTTTTTGTATATCATATAAGTTATTAAATTTCTTAATATGTGTCTTTGTTACCTTTTCTCTTAAAGAATCTGCCAATTTATCTTCACATCATAAAAATTCTTCCATTTCTTCTTCTGCTAATAATTTACTTAAATTTCTTTTAACCACTATTATTTGAAAATGTTTCAATATTTCGTGGTTTTCTTTTAAAGATAATTTTAAAATTTTGTTGTGCAAGTCTTGCGTATATTTTTTTAATTATTTGTTGTATTGTGGTCACTTTTTTCATGTTAAATATATTTAAAACATTCTTGGTTGAATTTGAAATAAATTTTGGAGTTATGCCACTATTTCTGCATCGAATAAGAAACGTTATTGCTGCTTTTGTTTTTATTATCTTCTCCCTTACTGATTTGAATCTGTTGATCCATCTCGAAACTTCTTGATTCTTCTTAAACCTTCTGTACATCACTTTATTTTTGCGTGCTCTTTTTAATATTAAATAGTTATTGTAGTTTTTGACCTTTTTTTATATTTGAATTCTATTTTTTAACAAGCACAAGGTCTTTTTTATATAAAAATGTTTTAACAATTTTTATTTACAATATTTCGTTACACCATTGGGTAGCATCTTCAGGAAATAAAAATAATAACAGTTTTAAAATTTAAATGTTTGAAAAAATTCAAATGAATGAAAAAAATTTGTTGTCAATCAATTTAAAATTTTTTTTTTTTTTTTTAATTGATTGACAACAATTTTTTTTTTTTTCATTTGAATTTTTTCATAGAATTCAAATATATAAAAACTACAATAACTATCTAAAATCATTCGTTTAGTGACTTTTAAAAATTATTGCAAAAAATCGTCAAACAGGAATAAAATGTAAAATAAATATTTAAAGGGGAGCGATCTGCAATCATAAATTTTCGAAAAAAGATAAAAGTTAAGAAATTTACTGCAAAATCGCGTCTCATATTAGCATATCGTACGTAGACATAATTTTCAAGACTTTTATTGATACACCGTTTAAATTTATTTTTTATACAATTTTTTATAAATTTTGCTTAACTGTCTATAAGGATACAAAAGTTAAGGACGTATAGTACTTTAATTAATTTAATTTTCATTTGTTTCACCGAAATGAATTTGCCTTTATTGTAAAATACTGATCTCATAAATACAATATTTTTTAGAAAAACTTATAATTTGTTTAATTTCCAATGGTTATTTCATTCACAATACTTTAATTTCTTAAACTTTTTATACAAAATTCTCGTTCATTTAAGCATGCTTTAAAGTCATATTCCGGATAAAAGTGGTAATATCTGGTATTTACTCTAGACGTAATGTAACTATTCACATAATAAATGGTATAAACAATTACGTTCTTTGAGCAGGGCGCTTTGAGTTAAAACCTTGCCCTTTTAGAAAATATTGTGTTTATTTGTGTATCTCGTTTAAATTCATAAGTGCGAAGAGGAGAAGTTTTGAACGTGTTTGTTATTAATAATGTTTTGCAAAGTAAAAATTAATTTCTTTGTTACTTTGTTGTTTTATCTGTATTATTTTTTATATATAAATTATTTAATTTTCCCATATTTTCCTTGTTATTGAAGATTTTCATATCTATGTACAAATATGTTCGCTGAAGGAAAACAAAATAAGCTGAAGGAGTTTTCGTTTTACAAACACCTTAAAATAAACAAATATTTCCTTTATACTTTATGTAAAGTTTTGTGAAGTATAAACATTTTTTAGCAACTTTGTTTGATTTTGTTTTATTATTTTTTCATCGTTCATCCCAAAATTCATGAGTAAATAACTACACTAAACAGCTTATTGCATTTTACACTAAAGAATTTCACGAAAAAGAGATGTAAATAACAATCAGAAATATAAGGCGGAAATTATTTTGTGCTTTGAACATTTAAGTTTTATTTAAAGAAATATGTATAAGAATATACGGTCTGATCTTAATTTAATAAAAGTAAGTAGAATTTTACAAAAAATTATTAAATATTTTTTTTCGTTTTTAGTAGTTGTTTGAATGAACATTATTCTATCCAGAAAATAGTCCAGCTGATTTTTGATCTTGAATAGTATTTTTTTCTTTTGAAGATGCCCATTTAATCAATGTAGAAGCCAAACGATAGTACACTCGGGCCAGAATATAAAATGTGAATTAATTGTTACTGCAGTTCAACAAGGCAGAATAAATCGCTCGATTAATGCATTATTGCAAAGATTAAAATTTTTAAGTCATTAACAACAGTGTAACTTCTTTTTTGGAAGATAAAATTCAGGATTATATTGCAAGCTAATATATAAACAAATTTTGTTATAAATAAATTTTGTTTATAAGGAATCTCAAACGGGTTAGTTAAAAAAATATAATTTTTAAGGCACTCCAACTGTGCCGCGATATGAAATAAAAAATATCAAACAAATTTAATCAACGTTTTATATTTATTATAAAATAATGATTCTTAATTTTATTTAGTTAATTCAAAATTTAAACAAAGATTAATTTCCACTTTAACGTCTTATTCGATAGACACCGCAACCAAGACTGATTGTTTCAAGCCAACTTTGTTGGCTCATTCCATTTGACGATCACGTTGTTCCAACATGTGCAAGTTTACAGACGCTGATCATGCAAAATTGTTTTCTCACCGTTTAAGCAAAAATGCAGTCTTGTAATTGGATCGGAAGCGCGTGTAAAAGTAAAAATAATAAAATGTTAAAGTTGCTAATTTATTTTTTGGTGACAGCGTCGTCACCGCCATTAACTTCCATTCTACTATTGCAGACTACTGTAAAAAGTGTCTAAATAATCCCGCTTACAGAAATTAATGTGCTGTTTCTGTATTACAATTGATCAGTTTCAATGTCAAAAGCTGATCTCAGTTATTTCTGTTGTGGCAATATCAGCACAAACTTCCAGTTTGCACCGAAGAGGTAACCACGCGAGAAATGGTCGATAAAATACATGTAGATGCTTGAGGTGGCTTATATTATAGACATCTCAACCGTGATGACATCAACAAATTGCCTGAATAATTGAATATGGAAAAGCATTAATGGCATTGAAATGCCTCGACCATGAGCATATGCATATTACAACCTCAAAGGACTATTTGGCAATGTACAGACGCAACTGCAATCAATTTCTACGCCGTTTTAGTACTGTGGACGATATATGGAAAAGGCAATAATAATGAAAAAGAGGGTTTCTTCGGATGAATATGCACCAAAGTAGGAACAAGGTCATCGCCAAATTGTTTGAGATCCACTTAGCTACTGTCATTCACATCGAATACCTTTTGGACAGTTGCAATATTTATCGAAATCAAAAAGTACCTAATTTAGCGAAGAAAAATGTGCTTGTCCATCAGGACAATATACGCGTATTTACGTGTATTATCACTATGTCAAAAATCTATCCATTGGGCCACACACCTCCATCTCGTCCAGTATAATCCTTAGAATTCGCCTCTTGCCAGTACTCCTTGTATAAAATTTTGAATGGCTTGGTGGTAAGATATCTGGGTCGAACGACAGCATTTAACGAACATTTAATCCTATTTTGGAGACTTTACGAAATCTTATTAATTGGAGATAATGCAACTAGAAGAATGTGAAACTAAATGTATTGAGCATAAAGGTTACTGTGTTGAGATATAAAACCATTTTTGGCGAAAAGAATACCTTTTATACAAAAACTTACAGAATTATCAAATAGCCGTCGTATAAAAGCATATCCTTTAACTTTTTTGTAGATAGTTTACACAGAGCCGAAAATGCCAAATAGAATCAAAAAGATTTTCTTTATGAAATGTTTTTAGGCTAAAAACAGAAATAAGGGAAGAGATTCCTAATTATTTTCATGTGATAACTCTTTTTCATTTTATCAAAAAGGGAATCCCATTAAATTAAACTCATATTTGACAAAAGAAATATCCATAAAGAAAAACTTTTTGATTCTCTTAGGGTTTCTTCTGTATAAAAAAGGAATTTCTACTTAATATCATTAGCTTACCTACTTGATTTGTTAAAAAAGGTTTTTCTGATTGATATCATTAGGTTCCTATATGATCATGTGAAAATCATCTTTTTAATTTTCTTAATAACGATATCTTCTTGATTATATTAGTTTTCTTGTTATTTCGTTTATCTATATATAAATAGGCAAAGACAAAACTTTAGTTAGTAGATATTATCTAGCTTTAGTGCACAGTCTATATTTGATTAAAATCGGTTCAGTATTTTAGGAATAAATGGCTCTTTAAATTGCTACCACTACACATGCTAAAAACACACATGTATGTGGTAGCTTCAAGTAAAACCAAATGTGCGTGTTTGTATGCAATTTAATTTTTTTGAAAACAAAAAGAGAAGGAGTAATTATACAGTTGTTTCTCTATTTAAATGAGTAAAGTTGAAAATACAACAACAGATGAGAGTTAGTAAACATATTTAAATATGTATATTTGTATGTATGTCTACACATTCCTACATATGTTCACATGTGCAAGAATGACGAAAACATGAAAACATCTTATTTACACATAATTCAATAATTGCCTTTTAAATCAATGCAAGAAATTTGAAACAGTTATTTTTTCGATTTGCTTTTGTTTGTATGTGTTTTGTAAATGCATTATTTTTCAGCTTTATTTTATTCTTAGCTTCAAATTATTAAAGCCTTTGTTAGGAAGTGTTAATTAAAAATGTGGTGATATTTTTTTTTTTATTATTTACCTTTTTAAAATTTTCTAAAGTGTATGTACATAATTTATAAAACGTTTTAAATGGGTTTAAGATTTTTAAATATTTTTGCCTTTGAATTCAAAGTGACTGTTATCCTCATTTTGCATTTATTCTGAAAATATATTTTCTTTTTTGTTAAAGAAACTAATTTTTATATTTTTTTGAGATGCCACGAAGACGATCAATAATTGGTAGAATGGAGAGACGGTGACGAGCAATTCAATATCTTACTCAGAACAGATCTGGAAATATTAACACCGACAATCTGCGTAATGATACTGAATTATTAAATAGTTTTAAATGTGCTTTCAATATTGTTCCAAGTAATTTTGTAAGTCATAACTATGGTCCAATGCACTTAATATGCCGTTTTTGTAGTGCTAAGCATTTTGAGTCTGAAGTAACTCAAAATGATTTAACTTCTTTTACAGCATGTTGCCACAAGGGAAAAGTTTCTTTAATGCTATTGTCTCAAAATTTTTAATTCTTTATTTAATAATTTGAATTCACAAAACGCTGTTGAAAAGCGTAAAACAAAAAACTTTTTTGAAAATATTCGTGCTTTTAACTCAGCATTTGCAATGGTTGGTACAGAGGCAAAAATTTATAGAAATTGCATGCAAGGAATCTATCATTTTAAATTTCATGATGTGTTTTATCTCGCGTCGGTGCATTGGTAACTGAATGTGGCAAAAAACCATGCTATGCGCAGTACAATTTGATATGAATTACGCGCAATTTATTTACCTCTTTTTAAACCGAAATAAAATACGTCTCATTACTACGATTATGTATAAAATTTTTGTTACAATTTTGTTTCCCGTTTTGTTTAATTTAATAAATATATGAATAACATGAATTGCTATTAACGTTTGTTTCATTAAAAAAGAATGTGTACTTATGTATGTAAACTATATAAAATGTGTCAGAAATAAATTTGGTCGAATTTCGACCACGGGGCGAACTCTAGTATATGTAAATCAATATAGAAACTGTTTGTTAACACATATATAAAATATACATTTGATGAAGTGGTTTGTAGGCACGCACAAATCGAAATAAAACAGTTTCGATCCCTGGCAGAGGACGAACAAATTTTCACAATGGTTTTTCAAGTTTTAAATATTAAATGGATTCAACCCTCTCTAGACAATCCATTAGAAGAAGCCCCCCTGACATTCCACCCCTGGAAAAATAGTGGATATATGAAGGTAAAATAAAATGTCAGTCATCCGCCACCACAAAAAGAAAAGGTAGAAAGAAATTAACGATTGGTTAGAAAAATATGTCAAAGGAGTTGCCAAAAAAGCTTTATAGAATAAAAGCAGAAGTTTTTAAATAGTTTTCAGTTTTTTATTTTGAAATTTTTTTATTTTTTTTTTGTTTTTATAAAACAAACGAGATACCCTAATAAATTCAAGAAGTATACCTAATAAAAACGCTTAGTTTACTTTTCATGCTCAAAAAGGTTTTCTTTATTGAAAAAGACTTTCCTCTAGAAAAAAAACCATAGATCTATTTTGTTCTATTTTATTAGGTATTTAGACACTGTTTTTTCTGCGTGGAGGAATATGCTGGCTTAAGATATAATAGACCACATCGCTTAACTTGGCAAGACAACGTCAATACAAAATATTTGTATATTTTTTGTTTGTCATTTTTATTTATTTTTTTATCACCAAGAAATAAAAGATCAAGAACTTAATAAAATAAATTATATGAATTTTTTTTGAACTATTTTTAATTAATAAATTAATTATTTAGGCTTAAGTTCTTAATCTACCGGGTAGATTGATACAAAGAGTACTGATGACGGACGTAGCTGTCTAGAAAATGCATTCTGCTTTGCTGGTATCTAATTTTTCTTTATCTCTTTATAATTAAGAACTTAAGCCTAAATAATTAAATTATTAATTAATAAAATAAATAAATTAAAATTACAAATTACAACACAAACCAAAATGATTTGTGTTCTAATTTTTTATATCTTTAATTAATTTATATAACTAAAACATAAAAGGTGTTTTAAGATAAAGAAAAAAATTCAATGAATTGTTGAACCAAGGTCGATTTTGAATATATTATGATGAGGTAATACACTTGTTTTTCCAAACTGCAAAAATGAAATTATTTTTGTTATAAATTCTATAATTGGTGAAATTTAATTTTCTAATTGAGTGGTAGAACGGTGGTCTATCCGTCGTGAAGTTGCGGGTTAGACAACCGCCAAAGACTCTGGGTGTTTCTGCAGATAGTAATATTTTAAAAAAATATTTAAATCTTCGAAAATATTTGTATTATAAACATATCTGAAAAAAAAAACGTTTGTTTTATTGATTTATTTTCTCTTTTCATGTGGCGAGTGCTATTTCCAAAACCATTAAATAAGACCTTTAGAAAGACAGTGAGAATATTTAATAAATATTTTTGGTTTATAAAAGATTTATTAAATACATAAACATTTTAGAACACTAAACTTTAATAAACTTTCATAAATAAAAAATTAGTTAGTTTTTATATTATTAACACGCCAGTGTGCTTTTTAAAAGGCCAAAAAATAATATTAGTTAAATACTTAGGGCTATATTTATAACAAAAAATTTCGATTCATAAAAGTTTATAAAACAAGTATTGTATAAAAATTTTTTAAAACTTATATAAATAAAAAAAATGATTTTTGAATAAAAAATTTTGTAACGATTTGTTGCACGGAACAAATTTTTTACACCAATTAAAGGTTAAAACCTAACTACTTAAAATTAGTTTCAGATACAAGTTTAATTAATTATTTAATTAACTTAATTATATATTTAATTAAGAATTATTCTAATTAAAAAATAATTGAAATAATTAAAAAGTAAATTAAAGTTGTAACTGAAACTAAAAGCTATTAATTGGTGCAAAATTTTTAATCTGTGTGGATTGCTAGATATTGATTAAAGTTAAATAGTTTTAAAAAATTCTTAAATTTTTGAAATTAAATTTAAGAACACGTAATTTCAAAAGTATGCGGGGTTCAATGACAGCTTCCACGTCTAGTCTATTCTCGTGGATTTCAGGGCATATTATATACTTTCAACTAAAACAACACACGTGCTCTCATACCCACATAAAAAAATCTTTAAATGCCAAAACTAAAAATAATATAAAGAAAGAAGGAGATCATAACCAGCAGTCACTGAAGGATGAACCAAACAAAAAATAGAAATATTAAAAAAAAATTATTTACGAGCTGTCAAATCCCTGTATACATATGAGCTTAAAACAAAACAAAAAATAAAATTAAAAACAAAAGTAACATATAGCAGACATATTAATGCGAATGACAAATTCAACCTTAAAGATACAAAAATGTGAACGTGTATGCGATACGTACATGATGTTGTTAACAGGTCTTTAAAAGTATTTTATCCTTAAGAGGATTTACAGCTTATTATGGAGTTTTACTTTAAAGTTTATAACGTGTAGGTAATAGATAAATGCAAGGTAAATAAAATTTTATTAAAAAAATGAAAATTACAAAAGAAGCAATTATGTCCTTAGTTTAACTATTGTGCTTTGATGTTAAGGATTTTTTAACCGACTTCAAAAAAAGAAGGAGGTTATCAATTCGTCTGAATGTTGCTTTTTTTTTATGTTTGTGCCTTCAGAACTCGGTCATTTCTGAACCGATTTTAAAAATTTTTTTGCCATTAGAAAGGTTATGGCTACAGATTGGTCCCATTTTAAAAACAGTTTAAAAGTTTAATAATTAAAGGGTGTCCCCATACAACATACATGTTTTTTACATGTATTATGAAATTTGTAGGTCACCCATTTAAAATTAGAAAAAAGTGCGTATCACTATAGCTCCCACTAACAAAAAGTAATTAAAAAGTAAAATTAAAAATTAAAGGGTGACCCCATAGGTGACGTAATTTCACCTTTATGGTCCTATCTTTTGAACCGTTATAGACAAACACTTGAAAGTTCCACAGAATGTTCGTTACTATGTCTGTTATAATAAGTATAAATATTTAAAATTAAAAATTAAAGGGTGTCCCATTAGTTGGTTTATTTTGATATATATATGGCCAAACTTTTGAACCGTTATAGACAGACAGTTGAAATTTACAAAGAACTTGTATTGCTAAGTCCGCTAAAATAACAAGTGTAAAATATGAATTTGGAAATTAAAGGGTGTCCCAATAGTTAATGTAAAAGTGATATATATGGCCAAACTTTTCAACTGCTATAGATAGACAGTTGAAATGTACAAAGAACCTATATTGCTTAGTCCGCTATTACAACAAGTATAAAATTTGGATAAATTAAAGGGTGTCCCAATTATTGATGTAATTTGACCATTATGTCCTCATCTTTGGAACCGTTATAGACAAACACTTGAAAAATAGACAGAGTGTTCACTACTATGTCTGGTATAACAACAAGTATAAATATTTAAAATTGGAAATTAAAGGGTGTCCCAATAGTTGATGTAATTTGATGTATATGGACACAAAGTTAAATTTTA
The DNA here is from genome assembly GCA_949628195.1 of Phasia obesa. Classification (NCBI taxonomy): domain Eukaryota; kingdom Metazoa; phylum Arthropoda; class Insecta; order Diptera; family Tachinidae; genus Phasia; species Phasia obesa. The sequence continues at coordinate 46,705,458 of OX451217.1, forward strand.
CAAAGAATCTGTATGACAAAGTTCTCTTTAACAAGTATTTATATTAAAATTTCAATTTAAAGGGTGTCCCAATAGGTGACGTCATTTGATATATATGACCCTATCTTTTAAATAGTTATTGACAAACACTTAACAATTAGACAGAATGTCCATTACTATGTGTGTTAAAATAAGTATAAATATTTAAAATTATAAATTACAGGGTGTCGCAATAGTTTATGTAATTTGATGTATATGACCAAACTTTTAAGCCGTTATAGACAGACGGTTGAAATTTACAATGAACCTGTATTGCTACGACCGCTATAACAAGTATAAAATTTGAACTCGGAAATTACAGGGTGTCGCAATAGTTAGTGTAACTTTATGTATATAGCCAAACTTTTTATCCGCTGTATACAGACAGTCGTTTGGCATTGGTTTGACCCGAAAAAGCACAGAACCCTGGGGTCTTGTGCCCCTATATTCTCCGGAAGTACTGCTCCCCAGGTAGATAATCGACTGATATTTGTTTTATTTTAGATTATTGAATTCAAAAATTATTTTTTTTTATCTGAATTGACAGTTTGTGCAATGACATTTAAAAAATCCCGCTACAATCTTCCTCGAATATAATATAATCATTGTATAATTACCGTCTTAAAGAAACATGATTTTAAGTTTGTCTGTTTTGAAGTCGGTTTTTTTTTGCAAGTATTATTAAAACAATAAATAAAATATATTCGTACTGTTAAATAACTTTTAAATAAACTGACATGAATATTAACATTTTTTTCATACATTTTTTCGAATTTATTCCTCCTTACAAAATTTGTTGAAAATCCATCCAGTAGCTCTTCGTGGTGCGAACATAGACAGATAGACAGGAAAAACGAACTGTTTTTTATATTTTATTTTCTTTTATTGGACGTTATTTTATTCTAATTAGAAATAATTAGCATTTAAAACGATTTTTACCGTTTTCTTTTCGGATTTCGACTTTTAAGAGTAGATATGTTTGAATAGGATATGTTTGAGATCGTATTTGGTTATTGAACTTCTCTCTTTGATTACTAAAGAAGGCTGATAGTGAAAGAAAAACTAATACTGTTTCCAATCTTTCTCTCTCTAGCTGCAGAATGTAAGCGAATCACATTAAAACATATTCTGGATGAAATAGAATAATTGTTATCTCTTCAATGCCAATTTGATATGTTCACCAATCGTTCTTATGCCGGTCCATTCGCGTATTTAGGTAACCATGACTTTTGTTTACGAACAATACCACGACGGCCATCAATGAAGCAGCAGACCAACTAGCAAAAGGCGACCTACTGTAAATTTTTATGAGTCAGAACCCAGAGTAGCACTGGGAAATAGCGTAATGTGAGCGAAGCTCCTACAATGGCTAAACTAACTAAACCTGGAAAGGTGAAGGGAAGCTAATAAATAAAGGTAGGATTAACTGGAGCTGAAAGAGCCCCTTCTCAGAAAGGAAAATAAGGTGCTAAGATATAATACAAGTACCTTAAGTAGAATAGCTGCATTAGTGACAGGCCATAGAAACTTCAAGTATCATCTACCTAAGATGAAAATCGAAGAAAATTATTCTTGCAGACTGTGAAGAGGCTGAGACGGTAACGCATATTGTCTTATCCTAGCTAGCACTAGCTAGCATAAGTCTAAGGACCTTATACATTAACTAGTTAAATGTGGATGCCATTGGGTAAATCAGAAAATACTAGCAATTTCCGGAGATTCCGTGATAAGCAAGAAAGCCCACAGTCGCCTGTCGACAGTCTAAAATCACTAAAATCAAGAGTAAAAGCTGGTCTTAGCACATGACTCGATAAAGGTAATATTACCATAGATTAATCGGTTGTATATAATCATTGTGGTCTAAATGAGTTCGAAAGGGACCCATTAAGAGTAGTCTGCTTCGGTATTCCTCCTATATTATTAATATACCTTGTAAGATAACAAAGGGAAGTTCATACCAGAGACTGACAAAAAGTACTTATTAAATAAATGTAGTTAAGTATTTACACATATTTTTGGGTATTAGTTATACCTATACTTATAACACAGAGAATACCTACACATACGCATTTGCAGTGAAATAAGTATGGGTGTACACAATACATATAACAAACATTATTTATATACAACGAACTTAAAAATGTATACGTAAACTGGTTGTAGGTAGATAATGTGATGGGTATCTGTCATACACATACTTATAACTACCTAATTCTTACAAGTATCGAAAAGTAGTAAACTCTAAGTATACTTATAAGTAAAATAACTACTTTTACGAATTGTGTGAATAAAAAGATGTATGATGTTTGGCAATATTTTGTTTATAACCGAACACTGGTTAAGTATGAAAAAAAAAATAATTTTTATATTAGGATGAAGGAATGAATGAACATATTTTTAAATTGTGAAATAGTTAATACATATAGTTACATATATTTATAAAATACTATAAGTATACTTAGAGTATTTACATACTTGTACTTATTCCCACTCTATACTTACAAATATGGGTACAACCAATACTAATCCAACTTTTCCTTATACTTAGTTGTATTGCGAAATATAATGAATAAGTATGCGAACACTTATTCCCTGCCTCTACTTGTAGTTATTTAAGTTGAAATTGATATGAGTATGTGTGTATGGTATGTTGTTTGAGCTGTAGCTATATGCATTTATATATATTTTGCCTCAAATACTTAATAAGTACTAAAATGATACTTTTGTCACTCTCTGCTTTTCTCTTTGGTTTTCCGAATTTTAATTGTATGTAAAATTTTAAGAATTTTTGATCTGTACGCAAAATTCACATTTCAACTTTGATTTTAAAACTTCCCAGGTAGTTAATAGGGACCAGTATTCCATTAAATATAGCAAAATAGACCAGATTTAGCATTTCGTCATACGAAGTCGAAGATCACTATTTATTCCGCCGCGGTTAGAAAAATCTGTTAGCCATTTACACAGGTACTTAAAACTTGATACAACCTCAATTTAACAGAACTGTACAGAACAATACGTATTTAATTCCGACATGTAATCTATTAAAAATAGATTGGCTTACATTTTCACGAATCGTTAATTAACAAAGCAAGAGCCTCAAAAGCAACAATTTCCATGTGTTATGTTTCGTTAAAGTAACGGACGGCTAAGTAGGCCTTAATAGTGTGCTTACAGCTGACTGTATGATGGTAAGTTGTTATGCCCCTATACCCATGGTTATTCAAAAATTTATCATTTTATGTGGAGTGAATAAAAATAAAGAAAAGAAAAATGAATAGTATTTGTAGACAAATATCACAAATTATAGTATAACAATTGCCAGAATAATAGTATGAGGAATATGAATATGATGTAAAATTAAAAATAGCAAATTTTAATTACAAATATGTTTTTTAATATTTACTTATTATGTAGGCATTAATGTCAGTTTTTTAGCAAAACAAAATATTAATAAATGTACGAGTATGAACATGAATAAAATGAATGTTTTAAATGTATAAGTACATATATTGTTTACTGGCTACCAATTATTTAAAAATAAATACACAAAATTAAAATATTTACAGTTAAACTATTAATTCATCTACATGCAACTTCCTGTTAGAATAATACAAAACAATATCTATGAACAATTAAAAAAAAAAGAATTTTAAATAAAGAAGTGTTTGTCGTACATAGGGTTGAACGGTATGAAGTATGAGGATTAATTTAAAACTTTTATTTTATTTTATCTTTTTTTTTTTTTTTTTAATAGGCTCAGCAACTTTAAATAGATTCTACAACTAGGTGTTTATCTAAATCTTTAAAAACCATTTGGTAGATAACTAGTGTAGAATTATTTTTAATTATTTAAATATTGTTAATTGTTCAAAAAATTGGTATGTTGATATGTTAAAAAATAATTGTTAACTATGGGGTTGGGATCGATTTTTAAGATCACCATAGATTCTATTTATTGTTATGGCGAGCATAATAACAGGCAGATATTGTAGCCAAAGCAATAAAAACTTTAGTTTGGAAAAGAAAAAAAATTATAGTCTGTTTTGTAACTTTTAAAATTTTTATATTAAACTTAGAATACCACTTAAAAGTTAACAAAAGCTCAATGCGAACGAAACAAAACAACCAAATTACTTTATTTATTAGAAAAATATTATATTTCAACAATATAGATTTTTAAAGAATTCTAGAATATTTTTGTTTTTTAAAATAAAAACAAAATATAAAAAAACGCTTTAAAAGAATTGTTTTAGGTATTTTCTCTTTATATTTCATACTAGACGTATGAATAATTTTTATAGGAATAAAATTGCGTATACGCCCTGTGAAGTAAATGATTGAGTGTTGCTTTTTTGCGGAATAATTTTAAATTTCGAAATTATTTATTATTACAATTAACTAAGTGCCTGATTACATTGTGCAACTTTGTCGCTAAAAGTTTTGTCTTCTCTTCTCTTCTTATAAATTTCAATAGTGTTTATATGAAGCAATTTTTTTGCAGCAATTTGTATGGGTGTACACATTTGCTCACATTTTAAACTTCATAATTAAAACTAAGAATGAGGGGATAAATGTCATTTACTTATCTGAGTTTTTGTTATGATTATGCTACGATTTTAAAGCCTAATTAATGGTTTAAAATACATCCTTTGTCGTGTAGAGTTATGTGATATACAGCAGACATTACAAGAGATGTAGTTGGAGATGCAGTTTGTATTGCAAATGTACGAATTTTGGCACTAATTCATTTTGCGTAATTTTTGTTAGAGATATTTTGTTTATTTCAAATATTTATACTGTGACCATTTTTGATGCTAAATCTTTTTTTTTAGCAAAATGATTATACAATTTTACAAAATACTTAGCTTACCTATAACTCTACTGAGATGAGAGTTTTATCATTTCAGTAGAGTTATAGGTAAGCTAGCTTTCTAAAAATTAGGAATCGCTGATTTGTATGTTAAAAAATCTTCCATAAATCGGGATATATTATAGAAGTTTATGTGTAAGTGAATCTTTATCTCTTCTAATTAAAAAAGTACTCACTTTATGACCAATATGTTTATATCTTTTGTGATGAATTACAGCAAGTAGAGGCTCAATAAAGTGCTTGATTTGAATTATGTAGAGTAATTTTTAGAACTATTTAAGTATTTTCTGTATATTATCAAAACAAAATCGCCACAAAATCATAATTTTAAAATTTCATTACTGATAGATATACATATGTACGTACACTTGATTATAGGTCAAGTACATAAGCGTCAAGCTTTTTGGGAAGGGTATCTTTTCAAAAAGCTGCGTGATTTATTGCATTAGGGTTAACGAAAAATGTAATTGTCGAATGCGCGCAATACAATAAGACGGGTATGGTTCAGTACCAAAAAATTTAATACATGTTCGTAATATCCGTAACTCGGCGAAAATCTCGAACCACTACTACTTCTGCGTTGTAAAAGTAAATAGAATTAACCCTGGAAATCGAATGAAAGCTCTGAAATTTGGAACAAAAAATGTTATAAACCTGCCTTTAGTCAGCCGATGCTGCATCGTACTTCCACCACTTCATATTAAACTCGGGATAATAAATCAGTTTGTGAAAGCGCTTGACAAAAGTGACGAATGTTTAAATTTTTTTAAGCAATTTTACAGGATTAAGTATAGAAATCTTGAAAGCTGTTATTTTTAACGGGCCATAGATTAGGCAACTCGTAAAAGATCATAATCAATGACTGAAATCGAATCCAAAGCTTGAAATTTATTTGTTTTGGTTATGAGTAATTTTCTAGGCAATAAGAAATCCGACAACCAAGTTTATGCTATCGAACGGACAAGAAGTAGGGTGTAACATGAGCTTAAAAGTCCACTTCCTTCACTCACATTTAGCCCGATTTTCACAAAATTTTAACGATTTTATTTTCAAGTTGGGTGAAAGGTTCAGAATCTTATGACAATGGACGGGCGTTATCAGGGAAAGTAGGACTCTCTTATGATGGCAGGCTACAGTTGGAGTTTGTAACGAAATCTACCTAAAATCTGTTTTCAGGGAAATCTTGTAATGGATCAATTGATAGTGTTCAATAGAAATTTTGTTAATATTGTGTATTAATTTTATTTGTTTTTACCAAATAATAATTTTTTCATAGGGCCATATAAATATCCAACAACAGAAAAAAATTTAAGGAAACAAGAATTGTATTATTGGTACGCAGAATAAATTTTTTGCACCAATAAAAGGTTTTAATTGGTTTTACATTAAAGTTCAATTAAATTGTTAATTGATATAAATATATTAATTTTTCTTAAAACACAATAACAAAATAAATAATTGAATCAATTAATATTTAAATAAATTTTAATCTTTTTAATCTTATTTAAAACTATAAACTATAAATCTTATTTATTTAACCTTTAATTTGTGAAAATATTTTTTTCTATATATCAGCATCATTAAACAATTTTTGTAAGATACTGATATAAGGAACAGCCCTTGTGAGATGTTTATCTAAATACTATTATACTTCACTCTGTATAGAGCTAAGTCACGAACCCTTGTGCGTTGCTAATGCCCCTACCAAGTTTATTTAGAAACATTAAGAGCAATTATATACACATGGTGGCTGACAGTCCAAAATTTTGTCAGTCATGGATGACAAAAAAAAAAAAAAAAATAAAAATTAAATAAAAAATAAATCAAAATGATTATACACATACATATGTAGGTATATCTTTCTACTAAATAAAATGTATGTGACAATTTTAAAGCGATATAACGCTTTTACAAAATTCAGCGATATATAAAATAGTGCGATGGAATTCAGTTATGGGGCACCTCCTTAGCTGCAAAATTAAGAAAGTTTCCGGATTTGCATTTATTTCCCAATGCTGGCTGGACTTATAAGTATAAGTTTGTAGATTTAACTGAATTAATTAACTAATTTAGTTCAATAATATTGTTTAAAACCATTAGCTGCAAATACACGAGTGCCTCGATATACTGATAGTCAAAAAGCTTCGCAATTTGGTTTGTCTTTAAAAAAAGCTCTTTCACGCGCCTTTCAGCCATTGAAAATAACTAAAAGACTTTACAGCTGATTATTTGTTTTTATATCAAAACCTTTGGTAAATCTATATATATAAAAAGAAGTACACTTATTGTCACCACTAAATGCGGAAACGGGTCAACCGATATTAGCCAAAATTTTAGAGTGGACTGTTGATGGTTTGTGTGAAGTTTGCACGAAATCGGCCCAGTGGTTCCGGAGATATATATTCCTATACAATCCCATACAAATATCAACAAAATGCCCTGAATTTTTGCTGTCACTTGAAAAGTTACCAAACCATGCATCGGCAAATGCTTTGTCGCGAAACTATAATTGTTTCTCCTCTGTTGAGAGTGAACCTACAGGGTGACACTTAGGAGGGCTTTAAGGTTGGACCCGGTCAACGCCGGGTAAAATACACTAGTTATGTATAAAATTATGTTCTCAATATTATCATATCCTATAAGGCTTAAGCGGTTAGCAAAAGTGTTTCAGTTAAAAAAGCTCAAATGAATCGTCAGACATATTAACAAAAACAAACGATAGAAAAGCAGTTTTTACAATAAATACGCATACAAAGGCCGTTGTTTTTTGCTAATAATAAAAGTGAAAAAATGAAGAAAACAAGAAAAAGCTTGTTAAAGAAAATGGAAGCAACACAGGAAAACCACAATTGTGCATTTAGCCAATAACCTTTTAAACGACATTTTTTCCTCTTCATATTTTACAGCAACACAAACAAAAAAACCTAATGGCAATTTTGATTTTACGTTTTATGTTTGTTTTTGTTTAATTTAATTTCAACTTAGTTGAAAACCCACACACGATTTTGTCTATAGTTTTTATGTTTCTAATTTTACAAGTTCTCTGGTCGTTTTATATCGCCAATAAATGGTACGCAGGTAGACACTTCTGTTACATACTCACAGACTGAATAATATAATATTAATAATAATATAATTTAAAATGGTCCTCTGGAAGAGGGTTTCTTTGGACACTTTATAGCAGGTTTGCTCATTTGTAGTTTTTAAAAGGATTTTATTTTATCTGAGAGTAAAGGCAAATGATAATGATAAGTTAAGAAGTTATCATCAATGACTTTGTTCCCCTGTAGCATTGATGAGAGTACTGTGTCCAAATAAAAGTTCAAATTTCTCTTTATAGTTCGGTATCTGAATTTAAGTCCACCGAGTCAGTAAATTCGGCCAGCACTCATACGTATTTAAAATACTGGAAAAAATTACAACTGAAATACAAACAAATTGGCTTATTGGCCCTTAGCTTAGGTGGGAATCTTCCACAATTGAATTTGATCCTAAATCCTTAATTTTAAACTTATCTTCTAACTTAAAAAAAAATAAAAGGTGTCAATAAAAGATTTTACACAAACACAATTACAGCAGCTTTCTTGTTTTCAACCATTCATAAAGATCAAAAAAAGCTTGAAGCCTATTTAAACCCGTAAGCCCATTACATTTTTAATTATAGTTGTTGTATTTGAATCTATCCGCGTAAATTTAAGGGGTGACTACTTCTGCTCTCAGCTACTTAAACAAAAATGTAATGTGCTGTCCGGTAAGTAAATTACGTCACTCTCACAAAATCTCGAATCAGGAATAATATTAACATTAACAATATGTTGTTCCAACCGGGACTTTCTACACACAATATATCTGATGTAACAATTAAAATTCTACATGAAATGTCCGGAAGTACCAATTAGAGTTTTTTGGCATTTCTTTCTATATCGATAAGATCGATTGTTGCTATTAAGATTAAGACAATTAAAAACTTCAATAACAAAAACTACTAAAGAAGTTATTTTCTTACTCACTGAAGACGTAACGAACAATAAATATAACACAAGCACAGCAAAGTTTTGCTTTCACAAGTGTAATTTGATAACAAGATATTTTGGTAATTAGTGCCACGTGGAAAAATAATAATATTAAAATTCGCAAACTAAATTATTAATAAACAGTTGCATGAGCAAGCTCATCTAATGGGTGTGCTCATAAGCTCGTGAGCTCATAAGCTCGTGAGCTCATAAGCTCGTGAACTCATAAGCTCGTGAGCTCATAAGCTCGTGAGCTCATAAGCTCGTCATACTCGAACACAATCTACTATTGATTGATTGAGCAAACCTCTGTTCGTATCATAAACGCAATAAGCTGACCGAGTAAAAGGAACTTTCTGTACTAGTGAGTGCCTTGTTTATTCGTTTCATGTTCGAATGTTGTTTAATAGTTATGTAGATCTTTTGGATAAGGCTTCGTGGTTTTTTGTTTTTTATATCACTAAAAATGTTCTTTTTTGTTTCAGTATTTTTTGTTTGTTTCACTCAAAAATTGTTTGAACTCGTCCAAATTCATTGTTATTATGCTCAACATTTGCTCATACTTATTCTAACTTGTTTGTAGAAACTCTGGCACATACTGACTATCCGACTAAAAAAAGTATTCTCCCTTTAATGAATTCTGAAAATTACTGGTCAACCATTTATAAATGGATGGACTCTGAAAGAAGGGAGTGTTAAAAGGCAGAAACTTGTGGATATCGAAAACAAGTTGCCTAATATTCTTAATAATTGAAGGAAAAATTAAAATTATGCTTGAGGTCAATTTAAATAATTTTCATTTTTCCTTCAATTAAATTCAAAAGGTCGAATAAAATATGATTTATTATTCTAAATAACTGATTTTTTTTACATATGATCAGCACAATAGCGGCTCTATCAATATCAAAAAGAAGCTAAAAACCGTTTAGATATGAAGGACACTTTTTTGGATGCTTGATTAACTTTGATTAACTTCTAAGAATTGGCTTGGCAAAATTTTCTTCAAAAAGCCACATATCACCAGTTGCCATAATCTTTCTTCATAGCTGAAACGGTTAGAATACTCCGCCAACATAAATGAAACATGCAATTGGTGCCTTCCAAAATTTCTAATGTATTTTTCGTGTTTAACTGGATCTCTCCCTATAATTCAATAATAAATTATTAATTCATTTTTTAAATTTTTTGTAATTAAATATTTAAATAGCAGACAAATTGTCAATCTAAGACACTTATGTTTAGTTTGCTAAACATTTGGCTTACAAATGATAAAACTTTTTATGTTTGTCGAAATACATACCTCATAATTATATACGCAATGCTTTAACTTTAATTTGAATTAAAAGACACAATGAAAATTGGGAAAAGATATCTTTTTCGAATTTATAGTTAAAAAAATAAAAATGAAAAGAAAATTATGTTAATCAATTTTTTTTAACGTGAATAAAAATGAAAGCTTTATTGTAGTTACAAAATAAAAATTTTATATATGCATTTATATAGGCATTGACTCCACCAGTTTTTTCAGGACAGACATATCAATATTGACGCATTCAACCAATATGGCTTTTTTTAGCTATTCCCAGCTGTCATATAGTTTGAAGATGCATGTATTTTGGCAGAAGGTATTTACCGTAGATTCTCGATAGGATTGTGGTTTGAGGTGAAAGCAGGCAACTCGAGCAAATCAATCGAAAATCAAAAAACGCCTGTATCTTCTTCACCACGTGGATCGGTGCATTATCCTGCTGGAAAGTCCATTTATCGCCTTGTAAAACACCAGCAAAATCAAGGTGTTCACTTCATTCAATAGTCCTAGCACAAAGCCTTTATCAAAAGACTTTGCTTTTGATAAAAAATACCGCCCATACCATGAGTTATCCTGCACCATGGCATTTAGCTTGTTGGTTTTCGTTGTTTGTTATTGTCTACTCATCATTACTTCTATGCAATGAACAGACATAAATTCAATGAAATATTATAGTGAGCGTATTATGAGCTTCATTTTTTGTGCTTTGTTTAATAAATAACTTTAAATACAAATGGGTAATTCCACGTCAAATCAACAAGGCACTCATAATAACTACTTCAGATTGTATTGAAGCTTTTGTTATTTATATTCTTTGACTCTCTGAACCCAAATATAACTTAAAAAAAATTTAACCTCTTATAGTTTTTTTTAGCTATACGGTTATAAAAGTGGGAAAATATCGCTTTTTTGCATATGCGCTCGAGGATTAAATATATTCTAATTCCAGTTCTGTAAGCCCTTGTGAGATATGTAAATATATTAGAAGAGTAAATGCTCAGAAAATAAGAAAAGCATGCATGAGCTTAATATTTGTGAGACCACAAATGTTAATATTTTTATTTTTGTTTTATATAATTATAAATCTGTTTTTTTATTTACATGAACTTTAATATTTATACTATTATTATTTTTGTTTTTATTTTTATTACTTTAATTCCTGTAACAATTATAATACCCAGACGTATACAATATTAACACTTGTGAAGTTTCATACTAACAATTTGGAGTTAAAAAAAACATTCGTAATACCAAGATCATATCTATCAAAATCACACAATCGTAAAAAAGAAAATTTCAATTATTATCATTGTATTTGTAAAGATTTTAATCTTTTGTAATAAGAGTATTATGCAAACACACATTTAAATACGCAAACACATACACACTGATTTAGCCCTTATAATGCTAATGTATAAACAAAAAGCAGTCAAATAAAAAAGAATTTATTCTGAAATGTTGTCGTAGGTCACAGAAAAATAAATTATTCTCAACATTGTCGTAGTCTACATAATGTCAGTTGACAAATCTTATACGACATTCATCATGTAGTCTAATATTTCTTATCTTCTTCTTAGTCATTTGAACAGTGTGAATTTTACTAAATCTATACGTATAATAAAACTGGAACAGGACCATTTCTGTACGTAAAATATTTTTTGAAAGTTTTGATGCTGGTGCAGATAGTAATCGAAATGGAATACAAACAGTAATTTTTAGGAATATTTGTCTCTCTGCCTGTTCGTCTGTCTGTCTCTGTTTTTATCACGTAAAACTACTGGATGAAGTTTAATAAAATTTTATAAGGACGAACTTTGTTAAAAAATAATAAACGAAAATCAATTTTGGAATTCTGCATTTTTAATAGAAGGATATCAGATTTAGTGAATATTTTCAGGAATTCTTTTTAAAATTTTAAGAATTTGTTCGAGTACTACTTACTTCTGTTTTAAGGTTAGGGTTTACGAAAGCAGACCACTATTTTTAGGGATCGCTTGTGCTACCACTAGCCTTTTGTTTTTCTAAAGTGCTTTCGGGCTATGGACTGCAAGAAACATTTTTTTCGATTTTCATCTTGGTCATATGATACTTGATGTTCCCGTGATTTGTCACTAATGAAGTTATGCAGCTTTGGGAACTTTAGTTATATCCTAGCACCTTTCTGGATTTGATTTTGAGAAGTTATTTCGTCAGGTCTGCCTTTCGACATTTACCCGTTCATCTAATTAGAGGCATTCATGTTAATATTTTCCAGGCAATAACAATCGGAATTCTTTCACATGCTGATATGTTCCCATCTTGTAAGACTCCCTTGCACATCATTTTAGATTCTGCCGATCCAATTTTATCAAAATTATAATTTATATAATTTGCACTAATCGAGAAAATTTATTCACGCATACAAATTTAAGATGGAAAAAAGGTATCCAGATTCAACCTCCTAGCAGAGACAAGGTCTAACTAGGAGCCTATTACCGGTCGCCATCAGAGGTGGTATAATTTTTGGCAGAAAAATCGGCTGCGGTGAGGTTTGTGCCTGTCTGATGATCTCATACCTGCACAGAAGTCTATTTAGCTTCTTAATTGATTGTGAATGCAACAGATATTTAAAAATAAACCGTGAAATCAGATAAAAGCAGATAAAAACTAAATAACTTATGATTACTTTTTCCTACGATTTTTTAGGAAATACAAAGCAAAAATATAATTTAAGTTATCACAGAATAATTAAATACAAATATTGAGAATAATCTTTTATACATATCTTTATATATCTATATATATAAACAATGTTAGGTGAGGATTGTAACAATGATGCGAGTTTAATCATTTTTCTTCAACCAAAACGAGCTTACCTATGTATAGAAACCAATGTTAAATAACGCGATTACATGTGTTATAATGGTGACGACGGTTACAGTTTTTAAGTTCAATAATTTTTCTTCAACCAAAAAGATTTCACTTCAAAAACAATTTAGATTAGTAAAGAAATAACATTTTTAACACAGTTTGAACTAACAGAGAACATCAATAGACACAACCCAAGAACATACCCCGATCCCCTCTTATAAATTATTTCACATAAAAACAGCGCCAAGCCTTTGAGAGATCATGATCATCATTAAGATGGATATTATAATTAAAAAAGAAATTCAAAAATTCATTTGTATATTACTAATTGGTTACCGAAATATTTAAAAAATAAACAGCTTTTAACCCATTGTGCATCTTTAAAAATACACCGATTTAACATTACTAAATTAACTATTAAAACGTTCGATATTTTGGAAAAAAGTAAATTGCGTTAGTTTCTCAAGTTTTTCATAAACTCTAGCTTTCGAGTTAAACCATATCATCATAAAGCTTTGTAGAATCACTATTGAATATACTAAAAAATAAAGGCATTATTTTAACATTGTATTCTGTTGCATTAATTTATCTTATATTCAATGACGGTAGCCTATAAATTTTTTTCTCTTACCACTATAATTACACATAAAGTATTTATGTCTGTCTTCATTCTACCATTCTATAAAACTAATTTGTTGATTAAATTAACTTTAATCTTTCACTCTACATACGCACACATACACAACTAAACATGTAATAAATGGCCAAAAAAAAAGCACAAAAAAACTTCTTCATTTCCCATGACGATCATTTTATGTAGATTATCCTTAATAAATTCAATATAATCAAGTGTACAGTTAAAAATGTCTAATTAATTGATTTATATGCGACAGACTCTAACAGATGCTCCTTCTTTTCCTCTGTATGCGACGAGAAGTTGCTGTGTGTGTGTGTTTGTGCAAGTTTTTGAGTATGTGCTTGCATGATTTTTATAGATGTTTCTTTGTAAATGTGTGGGTTTATTTATTAACGATGACACTGCCAACATCAACATCTACCACTCGACAGCAACGACCAAGTGGACTACATACCAACAACAATTTATGTAAACAGGCTGTGCTGTAGTTAACCCAACAACCAACAAAATAGACCAGAGTTACCAAAAACAACAATAATAGCAAGTGCAAACTACAGCAGAGTTAAGTATATTTGAAATGAATAGTAATGTCATGACAAAATTATATAACAGACAATATAATCAGGGGAATAAGTGTTTGACATAAAAAGCTAGCAACATTGTAGGCAGACTTTGTTGAGATAAAGTGTCATCTCAATAACTGATGTAAGCATATGCTCTGAACTGCCGAGCCGCCTTTTATAACGAGTTTGCTAAGCAATTTAACGTTAGGATAATTTAGGTCGCGGGTTGCAATTGCTACTGAGTGCCTGATTTCTAATCTCTGAGTCAATGTGCCCTTCCGTTCAATTCGAGTGCTGTTCTTACAGTTTTTCCGCACCAACTAATTAAATGCAGATCCAATTAGAAAAATATGTAATGATTTTAATAGCTTATGTTCATTAACTAGCCACGTCGTGGGCGTCCTGACAATATTTTGCTCCATATTGTTTTGTAAGTATTCCACACCAATTGTAAGACTCTTACTTTTATAGTGCTTCAGTTATGGTTTATGTATTTACTTTATATAAAGCTACCCATCCCTTGATAAAATTCTAAAATATAAAAAAAATTCTAAAAATGATTGTAAAGCTCTGTAAAAGGTGTTTAAAATATTTTAATAACATTGTAATTCCAAAAATTAAAAATACAAATCATATGCAAATTTGATTCAATTTGCTTTTTGGCAGTAAGTAATTAATATTTTGTCATTATTATAAAACAGCGCCATCTGTTGAGCAAACGTTTTAAAATATCCCAGTTTCAAAAATAAAAGATGCCTTAAGGTATCCAGTACCTTTAAATCAGTAAAAAAACGGCATACTTTCACTACTTTTTCTCAACTTTCTCTTGGAAACAACATATTTTTTCGGAACAAAGTATCCTATATTGGAATCAGGATGTTACATACCTCCTTACAAAATATTGTTAAAATCCATTAAAATACATAATTTCTTTACATAAAGGCACCCAGCCTGGGTAAAATTCTAAAATTTATATAAAATTCTAATAATTATTGTAAACCTCTGTAAAAGGTGTTTAAAATATTTAAATAATATAATAAAAAAGTATAATACAAATACAAAGTTTATTCAATTTTCACCTAATGTTGCGCCATAGTGTTTAAGATATTCCAGTTTCAAAAATAAAAGGTGTGCAACCGTGTTTAAAATATCCCAGTTTTAAACCAAATGAATGTAAGGCGTTACCTTCTTATTTTGAATGACCAAATTTACAGTTTTTCAGACATTAGATGGCTCACATATAGAGTAGGGCTGCTTGTAGCCATCCATATGAAAAGCATAGTATAATGCGGATGAAGACTCAATCACAATCTGCTCTCCGTCAGCTCTGTAACAGTTCTGATATTGCATTAGGGCACATTTTTAACTTTATAATAAGATCGTTTTTATTTGTGATTGGGGCTATGTCAATCAAATTTCCAAATAGGCCCACAAGAGAATAAATGTGTCGGATAATTTTCTAACCCAACCCAAGCAATACACATAACCCGAAAAACAATTTAGATATTCCGATTTCACTACAAAGTTTTTCAGTTAAAGCATTTTAGAATAGTACTTGTTAATATAGCACTTGCTAATATAGCACTTGCTAATGAAACGGCCCCCTACAAAAGTTGACGACCACCACAAACGAATAAAGGATCATGATTTACGGATATGTACGTGGAACGTTCGTACTTTGTACAGAGCAGGTGCAATGACCCAATTGGCGGAAGTACTGAATAAGTACCGATCCGATGTTACTGCCATCCAGGAAATAAGATGGAGTGGACATGGTGTTACCAGAACACCATACGGTGATGACTTATACTATAGCTGCCATGATACTAGACACGAATTTGGATATGGCTTCGTAGTCAGTAAGAGAATTAAACATCTATCTCCAGGTTCACTCCAGTTGACGAACGGATAGCTACGATACGCACCAAGGCGAAGTTTTTTTTTATAAGCCTTATTTGTGCCCATGCCCCAAACGGAGGATAAGGACGATCAAAGACACATTTTATGAGCGCCTAGAAGAAACATATGACCGTGGCCCCAATCACGATGTTAAAATTGTTCTGGGTGATTTTAACGCGAAAATCGGAAGGGAAGACATATACGGTCCAACAATCGGCAGATTTAGTCTGCACAAAGACACCAGTGATAACGGCTTAAGACTGATATCCTTCGCAGCGGCACGAAACATGGTAGTGAGTAGAACAGGTTTAAACATCTCGATATTCACAAGGCAACGTGGGTATCTCCTGATCAATCAACGAAGAACCAAATTGATCACTTTGTTGTGGACGGAAGGCATAGTTCCAGTGTGCTAGATGTGCGTTCGATTCGAGGTGCCAACATTGATTCGGATCATTACCTTCTTGCAGCTAAGGTTCGCACCCGTCTTAATCTAGCGAGAAACACACGAACGATCCAACAAAGGAAGCTGGACGTCAAAAATCTGAACACACAACAAACTGCTACCGCCTACTCCACTCAACTAACCCAAATGCTACAATAGAGCCTCCTTATCCCGACGATATCTGCGCAGAATGGCAACATATTGCAAACTCCATGGAAACTGCCCCCATATCCGTACTTGGGTTTCAAAAGCCTCCCCCCAAAAATCCATGGTACGACCAGGAGTGTCGCAATACAACTGCAGAAAAAACGCTGCATACTTGGCAACACTGCAGTCCGTTGCAACGCGAGGAGTATGGGAGAGGTTCCGGGAGAAAAGGAGAAAAGAGAAAAGTCTGTTCCACCGCAAGAGAAGAGAAATGGAAAGACGCGAGTGTGAGGAGATCGAGATGTACAGGAGTAAAAACGAAGTCCGAAAATTTTACCAAAAAATAAAACACCAAACGGAGGGCTTTGGTACTGGTAGTTCCTCCTGTAAAGATAAAGACGGAAACCTAGTCACAGATACTGAAAGTGTACTGAGGATGTGGAAACAACATTTTTCCACGCTGTTGGTATCAGATGATAGTAGCGACGAAGATACCCCTGAACCAATCATTGACGATGGTGTTGAATGTACACCACCTGGCCAAGATGAGATCGACAAAGCAATATCTCGGCTGAAGAACAACAAAGCTGCAGGTGCGATGGTCAGCCCGCAGAACTGTTTAAAGCCGGAGGCGACGAGTTGGTAAGGAGTATGCACCGACTTGTTAGAACCATTTGGCTAGAAGAACGCATGCCCGATGACTGGAACCTCCATGTTCTGTGTCCTGTGCATAAGAAAGGAGACAAAACCGTATGCGCAAACTTTAGAGGTATAAGTCTCCTTCCTATTACATAAAAAATTCTATCAAGCGTACTATGTGAACGATTAAAACCTAAAGTCAGCGAAATAATAGGAACCTACCAATGTGGCTTAAGGCCTGGTAAATCGAACACCGACCAAATATTCACATTACGACAGATCCTGGAAAAGACTCAAGAAAGGCAGATCAACACCTATCACCTTTTCGTTGAATACAAAGCTGCTTTTGACAGCCCGATACGAGCAAAGGTATATAAAGCCATGTCTGAGTTTGGTATACCTGCAAAGCTAATACGTTTATGCAGAATGACGCTAACTGATACAAGATCATCGGTTAAAATTGGAAAAGACCTCTCCGAGACGTTTAATAAAAAACGAGGTTTTAGACAAGGTGATAGTTCCTGTGATCTATTCAACATTTTGTTGGAAAAAATATTGCGTGATGCTGCAGTTAACAGAGCAGGCACAATTTACAACAAAAAGCATATGCTACTCGCTTATGCCTATGATATTGATACCATAGGGCGGACTGTGCGAGAGGTAACTGCAACATTCTCCTGTATCGAAAATCAGTAGAGGAAAATGGGTATGGTAGTGAACGAAGATAAGACAAAGTTTATGGTATCAAGGAACAACGAAACAAGACTGGGTCAATATGTGAATGTTGGTGACTATAACTTCGAGGTAGTCAACAACTTTATCTACCTTGGTACCGCCATAAACCAAACAAATAACATCAGTTTGGAAATAAAAAGAAGAACTATTCTTGCTAATAGATGCTATTTCGGGCTAATCAAGCAATTTAGAAACAAAGCCCTCTCTCGACGAACTAAAATTACACTCTATAGAACACTTATATTACCCGTACTACTATATGGAGCGTGGGTTCTTACGCAAGCAGATGAGGCTGTTCTAGGGGTGTTTGAGAGAAAAATTCTTCGCAAAATATACGGACCTACTTGCGTCGACGGAGAGTGTCGCCACCGAATAAATCACGAGCTGTATGAGTTGTACGAAGATATAAACATAGTTAAGCGTATCAAAGTACAACGGTTGCGCTGGCTGGGACATGTTATACGTATTGATGAGAATGCTCCAGCAAGAAAATCATTCGAATTTGATCCCGAAGGAAGATGTAGAAGGGGAAGACCCAAACTCCGGTGGAAGAATCAAACTGAGGATGGTCTCGCAAAACTTGGTGCTAGAAACTGGAGGCGATGTTTATTAGATCGACGCGCATGGAAAGCTATTCTTAATCAGGCTACTGACCAAAACGGTTGTTTATAGACATCTAAGTAAGTAAGTAAGTACTAAGTAAGAAATATGATGCAATCTGTCCACCTTAAATAAAGTTTCATGAGTGTAATTCATTTAAGACAATATAAATATTTATCCGATAATAAACAGTTAAACACACATATTAATATTAACTAAAATAACTAGAAACAACTTCAAAATAATTGAAGACTTGTTCCTCTCTTTAGTTGTGTTTAAATAAAATAATGAAGCTGTATTTGCTCGCAGCACTCTACAAGAATAATCGCAACCTACAGGCACATACTCTTCCTTTATAATTAAAAGCCTAAATTTCAATAACAACCCTTGCACAGAGAATGCATGCTAGATATCAACCCTGACATAAGAGGATATTAATGGAATAAAATTTTAAAATCGAAGTGGAGCGGATGATAAAAATGTCATCATTATGGTGTTAATTTATTGCATTTGTCATCTTAATTTAACTAATGGTTGAAACTAGTGCAGACACAATGACATTTAAACAC
This sequence comes from Phasia obesa, assembly GCA_949628195.1. Lineage (NCBI taxonomy): Eukaryota > Metazoa > Arthropoda > Insecta > Diptera > Tachinidae > Phasia > Phasia obesa. Next base: position 46,724,755 of record OX451217.1, read on the forward strand.
AAACGTATGAAGTGTACGATGCATTTTATACAACTGAAGTAAATGGGGGGGTTGGTCAAGTTAGATTGGCAGAAAACACCAAACTTAATATACATGGAAAGGGGAAATGAATGTTACATTTAAAATTAGGAATTCTGTGCCAGAAAGTAAGGATTAAATGAAATAATATTGCAATTATATATTTTGAAGAGGAAATTGTGTTTAGTTTTTGGTATAAAAGGCTACTACTCTGTGAGCTCTAGAATTCAATCTTAAATTTAAATGAAAAAGTAAAACTTCGAAGAGGGTGGCAATAAGTAAGAGCGAAAAATACAATAAACGGATAAGCGAGCCCCTAGACTGTCTAAGAATTACAACCCTGGAAAAATACTTACAAAAACACAATGAATTATTTTTTTGTGGCGTTAAAGTAGGAAATTTACTATACCTGTTACACGTAAGCCTCCCTTACGAACTTTGTGTGGATGTTGGTCGAACAGTTACACTGATAAAGGCCATCTATTTGTTAGCCACTTGAGAAATGTTTTCACCCTGAATACTACCACCCCTCGATATTGATGTTACAACTCCCCTAAGATTTGAAATACTGACAAACTGTAGTAAGAAAGCATGACGTGTTAATAAAATAACACCCTGTATAGCAGTGGAAATAAATCTTTTTATTTTTAATGTACCTTCGTTTTTGATTAAATTTTTAAGTGAATATTAGTATTTTTGGTTGGGTATTTGTTTTGTAAATTTAGGTTTTGGTGGATTTTTGGTTTTATTTTTTATGCCCGTTTTCAATTTTAGTGTGAAATTTTGATTTTTCGTTAAATTGGGATTCTTGGAAAATATGGTTTTGTTAAATTCCCTTAACAACTTTTTTAATTAATTCTACTTTATTTAAATTTTGTCATTAAGTACATTTCAAGTAGACTTTATTTATTTCGCATAAGAGCATTAGTTTTTAATTTTGTATGTAAATTTTCGGTAGCAAAAAAACAATAACAAAATAAGAAACCAGTGAGGAAAATAGAGGTCGGTTTTTAGGGTTCCGCACCCAAACGATAAAAACGTAACCCTTCTGTTTTCGCTACAATATCTGTCCGTCTGCTTGTTAACGCCTTCTATCTCTGGAACCGTAAATGGTATAATCTTGAATTTTTCACACAACTTGCATTACTATGGACGCTATAACTATAAATACTAAAACCTACAGAGTGTACCAAAATTGACGTGCTATTCGCCTATAAGTCTTTACTTCTTGAACTATACGACGCAGATACTTGAAATTTACACACAGTAAATAAAACTATGTTCGCTATGTAAAAAAGTATAAAAAAATAAATCTTAAAATTAAAGGGTGTTTTAATAGTGAGGCGATTTTAATGTTTGTGGCCTAATTTTTGAATCGTAAGAGGTAGACACTTGAAATTTTTACGGAGGATGCATTGCAAGCGGCCGCTATAACAATTACTAAAACTTAAAGGGTGTTCCGACAGTTATATGTTTTTTATGTGTATAGCTAGACTCTTGAAAGTGTAACACTACGTCCGTAACATAAACATTACTAAAATTTAAAGGGTGTTCCCCTAGTGACGCGATTTTCGCAATTTTAAATAATACAAAGTGTATAAAATTATGTCCGATATACCAGAAAATATAAAAATTAAAGGGTGTTATATTTTACAATATCTTTTATTTTATAAAATATAACCCTTTAACCCTTGAATTATTTTATATAAATACAAAAAGGTATTATATGAATTTTATTTGAACTATTTTTAAATGAATAAATTATTTATTTAGGCTTAAAAGTTCTTAATTATAAAGAGATAAAGAGAAATTAGACACCAGCAGAGCAGAATGCATTTTCTAGACAGCTACGTCCGTCAGCAGTACTCATCGTATCTATCTACCTGGTAGTTTCAATTATTAATAATTTTCTATTTAAACAAAGAAATAGAATATGAGAAATTTTAATTTTACATTATATAATTAAGAACTTAAGCCTAAATAAATAATTTATTCATTCAAAAAGGTATTTTATAATAAATACAAAGAGGTTTTCCCTAGTTATAGCTAATTTAGCCTCCTCTTCTAAACGTTATAGACTATTAAGGCGCTCTTGTAAGACATAACAAAATTAATAACTGGACAGAGTACGTAGTCCTAAGTATGTGAGTCTAACTTGCTCTTGACTGATTTATTTTAACATCTCAGACATTTTTGCGCCGATTTTTTAAATTTTAGTAACAAAACTACAGAAATCATTTAGATCGAACTACTAAAAGTTGCCTAAAAAATCCCCAGAAAATCCACTACAATGCAGATGGATATCTAAAGAACATGTATTTATCATTAGTCGACTTAATCAAGTTTGAGATTTTTTATGTTCGATATTTCACTAATTCAGTGACCTTTTTTTATTTTACTATCATTGGTACAACTCAAAAATGTTTAAAAATTTTACTATATTTACACAGTTCGAGAATTTACTTAAATAAGTATTGAAACAAATATAAACTTATTTTATTGTATAAAAAAATATCTTAAGATTAGTATTTACATTATTACAAAGCAGGAAAAAAAGATAGGAAAAACCTACTGAAAATTTTTAAGAAATTCTTATATTAACACTTTTTTCAGATTCATTACTGAAGTTGAGGAAGATAACTATCACAAATTTCTTATTAAGTCAGAATTTGAAGTTCTATTTCGAACTTTCAAACTACTAAATACTAAATTTAACAAATCTTACTTATACTTTTGATGTAATCTATTTGTTGAGTATCTTCTAGGTAAATTAAATATAATTTTTAAATTCTTATTTTGAATTATCTGAAGCTTTTTTAATTCAGTGACCTCAAGCTTAATAAAAATAATAAAAAACCTTAATTTATGCTACTTAAAGGGTTTCAAAATGAACACTCAAATGAATATTTTAATCCTTTCGAGTTCATATCCTACCTACTTCTTACATATGAACGGCATGTTCCAAATTTTGTGACACATTTTAAAAAAATCCGGTAATTTTTATTCGCAGACTAGCAGAATTTAATGAATTCTTTGGATTTCTACATCTTTCTTAAAATTTCTTTGTATAAATCTACCTGGGTATAGTTTTAAAGAAGGATTTAGCGACCCAGAAAATGCATTAGATTCTGATAGTGTCTAATTTAAAACACTATCCCTTCAAGTTTACGATTAACAATCGGCTCGCGTCGTCTAAATTAAATGTCCACCCAGAAGGACCTCAACACAGTGGGATAGTTTCTGTGGGGCAAGTCAGTGGTTAGATTTTGAAGGTTCTTATCACTCAGTAGTATCACCGCCAAGGAGTTGAGAATATCCAAGACAATATGTTCTCGAGAGAGATAAAATACTTCGGCAAACATAAAGAAACATTTTTAAATTATGTGACAGGGCACAGAGAAAGGGACCAGAGAAGGTGAACCATTTTTTTTAATAGAGGTGAAATTTACTGGAGAATCTAATGCAAGTAGTTTAGGACCACAAATTAGGACCACCAATTAGTTTTGAAAATTCGAGAGAGCACAAAAATTTTTTGAAATGTCTTCCACCCTTTTTTGTCATTGCGGTAAAAATTAGTGAGAAATCGAATTAAAGTTGTCGTAGACCCTTACGAATTATTTCTGTGGTTAGAAAAATAGTATTTCTGAGTACCGGAAAAATATGAATTTTGGAGTATTAACAAATATGTTACACTTGTAAAAATCGTTTAAAAAAGGGTGCACACTAAAAGGCTCTTGTGTAAAAATTACTTTCTTACCCTTAGATCCCTGTCTATTTACGCGGGCACATTAAAGGCCATAAGAGCAAATAAACTTAAAAAAAAAAACAGATAAACATGCCATGAAGAAAAGCCCTTCAACCAAGTACATATTTAAATTTTAATTCTTATATTTAGCGCACACCACATAGGAGGGATAATATAAAGAATACGTGTTATACATGCAACTTACTTTTGCCGTGGTTTTATTGTTTTAATTTTGTAGCACACCTTTGCAATTAACGTTGTTGGTAATAACATTAGTTGTTGTCTTGCCAATAGCTAAATCAAAGAGAAAAAAGTCCAACTTAAAAGCCGGATATCAGTTTCAATCAACTTATAAACTTTTATTATTGTATGATAAAATTTATTTATAATTTACAATTATGGAACATACTTTCATTTCTTACATTTTAATTGCGCATCCTGTAAAGACGCACATAGTAGTGGCTTTCAAAGTTGAAAATACAATTGAATAAATACAATTATAGAAAACATTGAGTCGTGCAAGAATAAATTATTAAAATGGGTTTGAAGTAATAGCAAAATCCTTGCTATCCTTTTACGTAGCAGGTTTAAAACAGATGCTAACATAACTCAAATTGCTTCAATTATAAAAAATAATGAAAAATAAAGAATTATGAAATGTTAAAATTATATATTTTTTCTCAGCAAAGGAAATTGCGATTTATAAAACTCAAGTTAAGCCCAACATATCATTCCTTAAGGTAGCCTTCGTTCCTTTTTGGCAGTCTTAACCTTACGGGTAAAAATGTACGGATAAACACAAACAATGATCATTTCGACTTTACTATAAATATATTTAAATATTCTCCTTCTTTTGGAGGCGCAAGGCTCTCTAGTCACATTCCATTTAAGATTGGATCTTTTTTTTTAGATATAAAATTTTTTTTACACAGCTTATCATTACGAACCAGGTCTTCCACTCTCGCTTCTGCCAGCATGCGTTCCAGAACGTCTACCGAAAATTGTCTTCAGGAAAGCCTTCAATTTAATGTCTTTTAGAAGGCTGTTTGTAGCATTTAAATTATTTTTTTTTTTTAATAAAAAAATTTTAAGTTTTTTGTTCTTTTTTGGGAATTGAACCTACGCCCCCAGACTGATAGACTAGAGCATTACCAATCAGTTTATTAAGGCATTCAGTTAAATAAAGAAGTTAAATGAAAAATTTAGAAATAGAAAAATAGAAATGTTTTTGCCATACAAATTACAAAATCATGCTTCCCTTCTGCGAGAAGGGAATTAGGAATATAAACTATATCTTTTATATGGGACAGCCAAGGCCTTCTAAAAGGTCTTCTTTGGACGGCACAGAAAAATTAGGGTCTTTCGCTACGCTTGAAGTGAGAAGGCCTTTTTCAGTTTTACCACTGGGAATGTCACAAAATGCACACATGATTCATAATAGATATAACATTCGTAATATATTTTCATATTTTCTCAAAAATTGAGCGGAATATTAAATATTATCATCAACAGCGCAAAGAGTAATTGAAAAATTCAGGGAAATCAGAATAGTTGGGAGAGCCTTACACACTGGCAGTAAATTAGAAAAATGTTAAAATAATACTATTGAAGGAGTAAGTGAGGGAATCGGTAGAGATTCTGAAATATTTCGGAATCGTGTAGAAGTTATAATATTTTTTAAAAATCCTTACACAGCGCATATTAACTTAATATCAAGCACGTTATGAGTAGGTCTAGGACCTATTAAAGAGTATCATAACAGTGTTAATTGATACACATCGCCATGTTAAAGTGGCAGATCACTGTTATGTAAGAGTTGTATGTAATTTATTCGTTTTTAATTCACTCACTGTATTTTTTGTTTCTATTACAAACTTCTGGAAAACAACGGAAGGTTTGCTGTAGTAAATGGTTTTGTAAACTTCAGACGGAAAGATAAATGCCATTGCTTGTTTAATGGTATAATAATTTCAGTTCTTTCAGAAAACTTTTCTTTGTGAAAGCGATTTCTTTCACTCGTCAATTTTACAGCTGTTTTTTCAGTTTCAGACTGTAATTTTATAAGTTTTCATAAATTATATTTTAAATTACATTGCAGCTACTTCCTTTAAACCTACTATCCATAACCTCTTATAATTCAGTTCGACGTATTTTTTATATATTTTCCAAATATTAATAGCGATGGTTTCCTCATTATGAACATTTCTTTATCTCATTGACGGCTTAATGTTATGTAATAAATAAGTATTGGACAATTTATTAATAACTTTTTAAAGGACGATACTATTTTCTATAAATTCGCCAAACGTTGATGGATGGTAATTATGTTTACGGAGATTTCTAGGAACCGACGGAAAATAAGAAAAAATATCACTACAAGTTTGACGTATGTATGTGTGTATACACGGAGAGAAAAAACATGGTTATGGTATGGTCGCAAGAACAACCGTATGTTCTCTGTAACAATATATGGTTGCGATGCACAACTTATAGATATTTTAATTATTACTATGATGACGACAAACTAGTTTTTGTTACTATTTGATCAACCAAAAAATGCAACATAGTTGGATAGAACTATATAATATTCAAAAAAAAAAAACAAATGTTTTATTAGTATTACAAAATAGTATTTTATTTATAATCATAATATATTGTTAGTAAACAAATTATGATAAGTTTTCTTGTATGTAACAAGAGTATGACTAAAAACAAACAAATAATGTTTGGTGGTAAATAGTGGCAGTAATGTGTTAAATTTTTTAAAACTATTATAATTCAATTTTGAGGGTGCTGTGGCTTAAGTGGTTAGTACGTTGACTCTCAAGCAATAGTCATGGCTGAGTTCAATACTCAGCCATGGCAACATTAATTTTTCAGATATATGTTAATATCTCTTTGTAATAATGCATATCACATCGCCCTCCTTCACCGGTATTACCACATAGCACTAAGTCGATGGAGAAGTAAAATAATTATAAATTGGCTATGCTGGCTTCAAATTAATTCGCCTAAATAACCCCTCTGGTGTTATTTAGGCCAGCTTGCAACTCTGTTTTAAAAATAATCACAACGTGCAATTGCAGTGTTGCCATAAGCGAAGCTTTACTATCACACTAACCATCTGTCTTATCTACTGCTATTCCTTTCCAAGGGAATTAACACAATTAATATAGGCATTGATTGCTTATATTAAAAAAATTACGGGTTTATCTTCAAAAAAATAATAATGTCTGAATTAAGTCATTCGCATGCTTAAAAAATAAAAAAATGTTGTTTCAGAACGAATTCTTTCGACATTGTAAAACTGTCCGAAAGTATTAAATAATTGTGTGTTGGATTGTAATGTGTATTTATATAAACAAATAAGGTATGTTTATATAAATATATATATATATATATATATTTTTATAAATATATATATATTTTACTATATTTATTTAAGTTATTTCATAAAAAAATTTTTTATTTTACAATGTTATTTTTAAGTTAGAAAATAATATGGTTCTAACATAATAACATTATAATATAAATAATAATATCGTTCGACGGTAACCACATAATTCAATCATAATAACTGTGGCAATAAGGAAAAGTGATTAAGTCGACTTAAACAACATTTATGTTACTAGCACCTTTGAATCTCCGTACTCCAAAGTACCCATGTACAAAATTTCAATTATTTTGTACCATTTTCAAGCAGTTACGGCTTATCTTTCTACTTATATTTTTCCAATGTCTAATCGCCATTGGAATCAAGTTTAATTGCAAGCCATTTTTCCAAATCATATTTTTGGTAGATATAAGATGTTTTCCCAAAACATACATTTGACTCCCATATGTCAAGATACTGTCTTTTTTTAAATAATTTTAAATTTTATACTTTTTCCTTATTGCCACAGATATATAGCTTCTAGATTATGGTGATCTCAACCATTATTTTTTTTTTGCATGTAACTCATACTATTGTAACTCATACTATTGCCTAAATTCAGCCTCAGAGTTATTGAAAACTCGTGGATTGACCAATCGAAGATATCCGCACCGTCATAGGTCTTTTAAACAAAATAATATTCTCTGATATTGATAATTTTCTTTCATGTGGTGGCTTTATGTATACAGAATAGTTTGGAGTCAACACAAAAACTTTGCTTAATTTGCTAATTTATAGTTTGAGCTCTAATATTTCATCGCTAAAAACCAACTGTCTGTTACCAACGCAAAACTTACTGTTAAACATGAAACAAAACAATTTTGTAAATTAGCAATTTATATATTTTGCTTTGGTTTCCCCGTCTCCACGCACTCATTTTGCAAATAATAAATTTAGCTTTTGCCATTGCACATGTATTAGTATACAGCTGTTTAACGTTCTATTTTCTTTAGTTCAAGTTCTATTTTACCTTCTATGTTATTACAAATTGTTGCTCCTTTCTTTTTTTATGCTTTTTTCAATTGTTTTTCTTGTCTTCAGTCGTAGATTGTTATCATCAACTGTATAAATACAATTTTACTTTCCACTCGTCGAGTCTTTAGCATGTAAATTGAGTAATCATGTACAAGGAAAAAGAAGTGAAAAGAATAAAAAAACACTAGACTAGAAATCTTAAAGGGCAAATTATTGCTAAGTGGTTTGCTCTTTTGTGGTTTGGCAAATGATTGTAAAAAAATTAACATAAAAGTTAATATTCAATTTGAAGACTTCCCGTTTTCTGGCAACAAAAATGATTTTATTATAGAATACCATTAAATGACTTAATATTAGGCATAAAATGAGTTGCAGTTTTTTTTTTTTTTTTTTTTATTTATCTTTTATATCTATACATTTTTCGACCAACGATTATATATGTACATATACAAGCTGTGCACTTTCTCAGTGTCATTACAATATTTTGTGAAATTTTTTTTTTAAAGCTATCTACACCAAAGGCCCTTACTTTTTTAGACTTATGGTTATGTATTAACTTTATATAAAGGGGCTCATACCTACTAAAATATGCCGCGTTCAAAAATAAAAGGCCCCTTAAATTATTCAATTGGTAAAATTGCGGACTTTCAATCCAATTTCTCTTGAAAATAAAATAATTTTGCGGAAGAAAGTAATTTATATTTAATATCCTGACCTCCTCACAAAATTTTGTTAACATCCATCCAGTAGCTTTTACCTGCTGCGAACACACACAGACAGACAGACAGACAGACAGACAGGCAGACAGGCAGACAGACAGGAAATAAGTTACTGTGTGTGATGTTTAGGGGACCGATTTTACTAGAATTTTCTTACTATCAGAGTACCTATCTAAAATAGTCATGGCGCCTCATAATGTGGAATTATTTTTTCCATTCCTATAAGGAATAATTAAGTGGTAGCTTAGTGTGAATTTTAAGCGCATAACCTTTTATCCTCAAACATGAAGCCTATTTGCATTCCGATGGACTAAGGAAATAAGTCAACTTATTCTTTATCAGCCATAGAAAATTGCTGGAATAACCAACGAAGAATAATTACACCCGCTCAAAGTAACTTCATGATGCATTATTTACGCAGAAGGTATCATAGGGCCTTATTTTTTGAAAAACTCTGTGGGCCACAAGACTAGTGTAAATAGCGAGCGAGAAATAAGTATAGTCAATGATTTTCGCCTTCCTGAATTTGGGAACTTAGGACTGAAGGACATGTGGTTCCAACAAGATCGAGCAACGGCACTTACTGCACAAACCAAAACTGAAATTCTACCGGTTGCGTTTCCGGTTAGCCATTCTTTTTGTTTTCGCAATTTGCATTGCCCGGAAAGATCGCCCTTTTTAACCGCTTTAGATTTTTTTGTGCTCTTTTTTATGCCACAATACAGTGGCTAAAATTCCTCACACTCTGAAAACCTCAAAGAAAATATCTGTAAAAGAAGCGAGCACCTTTCGTAGGAAGTTATATCAAGAGTGATGGTAACATTAGATCTAACGGCGGTAATGATGGCAGCTACTTGTCCAATATCATTTTCTCGATGTAACAAAAAAAAAAAAACATATCAAATAAAACTAAAGATATCAAATCAACATTATCCCCCCGGGGGTTCCAATTGTAACTGCAGGAATGGCAAATGCTTTGACGCGGTTCACTCGGGGAAAATAGGGGCACCAGACGCTAGGGTTCCTTGAACCTAAATCTGGCAGAAAAGGTCTGTGTCTTAAAACACACGGTTCCTCTTCGAGGCCCGACCAGTGCCCAAAGGACTGGTACCACGAGAATCGGTAGCCCCACAGAGCGCATATCCTCGCTGTGACCGGTTGTTGGTGAGGTCCCCTTCAAGGGTACACGTGGTGGTTGTGGTGTAAGATCGATTTATGTAGGTATGGTGAACGGTCGATCAAGTGTGCTGTTGCACTCTCAACAGACGGAGTTTGGATAGTCTCCAAACCCCTAAGCAAGAGGCTATATTATGGAATCTAGACTTGCCTTGTTTAAGGCTTGCCATATTATATAAATTGCTACTGATTGTGACTGCATCACACACAAATTGCGATTGGTGGCAGTCGTAAAGTGTTGCTGTACTACACAATGGGGGCGCTAATCTACGCATGCATTTCACTCGGTGGTAAGATCACCGTGGGATTAGGCCAACCGGCAGGTGCCCACGTTAATCTTGTTCCACATCAACATTATCCAAAATTAAAACCAACGTTTTAATTTTAATCAATCTTCAGAGTTTATTTGATTGAAACTTTTGCGCCACCTTGTTTAATATAAAAGAAATCTGAGTCACTCCCTTAGAATGAAATTAGAGTAGAAACAATAATATAAACAATTTTTGTTATTTTTTACTGAATCATACAGCATATAACGTAGATTTCTATATGAAAATGTGCATGTGAAAATGGTTCTTAGAGCTTTGCTGGCACATGTGCACGAAATTTTCCATAACTATATTCGTAAACTAGCTGTGCCTGTCACGAAGTGTTCCTATTGATAATATTTTGTTCTATTTTGTTTTAAGAGTAATACTCAGGAACGTAGGCTTTATATAAAACTTCGTAGTACTAATGAATCGTTAAAATTGGTTACTATCAATACTTTTTTTCAATTTTCTCTTGGAAATGAGATATTTTTATGGGAAAGGGGTATAAAATTTTATCAAAATATTAGTTTTTATGTGGTGCGAACACACAGACATACAAAAACTCTAAAAATTCTATCTACATCAGCAACAAAATTTTCAAAAAATATTTCACGTGCAGGAATAGTCCTGTTACAGTTTTACTATATGTATAGATTACGGGTAGCATCTTCTATACAACGCATACATTTGTTATCGGATATCATGAAGATTATTATAATGACAGCCATAAAAGTGCATGAAAGTCGGTCTGTTATTATTATTTTGTAGAGGGAATACCGAAGCAGACCTCCCTTTCTGAACCCCTTCGTTCCTCAAAGATTTCTTACGTCTGGAAATTTATGAACACTTTACTTTCATTGAGTCTTGTGCTGTCACTAGCCTTTTCAGATTTCAGACTGGTGACTGATATATGTCGACACTTTTTTCATTACAGGGTCTATGGTAATTGCTAATATTTGCTTAAGGCTAATTTATCCACAACATCTCCATTTAATATGTGTCTGCCCGTGGTCCAAAGTCTTTTTATGTTAGGCTATTTTCCAACACGGTCTTTAATTATAGTCTTACCTCGATTTTTTATTTGCCCAGACTTGCCTTGACAGTTTGTGACCTGTCATTAACGCAGCTAACCACTTGTTGGCACCCAGATTATATCCAAGCTCCTTCTTGTGGTGAAAAATTCCGGTCTTTGGTGGGACTCTAACCTACAACCCGAGGCTAATAAAATAGGATTGGGCACGGTTCCTCCCAAAAAAAAAGGAAATATTCATCATCGTTACCGTTGTGCAAGTTGATGCCATAAATAGATGGAATCGCTATAGCTGTTGCACCCCTGTGCATTTGACCACTTTCATAGCGAGATTATTTGTTTAAGTGTTTTAGTTTTTATTTGAATAACTAGTAATAAATAACTAAGTAGGATATAAATAATAACAAAAGTTAATAAATAATAATAAAACAGCATTTTCAATTTTTTGGCAATAGATGCAGCAAAGTACACGGGCCTGTAGTTAGTGTCAAAAAGATTCAAAGTCACTATACACCAACTTCTAGATTATAAAAACTAAACTTTAAAGTGCATTAGGTTTTGAAAAATTTTGACAAATAAATATTACAAAAAAATGTTGTCCACTAAATTAAATGGGGATTTTTTAAGCACCGGGGTTTCCATAGTTTTAATTTAGAATCTACTTTTTTATTTTTGTGTTTCATACAAAACGAAATAGTAAAATAAAGCATTAAAGTAGGGTTACAAAATATTTAAAAATTTTTTAACAACAAAAAACAAAAACAACTATGCAGTGCTAGGGTTAAAGCCACATCGGAGAATATTTAAGGAAAATCAGCATAAATTGCCTAGCTTTACGGGGTAATAACTTGGTGTCTGTGTTTTAAATCCAGAACCACTTAAAGCAACATATGTTCATGATATACTTCCCTATGGTATCCAAAGATATATACACCGAGTGGTAAGACCTCCATCATACCGCTTGTTTAATATAACGACCTATTTCCAAAAATTTTATTTTAAAGTTATTGAAAGAAACTGCTCTCTTCAATGTAAAAAATAAGTCAGAATATTAACTGAAGCTAACATGAAGTTATACACAAATATTTTTTATCCATTCATTATCATTTATTTAAACGTTTTGTAAATATCAATAGCATTTTGCGCAGCTTAATTTGTTCATTCAATCATTCTTAAGAGTCAGCTACCTAAAGCAAAAATAATTGGTAACACTGTCGGAACATGCAATTTTTCATATTAAGGCGCTCATACACGTCGTTCGTTTTTGTCAGTTTTAACTGCACGTTTAAAACTGTACGGACAAACACTAACGGCGACCATATCCACACACTACACGTTCTTTACTTCAGTTCAAGACGTATTTATTTTACTTGGTGGCATCATGACGGCAACAATAACAACAAAGGTGCAACTCAAATGGTAAATTATTTCAATTTGTTTTCATAAATAAAACAAAAAAATACAAATTTGACAGTAAAACTCACCAAAACCGCCCTTTTTAACTGTGTAATCACACACACGAGCAATTATGAATGAACACGTTTCAAAACCGACGATTAAAATCAAGAAGCAACAGACTGATAAAAAAGAACGATTTGTATGGGAGCCTTTATAATCAGTTTTCGTATGGATTCGAACTCAATAGTACATATATATTGATATTGACACAGACTTAACTGCGGAATATGGGTTTGTGTGAACTTGGACTTGCCTTTTCTTATATAGTGGAGAGAAGTCTACTGGACGGGATGAAACATGGCCGCAAGATACGTGGAAATAAATGTCTAAGATAAATCCAAAAAATGTGAGGATCTGAAAAACAGCAAGATCAGAAGGGTTTTAGGAAAAATATTTTTAGTTCCTAAGATTTTAAAAAGAAGAGCAGCCGACAGTATGTGTAGTTTTCGGGTACCCTTTTGGGCAAGATTTAATAACCAGCCAAGATCTTACCATGGTGCTTTGGCTTAAATTTTTATAAGTCAAACGCTCTGTAGAGCGTTTTCATGAACAGAGGCATACACAATCAGCCACCCACAGACATCATCTCGTAAAAACTAAAAAAGGCTTCGGGAGACCCCAAAACATCAAGATCCGTTAAAATCCTGAAATCGATTTTTTTCACTACTTCTATTCTTTACCTATACTACATATAGTAAAGTAAATAAAACAGTTAAGTGCTAGTCAGACTCACACACTTAGGGTTGCGTACTATGTTTAGAACAACTTTAAAAATACAAGTTGTTAATTTTTTTACGTCTTATGAGTCACCCTTTAATTTTAGTTTCTTTTTTATACTATATTAAGTGGCTGCCTACAACGTTTAAAAGAGAAGGTCAAATTCCTTAAATTTGGGACATTTAGGGAACACCCTTTAATTTTTATTAAATGGATTTTCGTTACTTGTTGTGGCAGTAGATATTGTAAAATATAATCTGTGTTAATTATAAGGACTTTCTATAAGTGAAAAACATTTTATTGCGGAACACCCTTTAATTGGCTACACATCTACTGTAAAGATTTTTCGAAGGCTTTTGATAAAATTTCGCATGACATTTTATTAAAAAAGTTGCTTAATATGGGTATTAATTCATCTTTTTATAGTTGGCTGTCTTCTTATCTGGGTAATAGGGTTTGTGTTGTAATAATTGATGTACATCAATCGCTTAAGTAAACTCAAATTTTTGGAGTTCCACAAGGCAGTGTGCTAGGTCGGTCCTCTGCTGTTTAATATTTTTATCAATGAGATTTTTCAATGCTTTAAATTCTCAAATTTTTTGTTTCTTGCTGATGACCTTAAAAAAATATTCTAGTACAAGCAATTTTAATAATCTGAAATTAAACTTAAGTAAATGTGTTCATGTATCTTATACAAGATTAACAGTTCCACTGGATTCCACTTATCATTTTTATAATAATATAATAAAATCATATGAATATAGGTGTCTTGTTTGATTCTTAATTGACTTTCAAACCTCTCTTAGATAAGCTTATACCTAAAGCTTACTCTATACTTGCGTTTATAAAAAGAAATAGTACGGATTTCGTTGATCCTTATACAATTAAACTTTTATATTCTTCTTATGTAAGATCTAAATTGGAATATGGAGTCCTCATTGTGCTGTTCATATTGCTCGTATCGAAACGGTACAGGAAAAATTTATACGTTAGTGTCTGCCTCATCTTAATTTTATTTGTCCAGCTCCTTCTTATGTGTCACAGTGCTTACATCTGGGTATGATTTAATTAGAAAAAAGACGTAAAGTGCAGTCCATGCTTTATATATTTGACTTGATAAATGCAAATATAGACTGCCCTGAAATCTTGCAAAAATACTTTTACAAGTAATCAATCCTGCATAGAAGAGCCATTCATCAAAGAAATTACGTGCTTTAAACCTTCTGTGAAAATTTCAAGAGTCTACCTATTGGAGTTAAAAAGTATGCCATATTCATGCTAATCATGTCACTGTCTGAACACGCTTTAATTTATTTATTATAGTGGCCATAGTAATACACTTCTTGTAAAAATTTCAAGAGTCTATCTACTATCGTTCACAACATAGGCCATATACAAGCAAATCGCGTCACCATCGGAACACCCTTTTACTTGGTTTTGTATACTTGTTTATAAAGCGAATATAGTTTTAATTACTGTGTTCAAATTTTAATTAATTGCCTCCTACAGTTCAATAAATAAACACATATACGCGAATAACACGTCTCTATCGGATCACCCTATAACTTTTTGTATTTGTTAGTATTTGTATTCTGTTAGAATTTCAAGAGTCTACGTATTACGGTGGCAGAGGTAAAAGGCGCTGACAGACGGACATTGTAGCGAAAACAGTAGGGTGACGGTTTTACCCTTTGGGTACCGGACCCTAAAAAGGAACAGGAATACGATTTACAGCAACGAAAACTTAAAAATATCTAAAAAAAAGTAGGTTTGCGTAGATTTACTATTGACGGATCATTTGATTTCAACAAGAACATGGAGATGGACATCGTAAAAAAGTATAATTATTGGAAATTTATGGAATAAATTTCGTTCTTCATCGTATAAAAGCAGAGCATGAACTGTATCCATGTTCTGGCTTGTTGAAATTTAAATTCTAATAACTTGACTTTGACAAATATTAGAAATCATAAAATTTTTAAACCTATAGTGTTATACCTCTATACCAAACAAAAAAAAGTTACTCTATATTAAGTACAAATTGTACAATTTTCTTATGATGCCAAAACATAAAATAAAATAAAAAATATTAAATTGGGAAAACTTTGATTACTGCATAATGCCATAATATGCTTTCATGAATTATAGACAATGCATTAAAATTTTCTTAACTTTTCTTGTCTAGCAGAAAATAAGTTTTACTTCTTTTTTGCTTCTGTTGTGAAAACAAAACTTTTAAATAAAGGAAAATTAAATGATTTTTTGTCGCTTTGCAGCTAAAACTATATATTCCTTTATTGTATTTTACCAAACTTTGTTTTCAAATATACAAAATGGAATAATTTTATGAAAAACAGTGACATTATGAAAGTAAAGTTTCAGAAGAACTTTTTTATACAGAGATGAAATTTAAACGAGACTTAAACGCTGCTATTTAGTTATAGCAGCAAAGTCAAGGACAAACTATGTAGTTATAAAAAATCATAGGAAGTAATTAATTTTATTTGGTGGAGGAAATTTAAAAATAAAAACTTTAATTGTATTTAAGGAGACTCTTAATACTAGTAATAATAATTATAAGAAAATTAACATAAATTTATATTATGTCCACAAAACCTTTTGAAACGCTTTTTTTCCGATTATAATTTAAAATGCAAATGGAGGGCAAAAATATTTTTATTTTTCGACTAAATTCGATATCCGATTATGCATAATGCCAGCGAAAGAGATCGGTGGTAAGAGGACGGTGACCATTAGATTTGTCCACTAGCACACCAAAATCACTAACTCTTTTGTAAAGTTGAGCACACCACTTGCTATGTGTGCTTCATTACGGTCAGAACTTCTTTTTTACAAACGTATATTTTAGGCAACCGAAGACTCACTTCGGAATATGATTCTTTCTTATGTTTGGTTAGAAATTTTATTAAAAATTTTCCAAATTAGAGTTGATGTAACTTTAGTTAAAGTCGGCTTAAGTTAATTAATCCGAAATAACCCACAGTTACCATATGGTAATGTATAATATGCCGTTACATTTACATCAAAACTACAAAACAAAACGTCAAGAGAATAAAGCTATTTAGTACAAAATAATTGAAGCTTCAAAAGAGAAATAAAACTTTAAAAAATTAATTTTTTTTTACCTTTTTTCCCCTGTTCAGGTCCATAGGTAGCAAACCGTTGAAAATTCAAGGAAACAATCAACTACAAAAATGAACCTAAAAAAAAGGTAAAAAAATTGAATTTTTTTAAGTTTTTTGCGATATTGACCTTGAAGATGAAGTTTTTTTTTTATTTTATATGTTAACAATTTTTGTCCTTTATGACAAGAGCTACAACTTTGCCTCAGAGAGTATATCAAAATTGCAAACGGTTTGCAAAATATGAGCTTGAGGAAATGATAATTTTTTTTGCAAAAATGACATCGAGGCCCCACATTTTTGAGGGCCCATAAAAAAAAAACCTGGAGGACTTTGGGCAAAACTGGGAGACAGGGGTCTTTTTTTTGGTCTTTTATGACGTAGTGGTGTCCGTATATGGTTATTTTGCCATGACTTAAAAAATTACACAGTGTGAAATCATCAAATAATTTAGTCTGGTCGGCATTTTTTTAATTCAAATGCGAATTTAACACGTTGCACCTCTTTTAAAATATCGGATAAATATACTAAGTAAACATAATTAATATCATCATTGTATATATTTTTTAGTTGGTTAGATAAAAAATATTGTTGACATGTTGGAAATATATTAAATAGCGTTTTTAATTCAAGCCATATTTTTGAAATTGCTTTGACTTTTCTATTAAAAGCCAACGAGTGTCTGCAATCAATAGAACTCTTTATCAGTATTATCAGGATACTCATTATCAGTATTTATTAATTGATATATTTGTTCGCAGGTCTTTTGCCTAACAGCTGAATGGGAAAACCAATGTGTATTGTAGGGATAGCAAATTCCATACAGTGAAATGTTTCTTTTTTTAACATAACACAAATTAATACAACAACAATACCGTTTTACTTTGTGCATATGATGATGTGGTATGTCTTAAACATCATTACTAGTTGTTCTTATTATGGTCTTTAAAAATGACTATGAATATTTTGCACTGTTGGTGCCACCAAAAATTAAAAAAAGCACCAAAATTTAAAAAAAAGCGCACCACGCACCAACTCGTGAAATTTCCGCACAAAAAAATTGAAAAAGCACCCAAAATGGTGCGAAACGCACCATGTTGACAACGCTGCATGTTTATTAGCACCTATTCAACCCATTTAATAATAATTACTTCAATTGATAGCTAATGAATTAAACTATAAAATGCGAAATTGTTTTTGTAGAAAAAATGTTTTTTTGTTTTATTTTTTCATAATTTATTTATGGCATAACCGTATGGTAATCGTGGGTCTCCTAGGGTACAGGTTATTTGTTTGCATTTTATATGTTTTTCTCTGGCTTTTTAGATATTTTTCTACATTATTCATTTATATTTTGTTGGTAATTCAAAAAAATAACCATCTTTAGAGACTTATCCTTGCAAAAAAATTCGAAAATCTCATCCACAAAAATGACTGAACATTTTCATCCAGAACAAAATCTTTCTTTCGAGCAAACCATTATACATCTTACTTTGGTATAACTTGATGTAAGCAGTTCATAAAAGGCAAATCATTAAGACTTGGCTGTTTGGTCTCTTTGCACTCCATCATGGTATTAGGCGCAGTTTGAAATCTACCAGGGCAAAAGTCCTCGTTCGAATGTTTAGTATGAAGCGAAGTTTGGAAAATGCGTTGCTCCTTTGGTCAGTATGATTTACCTGATAAATTGAAATCGCTGTCATTTTCGTTTTACTTTGATAACTTGTTATCCTTTGTTGGCTTATCTCAAATAACGCTACGGAGACAATACGCGAAAAAAGTTATTGTAAAGAGGTTAGTTGGATTCAATTTCGATTAGAAGCACTGGTATTCGTTTGGCAAAATTAAAAGATAACAATGTTGTATATATATTATCTAACAGCCTTGCTAAAAATATATAAATCAATGACACCGATCACGGAATACAACAAATATATACATATGTGTAGACTAGAGTAGACCAATTCGATTAAAATCTGTCCCAATACCGCATCGCATACATAGAAAAAAGTGGTATAGCATGGCTTACAGATGCGTACAATGCGTAAAGTGCTACAGACAAAGCCTCAACTAGAATTTCAACGACAATTGGCAGTACACTACTGCAAACATTACAATTTTTGTGATTTTTTTAAGTCCAAAAAGATTTTTTTCTTTGGTAAAAACCTTGTACCCTAGGCGACCCACGGTTACCATATGGTAACGTTAGTTTTTCGCATTTTCCGGAAAATTGTAAAAATGTATTGAAAAATTGAGATCATTTTCGTGCTTAGAAGGTCGAAATTTATAAGCATGTGTATTTTCAACAAAATCTAAGTCAAAAAATGTTCTGGGAAATACCGGGTTAAGTTAATTAGGTTTAAGTAAAAATGAATATGGGCTGTTGTTTTAAAATGGTGTGATAAATTTCGATCTATTTTGAGAAAATAATTTTAAGCAATCAAATATAATTAAAAAATTTATTTCAGTATACAGATATTCTGTTTTAACTATTTTAACTATGCTAGAAACAACGCTTTATGGGACAAAGCTCCTGACTAGTCTGCAGCTAACATCTCGAGACTCTGGTGGGAATCGAACACGCAACGTAGTATCAAGCAATCTTTTGTACTTCTTGTATGGGGTTTGTTCCAAAGAAAAGCTGAAAATTAAGTGTTCGTGGGCTGTGTACAATCGATTATCAATTTTTTTTTGTTGTGTTGGTAGACATGTGTTAGTAATATGCCAATTTGGATTAGTAGTTTGTTGTTGACAATTGAAAAGGTTAGTCACGTATGAGTGTGTTCTTCGATTTTTGATTTTTGAAAAAAAAATGGTTTCAAGAATATTTATTAAATTTTGCGTTACAAATAGTACTAAAGTGCTCCAAGGTACTTAAAATGTTGACTGTGGCATTCCGCGGGTACATTTTGTCTCAAAAAAGTGTTTATAATTGGTAAAAGCGCTTTACAGGAGGCCGAGAAGATGTTGATAACAATGAGCGTCCTAGAGTTGACACCACGTCAAGTGAAAAACAAAGAGAACAAATGGAAAATAAATGTTCCTGAAGACAAATGTGCCTACATAGCGTTTACATTTCCTGAAAACTCATCCCGTCGTATTAGAAAAAATAAATAAAAGATATCTACACTCTCGGAGATCAAAACCCTCAGTATCGATCGGTGCCATTCTTGCAAAATCGATATATACGTAAGGTTGATATCGATGAGTTTGAAAGCCATAAAAAAGAGGAAACTAACCATGTGATAGGGACCAGTTAGGGTTCTAACATTTTCTGTGAGCGGATCTGATAATTTATTATCACGATGTATTTTGTGTCCTCTATTCACAAGTTATAAATGATAGCATCTCGTACCATTGGCAATCAATGTTAGCAGCCTTAAACTAGCATGATATTGTGGAACTACGTTAGCAAAAAGGCCAAGCAAGATCTGCGAACCTTGTTTTTTTTTTTTATTTAGAATTTTTACAACGACCTCACCATTGCACAGTGGACCATTTCACAAAAGAGCGGTTAAAAATTCATAACTTTAGATTTCATTGCAATTTTTATACGCGGTTTTTTTTTTTTTTTTTTGTTGTTAGTAGGTGGGACTTTGGTCTTAGTAGAAATCGATTGATAAGGAAATAAAAATATGGACGGTTTAAAATACATTTTCGTTTTTACTTGAATTTTATTAATAAAGTGAAGTGATAAAATCTACTAAAAATGTGTTTAATGTCTTATTTATTTATTTGAAAGTAAATGCCAGTGTACATCGGAAGCCAAAAATTACTACTTCATTTCAACAATATCACAGGAACAGGGTGATTAAAAAGTAGATTTGCTCGGTATTTTGCTGAAATTTAAAAAAAAAAAATCTTACAAAATTTAAATTTTATTATATCGACTTCCATCACAAACGTGATTATTAAACAAAGCTTATATAGTTATTCAATCAGTGAATGTGCAACAACTCAAAGTGAGTACATATATACAAAATATGTCTAAATTTCAAATTGCTTAAAGAAACTTCAACTAATTTTAATATTTAAAATTTGTTTAATTTTCAGATGTTATGTTTTAATTAATTTCTTCTCTGCTTGTGAAACAAAATCAAATTTGTCTGAATTTTTTTTTGTAAAGATTACCGAAATTGACCTTCACTAGCTAATGTTGGGGGTTGTTTGCGTAAATCGAAAATGCAAACTTTAGTTTTTTTTTGTCTTTTCATACTCGTGTTGTTGTCTTTTCATAATTTCAGCTTGCGTGTTATTTTGCTTCTATTTAAAGGTTAATGTTCATTTAACTAACTTTTGTTCCCAACCAAAGAAAAATAAATAAAGGGAAAAACATAAAATAAATACACCGTACATGACAGCACTTTGATCAACAAAAAAAAAACTAAAAAAAATTAAACCACATACAAAAAGCAACACATGCTTTCTTCTACAGACAAAACAAATCCTCAACTTTTTTTCATATTTTACGAGTTCCTGCGACTAGCTGTGTGGGAGTGTGTGTATTTTAAATACACCCTATTAAAACAGGACATACGCTGTAGCGGTCTAAGTACCTTTGAGGGTGAGATTTTGTGTAAAAGAGCTTGCGTTTGTATTTTAATGCAGGTGTATTATTTGTTTGTGTTGCTTTGTTGGTTTTTTGAATACCGTTGTACAGTTGGTATTACACACATAACTTTACAAACAGCGATACTTATAAACAAAAAATAGCGAGAGTAAATTACCAGGACGAGCACGTCTGGTCATTAAGCCAAATAAAAACCAAAATAAGATTTATATTTCCAGGAACGAGATTGCAAAGTATATGGTTTTGAATTTTGTTATTTTCACTTTTACGAGGTCGTGTTAAAAAGAGCTTTTAGACTCTTTAGGTATAAGATTACATACATATGCTTATTAGGAGCGGCAATAGATTTCGAAATTCTGACAAATAATCATCTGCTTGCTTATTACATTCCCAATTATTAGTATAACACTTGAGTTTTTTTTATTACTGGGCCCTTGTGCCGCTGCACTGTGGAACATATGTATATTGAGAAGGCGGCCAAAAATTATTATTTTTTTTTTTTGGTTACCGATTTCAAAGCTATATTACTCATTTGAAAGTAAATAAAAGAATACCTCGGAAGCCAAAATATTTCTGGTCTATTTCAACATTATCACAGCGAACAGGGTGTTTCATTTTGTTAAAATTAACATTTATTTAAACTAACAAATTTTCAGATATGTTTAATTTTTTTCTGTGTAGTGAATTAATTAATACTTAAAAAACTGTGCAGAAAATAATTGGTTTTGTAAAACTTGCCTATTCATTAATCCGGGCATATATAATAACTACGAACTACTGGTGAAAGGTTTTTTGACCTAGTTTAACCTAGGAGTTATGCTCAATTAAGTCGGATATTTTAAAGCAATATGGATTTTTTTTAAGTTTTTAAATTCATTAAGAACGCAGAGACTAATGTGCTGTTTATGTAACCCAATTAAACAAAACGTCTAGAAAATTTGTATAGGAAAAACTCAAAAACTTGAGTGCTTTTCATACAAATTTCCTAGACGAATTGTTCAATTGGGTTACATAAACAGCACATTAATGTTTTTGGGAACAAATAGCTTATGAGTAATATAATTATAGAAAATTTATTTTGAAACAAAATCTTGTAAAACAAAAAAGTTACAAAAATTAATTTTGAACCACCCTGTTCTCTGTGACAATGTTGAAATAGAGCACTAATATTTTGGCTCCCGAGGTACTCTGGTATTTACTTTTAAATGGGTGATTTAACTTTGAAAACACTAACCATAAAAAATTGATTTTTAACCGCCTTCTCAAAATATGTGCCACAGTGCGGCGACCAAAGTTTAAGAACTAAAAAACATTTTGTAGCTTTTTTTATCACTACACTTTCATAATAAAATTTAAATAAAAAATAATTTTAAACCCTCCATAACTTTCTTTTTTATCGGTCGATTTTTACATTTTATAGCAAATTAAAGACAAAAGTCTCACCTACAAAAGTGGTATAAAAAAAAGGTATAAAAATTGCAATCCAATCAAAAGGTATGTATTTTTTACCACCTTCTCGTGAAATGGTCCACTGTACGCTGGTCTGATTAAACTAACCTTTCTTTTATTATTATAAATTTTGCGCCCAACTGCCAAGTAGTGCGGCACTTTCTATAGCGATGAAAATTATGGTAGTTTCCATTTTTAAATATTTAGCTTAACAGCTTATTTAACGACCGGCACTGTGCAGCGCTTTAACACAGACTTTCATAAGCAGATTGCATTGTTCCATATATCATTTGGGTAACAAGAAATGGATGGCTCTTGATATTTCCAAGGCATTTAATAAAATGCGGCTGGATGCAATTCTGTAAAATCGTATTACGTTTGATGTTTTTGACTGTTTCCCTCGGATTATATAGAGCATTCTAGACATCGCATTTAAAATAAATATTCAACACTATGTAAATTAGGGACTATAATATAGGTACAAAAAACTGGGTTGGAACAGTGAGTGTCGTACGTAGCCACAAAGTGATAAATTATAGTTCTTAACTTAGAGAATTTTAATAGGTTTTAAGTTAGGCCATGAGGGGGGTACCTCGATAAAAACTCCATAAAAAATATATCTGTTGAACAACAACAATGACACTCCAAATATGTCATAAGCCAGTTTGAGAACAACGTGTGTTTTAGAGTTAAATCTTGGCAATAGCTTTACTTACAAATGTTAATTTGTATGTAAAAGCAAAAATAAATATGAAAAAAAATCGTGGAGTGTTTTTAAAAGACCTTTGAGATTGACTTTTTAATTTTTTTTGTAAAGTTCTTAATAAGGTGAAAGTAAAATAAGGAAAAATAAACTTTATTGTTTTTTTTTCTCTCTCTCTCTTTGATTATTAATTTTATTTTTGTTATTGCTACTGCTGCTGCTTCTCTTGTACAGGGTAGGCCAAAAGAAACCAAGGGGTGTAAAATTTTAATAACTTTTTTGTTTATTAACTTTTTTTTATTTTTTCTTTCAGATTATATAGACAACACTTGGAATTGTATTATTTAAACCAGAGATCAATTATTTTAACGCAAAGAGCATATCGCCGACATTATTGAAAATTTGATTATGAGTGATGAAGCTCATTTTGATTTGAATGGCTTTGTTAATAAGCAGAACTGTAGGTTCTGGGGTTCTGAAAATCCAAGAGCCTTTCATCAACGCCAATTGCACCCCATCAGGTGTACAGTATGGTGTGGGATCACATCTGAAAATGTCATTGGGCCCTACTTCTTCGAGAATGAAGATGGAAGTGCTGTAACCGTAAATGGAGAGCGGTATCGGTTTATGATAGAAAATTTTTTACGTCCTGCTCTTGAAAACAGACCTGGTATGTGGTTTCAGCAGGACGGAGCCACTGCCCATACTGCCCGAGACACAATGGCACTTTTAAGACAAATTTTTGGAGAGCGAATAATTTCTCGAAATTCGGAAATTATTTGGCCAGCGCGATCACCAGATTTGACAGCACCCGACTATTTTCTTTGGGGTTTTTTGAAGGAGCGAGTGTATGTGAACAAGCCAGAGACAATCCTTGAACTCAAGGCAAACATTGTTGCAGAAATTCGAACGCTACAGCCACAAGTTTTGAAAGATGTTATGGAAAATGCTCTAAAAAGAGCCCATCAGTGCGAAGCTGAAAACGGTGGTCATTTAAGAGACATCATTTTTCATACTTAGTATAAAAAAATTTCCATTTTGTATATTATATAATCTGAAAGAAAAAATAAAAAAAAGTTAATAAACAAAAAAGTTATTAAACTTTTACACCCCTTGGTTTCTTTTGGCCCACCCTGTATTTATCAGATAAAACAATTCTAGCTAGAAGCGTTTAAAGTAAAGTAAAGCTACTGAAAGACCTGTTTGTTTTATGGAAAAATGAAACAGGATACATTAATGTAAATAAATAAAATATGAACATCACACCAAAACTCGTACACAAAAGAAAATTAATTTAAATTTAACATGCTGAAACGTATTTAAGTTTGTATGTGTTCACGTTCGTACATTTACGAGACAATAGAATAAACCGTAGAAACAATTGGTGGAACACTACCTAATATCAGTTAAAGGATAATAAAATCTAAAAGAAAATAAATGGCGAGGGGAGTACTGCTAATAGAGCTTTATAGAAGAAATTATGTGAAAATGTAATAAATTATTTTACGTTTGCTTAGCTAATTAAGTTATTTTATTACCATTAACATTGACAATAAAAGTTAAACAGTTACACAACACGAAACACATAAAACCAAACAAAAAATGAAAAATTATTACCACGTGGAGATAAACAAAATTAGGAGTTAGACAACATCAATTTTTCGCAAAATAAATTTTATTTTAAGCAACTTAAAACCATCTGTGTTGAGACAAAAGAAAAATAATAATAGGAAATAAAAAAAAATTAACATCAGGTTTCAGGCTTTATTGAAAGAGTTATTATTAGTTTGTTATTAAGGATACCCTGCCTTCGAAGCTTCTTATACGTAAGCATGATTAAAGATCTTTAAGGCCCAACTATAATATGCATAAGCTAGCTTAAGCCAACTTAAGCAACTGTGCAATTCCATATAAATCATATGTGGCAAACTATAATGTACTTAACAACACTTTTCGTTAAGTTTCGTCAAATGTCATTTGCTTAAAGGCCCAACCAAGGCGAATTCATACCAGGTGGAGTCGATAGCCCAGCTGATTGTTTTTTGCTCTCGTTTTTTTGCTAATGTCTTGTCAAAAAATACATTGTTTCATATCTGCTAATCTAATGTCAAAGTTGTTGTTTTGTTGTAGTTGTTGTCCTACTGCTCACACCTGGTATGAATTCGCCTTTGGCCCAACCATAGATAACACATAGATGGCCAGCTCTCCAAATGTCAAAAACGTGGCTACAAATGTCTTCACACATACGGGTACGGTGTGAATTCACCACACTTAGGGGAGTAAAATTTTTATTCACATTTAGGCACTATTACGCGATTTTCCATTGCACTTTCCAATTATTTAAACAATTTTGAATTTTCTCACAACAAATTATTTAACAATTTATTATATTTTAAATTTTTTTAATACAAAATAAATTTAATTTCGTTGACATTTGTTTGGTGAAATGTATTTCTACACAGTATTGTATTTTTTTGTCTTTTAGGGGATGAAAATGTTCAAATCAATATTTCAAATATTTAAAATTAGCATTCAATCTAACGTTTTTTCGTACATAAATATATTAGAAAAATACAAAATTCATATTTTTATTAAAAAGCAAAAGAATTATTTAATTTTAACATCTAAAATTGAACGTAAATAAAATATTCTATTTTTACAAAATATTTTATACAACTATGTGCAGTTTAGGTGCTGCGGGGAAATTTAAAAAAAAAACCAACACTTATACAATTTTGCCTACCAATACATTCTTACACTTAGGTTTTTTAACAAGAGACTTAGGTTTTTGACGTTTCAGTTGACTATCTATGTGTTATCTATGGGCCCAACTATAATATGCATAAGCTGGCTTAAGCTAATGTCAAAAAATGAACGAAAAGTCTGTCAAATGCTTAAGCAACTTATTGAAGACTTTTAGGTGGCTACAATGTACTTAGATGAATCTAAAAACTACGATGACACAGTTGCACATTTGTTTTATTCGTACATTTGAAAAATAATAATTTTTTTCTGAATAAATGAAATTTGTTAACAAAAAGGTGTTAAATAAACATATTTTATATACCTAATACCATTCATATACAAATTATTAAATAATTTTAATAGTTTTAAGAAAATTTCGAAAGAAAAATTTAACATTTTCGGCTGTTTGTATAATTTTGGCCAAAAGTACTAAAAAATACAGCGGTGTGCATCACTCAACTCATAAACAATAAAATGCTCTTTCTTTTTAATTTCGATTATTATACAACACCTCCCTTTTTTCTTATATAAACTTCTTTTTTTAACATTTTATATTAAATTTATATATAATTTGTTCACTTTCATTCTCCAATGAAATTTTTTACGAATATTCATTCATATGTAAAACACAAAGCACAAACAGCTGTTTCCGTACGGAATGTGCGATCGGTTTCGGACTTTGCTTAAGCAAATGACATTTGACGAAACTCAACGAAAAGTGTTGTTAAGTACATTATAGTTTGCCACATATGATTTATATGTAATTGCACAGTTGCTTAAGTTGGCTTAAGCTAGCTTATGCATATTATAGTTGAGCCTTAAGCAAAGTCCGAAACCGATCGCACATTCCGTACGGAAACAGCTGTTAGTGCTTTGTGTTTTACATATGAATGTACATTCGTAAAAAATTGCAATGGAGAACGAAAGTGAACAAATCTAAATTTAACATAAAATGTTTAAAAAAAGAAATTTCTGTAAGAAAAAAGGGAGGCGTTGTATAATAATCGTAATTAAAAAGAAAGAGCATTTTATTGTTTATGAGTTGAGTGACGATGCACACCGCTGTATTTTTTAGTACTTTTGGCCAAAATTATACAAACAGCAAAAAATGTAAAATTTTTCAATCGAAATTTTCTTAAAACTAAAAACTTGATTTCTAAAGTGGTATAAATCAAAAATTTTTAAAATCTAGTTTATCAGCTATTTCATATCAAATCCTAATAAAGTAACATATTCTGAAGTAATTCGCAGTATGCCATGAAAATTAATTTTTTAAATTGAGTTTATTTTTTGGTTGGTAAACAAATTACAATAACTGTATATTTTAATAGTGGTATAAGTCAGTCTGCTTTCAAAGTTTGGCAAAATAATTATTAGTAATGTTGTCATGTCTTCAGATAGTGGTTCAGTTATGATCAGGTAAGCCTATTAATGTAAAATGCACTATTTATAATTAAT
The DNA here is from genome assembly GCA_949628195.1 of Phasia obesa. NCBI lineage: Eukaryota > Metazoa > Arthropoda > Insecta > Diptera > Tachinidae > Phasia > Phasia obesa. The sequence continues at coordinate 46,752,405 of OX451217.1, forward strand.
TGTAGACATTATACGGCGAAGAAGAATAAGTTATTTAATAGAATTATGTAAAAAGAGAAACCCATTTTTGGTACAACAAATGGCTAGGAAAGATTTCATTTCGACGAAATAACTGAGAGAATCAACGACTAATAGAAAGAGAATGGAGAAGCTTAGAGAATCTTAGCTAAAAATACAATGGATTAGATTTCTAAAAAAATCTCCATAGAAAATGTTTTATAAAACTTCGAAATCAAAGTGTTAGACCTTTCAACCAAAAGAGTAAGGCTCTTGGCCTTGGAAAATATTGATTTGCTTTCACTATATACAACAATTAGACCAATAACAGAAGAAAAAAGATATGATGGATTTACAACCCTATATCCCACCAAATTTTTCACTTTTTTTTCGCAATTTTTATTTATTGTATTTTCAATATAATTGAACTATCAATAATTACTCATATCTTAAGTCTAAAAATATACTTATTAAGTCCAACCAGTGCTGGACAAAAAAAATATATGTTTCACGGTTACTGTAATTTATGGGTTATCCCTCTGATGTACGGATGAGAGAAGCAGTGTCCCTCCTTTTTAGTCGAATGTAACCAGGTTCAGTTAGTATGTTACGGGCCAGTGGATTCGGATGAGTTTCAAGCTTCTTTAAATACCTTATGGCAAGTTTCGCTATTTCTGCTTTAACTGATGGCACGTTTAGATCTTTATGAATGTTCGAGTTTGTTATATACCAGGGAGCAGATGTAATAATACGTAGAATCTTATTTTGGCGCCTTTGAATTTTTTCTACGTTGGTAGCTGAGGCAGTGCCCCATAATTGAATGCCATAACACCATATTGGTTTTAGAATTGACTTGTATAATAAAAGTTTGCAGTCTAAAGCTAGAGTAGAATTTCTGCCAATTAGCCAGTTTAGTTGGACTGCTTTCAACTTCATTTGTGTTAACTTTGTTTCTATGTGCCGTTTCCATGTAAGCCGCCGGTCAAGATGTATACCGAGATATTTGACGTCTGAAAGCTGAGGTATCGTTTGGTTAGTTATCCGAATAGGGGGGCAAGATTTTCTGCGCAGTGTGAAAGTTATGTGAGTACATTTTTGTTCATTCACTTTTATTCTCCATTTCTTCAACCATTTTTCTAAATTGGATATGTGGTCTTGTAAATATCGTGATGCTACTTCGGGTCTTTCGTGAATGCTCAAAAAAGCTGTGTCGTCAGCAAATGTCGATGTGTGAACTCGGTTACTAGTTGGCATGTCTGAAGTATACAATAAGTATAAAAAGGGCCCCAATACACTACCTTGGGGAACTCCGGCTTCGATTGGCTGGGGTGAGCTCAAAAAATCTCCTTCTTTCACAATAAATTTTCGTTCGGTTAAATAACTATCTAGCAGCTTATATAGGTTTACGGGCAAATTTAGTTTTAGCTTATATATTAGGCCTTCATGCCATGCCTTATCGAATGCTTGAGAAACGTCGATAAAAAGCGCAGAGCAGTATTTTCTCTCTTCAAATGTCTTCTTAACAACATTGATGAACCTGTGAGTTTGTTCGATCGTACTATGTTTTTTCCTGAAGCCGAATTGATGGTTTGGAATACATCCTTTGTCGCTTAGAATAGGGTTAAGCTTAGTTATTAACATCCTCTCAAACAGCTTTGACATATTTGATAAAAGGCTTATAGGTCTGTATGATTCAATTTTAGTGTGGTCTTTTCCTGGTTTAGGAATCATGGTAACCAAGGACACCTTCCAATCTGTGGGAAAGTACTCAAAACGTAAAATGGCATTAAAAATAAAAAGAACGATTCTGCGAGCTACACGGGGCAACTCAATTAACATCTTGTTACTGGTTTTATCAACGCCAGGGGCTTTTTTGGTGTTCAAATCCGTTATTGCCTTTTCAAAATCACCAAATTCAAATCTTATCGGTACTGCAGCACTAGCCTCGAGAACTGGCAACTCAACTATATCAGTCGATATATTTGGGGTAAAAACGTTTTTCAAATGTGCAGCAAATAAATTTCATTTTTCGGTATCACTCCTTGCCCATCCTCCAGCTGAAGTTCGCAAGGGAGGCTTACGTAAGACTGGCCTTTTCTACAAGCATGCCATAACGAATAATCTGATTGAGGAGTTGCGTCTAGGTCTCCCAAATAGTTTTTCAGGGATGCTACTCTTCGAGATTCCAGCATGTTTCTTTGCTGTTGTATTAAAAGAGGTTTGTTTTTTTTTTTTTTTGTTTTTGTTTTAAATTATTCACACAATTTATGTTTTGTTTTTTGTTAATGCGAGCTTGAAAAAAAATCGCGACCGCACTTATCAACGCACAAACTAATAGGAAATTTTTCACAAACTCTTTATTTTCCCTAAATACTAAAAATAAATTACTTAATTATATATTATTATATTGGTTCAAATAAAACTTGTACCATAAAGTAAGCATGAGTATAAATGTAAAGAAAAACGATGGTTGTGGTGTGGTCACAAGAATCACATTATACTCCTTGTAACAATATGGCTGCGATGGACAAATTTTAGTTCTCTCTGACATTATTTAGGTCATTATAAACAAATTTTGGTTGATTACTACACTAAAATCAACATTGTTGATTTTAACTGCACAATTTTAACTAAACTTCAGACCGTAACAAAAGTTTTAAAAATTTTCTAAAAACATATTTTATTTTTAACCATAATTTAGTTGGAGTAATATCGAAGCAGACTACCTCCCTTTTTGAACCCCCTTCTTGCTCAATGATTATAACCAACCGACTTTTTATTTACGGCAACCTTACCTTTGTTGAATCAAATGCTATCACTAGCCTTTACTCTTGACTTAAGTGATTTCAGACTGTCGACCTTCTTTCTCACTACGGAATTTCTGGTAACTGCTAGCATTTGTCCAAGACTTAGGTCCCCCATGACATGCACATTTAAAAAGTTCTGCCTGTGTTCCTATATCTTATACTAGCCAGTGCTGGACATTTCCTCACAATATGCTCTAATATCTCAGCCTCTTCCAGGCACAGTCTACATTTATATTGACTAGATGATACTTAAAGTTTTCATGACCTTTTACTAAAGAAGTTATCCAGCTTAAGGTACTTCGATTATATCTAAGCACCTTACTGTCCTTACTGCCAAGAGGTTCTTTGAGTACCATTCGACCATATATACAGGTAGTAACCTCCCTTTACATCTTGAGGTTTAGTAAGTTTCGCTCGCATTACGCCATTTCCCTGTGCTACTCTGGGTTAGGATCCACAGAAATATCCCTTTTTGTAGTTGGTCTACCACCCAAAACGCTACTTCAGTAACCGAGGCAGACCTTTTAAATTTTAAAATATACTAGAGTACGAGTTCAGTTGTTTCATGAGTTTTATAACCGACTGGTTGTCAAATGCAATGGGAACCTTTCATCCATGCACCCGACTGTTCAGGAGGTGACCCAACGCATGCAGTGAACCAAGCAATTTTTAAACAATAGTTAATTATTTTTTATAATATATAGATAGTGTTTATTACGTTTATTATAATTTATGTATCAATGGCATCGTTATGTATTTTATATGATTTTGTTGATAAATAAAATAATAAATAATTGTTTTTAATAATACTATAAATCTTTTATTAACCCATATAATGTTAATATTTTATTCTATTATATTTAAATTTTTTTGGTTATTTGCAATAATGTTATTATTAGGATTGCCAATAATATGGTTCTAACATAGCAATAATGTTATAATGTTGAATAATATGGTTTGACTATTATGTTGTACCTAGATTATGGTTAACTCACCCATGTTTTTTCTTTGCATGTAGTTATTACAGATATCACTATATACCACATCAAATAAATCATTCCTCAAGTAGAAAAAGAAATTGTTGTGATATAAAAAACCTTTCGGTAATAGTCCTTTGAACGCTTTTAGATTTATAGTAAACGATAACCAAATGCTTACAACATATAAATGCTCACAACAAAAAATTGGTAAAAATGTGTACTCACATTTTACCAATCATTCACTGGACACAAAAATCCTTAAATAATACCATTATCATATAACATCAATATTGAGTGCGTCGATAGACCGATTGGTAGCGCGCTTTTCTATTCCCGCTAAAAAAATAAGCAAAAAAAAATTGGCAAGAGCATTGCCAAAAATCGAAAATATAAATTTAATAAAATTCAAAAAGGTTCTATCGAAAGTCAGAGTAAAAGGCTCAAGATATAACAAAGTGTATTAAGTTTGTGCTTATCAAATAAGCACCCTGTTAAGATAAAGAATTTTATATCTCTATAACAACTCTGAAATATATTTCCAAAATAGACAACAACTTTCTAAAGCCACTGAAACAATTAGCAGCTACAGATCAGTATTCTTGGAAATTTTTCCAATGAAAGGTAGTAATGAAATTGCTGATTTACATTATGCAACTTTTGTCGCTGCAATTCCTCCTTAGTAAGCGAGAGAGGAGAGAGGAATTAAAAAAGGTACACATATGCATATACTTTTCAAATTCGTTTTGTACTCTCATTCGTAATTTTAATTTTGAAGTTTATAATGTAAAGAAATGTATACATCGATACAAGTTGCTGCAATAAAAATTACACGTTATAAACAGAAATGCAACATTAAAGAACAAACGAGAAAGATTGCAGCGACAAAAGTTGCATAATGTAATTCGGGACAAACATAGCTGAAACACTTGTTTTTTGCTTTAAAAGATAATTTAATTCATCATAGTCAAGTTGTACTTAACGAAAAGCAAATAACAATAGCCGCGCTACTTAACATCAACCATTAGATATCCCTCTCTATCTGAGAATGAGTTTTGTGGGCTCTATCCCACAAAACTTATGTATCCATTCTTTCCATGGTCTTCGAATGAGATATTGATCATATTGGCAGTCGCATTAAAACTAAAAATAATGGAATAAAATATTTACGAATATAAAGGCTTTACTAATTCATCCTACATTTAGAGTTCAAATTAATGGAACTCTATCAGATTTGTGTCCAATATATAATGGAATTACTAAGTGATCATTATTTTCTGAAAAAATTTTTTTAATTCTTATTTCTTTTATCTTCTCAATATTAACTAGCGGGCAAAAATATCTGGTGCTACTCTTTTTTAGAGACACGCAAAATTCTACACATCTGTCAAATAAGGCTCTAAACCCTCTTGTTAATAACAATTTGATTGAAACTGTATCCGACTTAAACATTTTGGGTATAATTTTTGATAAGAATTTAAATTTCAAGATACGCTGTAATCAGCTTTGTGGCGATCCCCTAGAAGATATTGCCGATAATTGTACTCTTCCGATAACTTGTCAAATTAGAAGTGGTACAAGAAGTTCTGGGTCGTGATAAATAGAAGACAACACAACACATAACTGATTTACAAGTGTTAAAAAGTAGACATTTTATCTAGAGATAGGGTAGTACTATAGTTGCTGGCACTAAATAAGAATGTTAATATTAGGTCTAACACATATAACAGGCCGTCACCATGTTAAAGTGACGGGACTCTTTCATATAAAGTATTAGAACTCAAACCGACCCTATTACTGAAGTACTAGTCACGTGAGAAGTAGTTTGATAGTTCCCTTAGGGTCTCCCGCCTTAAGATTATTTGGTTTTTATCTTCAGAGAAATGTTCCATTAATTTCAAAAATTAATTATTAATATAATTTTATGACTAGTCTTTAATCAATTAATAACTCTTTATAACCCGCTATCGATTATTATTACCTTTTATCCATTTTTATTAGACGCTAATGCAGAAACTTCTTAAATTTATGCAATAACATCATTATCAAAAACTTTAACTGCTTTGATTGCAATCAAAAGTTAATCCAATCTAATAAATACTTAAGGGTAATTAACGTTTGAGTGGCAAGAAGTAAAAAATAGAAGTAAAAACATTATTTTTTAACTTATCTTAAGAACATATTAAGATAAAAAATAACTCTTCATTTAATGTGAATATAATACCAAAGAACACAGCTTTTACATAAAAAATATATTTTTCAAGTATAAGTAAGTTTTTATTTCTTTTGCTTATCATTACCCTCAAAAAGAAATGTATACATCAGGAATACAAGATGAAAGTTCTTGAATACAGAAGGAAAAACTACAAAAAAGTATACATTTTGTGCATTTAAATAAAAATGAACTTAAAGGATAAAAATTGTTTTGGAAAAAAGTTGTTAAAACTGAAAAAAAACAGTTGCAATCCTTGAAGATATTGAGCAAAATGATGCTTTACATTAAGTATAAATGTTGGGTAATTCGTAACACACAAAAAAAACGTTCTTCTACAACAAAAAACATTTACAACTTTTCAACGGTAAAATTTAAGAGGCGTTTATTTAGCAGACCCTTTTTTAAGGTCTATTAAAACATTCTATAAGTAGCTTTACTCATTCACACCTGGCTTTCACGACAGACCTTTTAGAAAGCCTGGTCGCTCTCTTCTGCCTAATACCCTCTTTTAGAACGCTCACAAAAATTGTTGCTTTAGTGGCCAAGATATAAGATCCAATAAGGCCTCATAGAAGGCCTCTCCACTTATTTCTTTTACTGCTGCAATCATACACTTACATATAAGCACACACACAGCTAACTTAGTAAAGATTTCGGGTTTCATGAAATTTGTTTATGTTTGGTTTTCTTCCAGTTTATTTCTGTAGATTCTTGACTAAACAACTTAAGTCGACTTGAGACAATTTGCTGTTTTTTGTTCTAAAAAGTTATTTTTAAATTTTACATCAAATGGCATATTTTTTTAATATTTACTTGTAGAAATACTATATTCAAATATTTAGTTTGTAGCTATTTTTATTCAGCATGAAAAAATCGTTTGTGGTTTCTTGGAAAATTAGCCAAGTGTGGATTTAGCAAAAAAAAAACTTCTAAAACAATAATTTCGTGTGACTGTTAATGCATATTGGGAATAGTAATCAAGCCATGAACTTTTCGGATTTTTTAACTTTTAGATCAGAACAGACCTCCATATATAATGAATTTTTTTAAACTACGTCGGAATAATATTTTCGTACACTTTACCCCACACAATAGGGGACTGGCCCAGAAAGTTGTAACAAATTTTTAGTAAAGCATGATTACATTGAAATTTCACATCGCTATAGTAGAGTTGCAGTCGAGTTTAAGATTTGAAGCATGCTTTGCTTGTAAGGAAATGATTAGAGTTCGCCAGATAACAGCAACGGATTTTAAAATTTTCTCCTAGTATTTTTTTTCTAATAAAATAGCTATTCTAAAACGCTTTTTATTCAATAAATATTGAATTTTTTCTTTCCACTTAATAAATGGATAATTCTTGCAAAAAAAAAACCGACTACAAAATAAATATATGTAAGTGCATCAATTCTAAACTAAAAATTTAAAAGGGAATGATCTGTAAGAAGTAGTACTCAAATCAAATACTTTTATACTTGTTGCTCTAACGGACATAGTAATATACGTTCTGTTCATTCAAATGTCTATCCATAACGGTTAAGCAGATAAAGCCATATACGACAAATTACGTCAGATATGAGGATACCCTTTATTGTTTTACACTTATTATTACTGACACAGTAATAAAAAGTAACGCTTCCAAAGATATGGCCATATAGCTTAAACACTTATTTTAAAGGACAGATTCTTTGTAAATTTCAAGTGTCTGTCTAAAACGGTTCAAAAGTTTGGTCATATGCATAATTTTACAGCAACTATTGAGAGACCCTTTAAAATTTTAAATATTTATAAATGTTATTATACGGGACATAGTAGTGGAGATTCTGTCTAATTTGCAAGTGTTTGTCTATAACGGTTCAAAAGATAGGGCTAGATAGGTAAAATTATATAAATTATGGGAACACCCTTTAGTTTCCAAATTTAAATTATATACTTGATGTTATAAAGGACTTAGATATACAGGTTCTTTGTAAATTTCAACCGTCTCTCTGTTACGGTTCAAAAGTTTTGCAATATACATCAAATTACATCAACTTTGGGACACCCTTTAACTTCTAATTATAAATATTTAACATCTGATTATAAATATTGGACATTCTGTCCAATTTTCAAGTGATTGTCTACAATGGTTCAAATGGTTCATATATTAAAATTGAAGTCACATATGGGGACACCCTTTAATTTTTAAGTTAATTTTTTTATTAATTTCTGTTATTGGCAGCTATAGTAATAATCAGTTTTTTGAAATTTTAAAAGGGTGCCCTTTACGGTTCAAAAAAAACACGTATGTTGTATGGGGACACCCTTTAATATTAAAAATTCTGAACTTCTTTTAAAATGGGAACAATCTGTAAGCATTTCCTTTCTAATAAAGAAAAATTTTAAAATCGGTTCAGAAATGACTGAGTTCTGCGGGCACAAACATAAAAAAGAAAAGCAACATTCAGACGAATTGATAACCTCCTTTTTTTTGAAGTCGGTTAAAAACTTAAGAAAGAGACGTGCATTTAATAATTAACAAAAATCTTGTGGTTTTTGGAGAAGTTGAAATGAACTATTGATTTTTAAATTATTTCACGAAAACCCGGTTATCTCCTAAACTGTTGCTCCGATTGCCTTGCTTTTGATATTAATCTCCTCTTTAAAACGGTTACTTTCTGTTTAGACTAAAATTATAGGTTTTCCGTCAGTTACTTCTAGTTTCTTGGAGAAGTTGAAACTTATTTACAATAACTCTGCTTTCAAATTTTTATTTTCTAATTTATACCTTGTCCTATTCAAAATGCATCGTAGTGTTGCACAATAATATTTTTTTGATGAAATGCTTAAATAATGATTGTGAATGAATGTATAATAAACTAAAACTATTATACGGGTTTTGAAGTGAACAGACATTGTAAATTGTACTCCTTTTTAAATTTTCCATCATCATTTTGATTTGAGTTTTCTTATTCTTTTCTTTTTGTTCTATTTCGTCTTGAATGCTCCTCATTTCATTCAATCGTGCTCATTTTTTTTACAGCATTTCTTTAATTTTTGTTTCTTTTTTAATAAATTAGAAAACTGAAAAGGGATTGTATATTTGAAATGTAATGAAAGGTTAAATCGTATAGGATTTTCTTTGATTAAAAAAAGAACACACATACTTACACACCAAAAACAGCAAAGAAAATGAAGAAAATATAGCAAAAATTATAATTTGTGTGTGTTGAAAGAAAAATACATTTTTTTGGCATTGCTTTAAGCCATAAGCAAAATGCATTACAGTAGTTAGGGATGCTCTTTAAACTGTAACCCTTTTTAAAATTTCATTATTTAGTTATCATCTAAGTACATGGAAAATATTTATATCAACTATCATCCTTCTTCGATTTTTCGCTTTAAAATCAGATAAATTTAAAAAAAAGAACAACAGTTTTGGAAAAATCGGTTCAAGGTTACCTTCACCGCAATTAAGGTCTTGATTTTATTTATTTTTCTTAAAAACGCTGTATTACTAAAAAAATTGTCCGATCGTGGTTAGGTTAGTTTGCACGGGTCGCCGGCTCCGTGTGGGGGGAAAAAACGACCCACTTGGCGCCCTTTGGTCCTGTTGTGACGCCCGAAAGAGGGATGAGCAGGAAGATAGCTGCTGATCCACACTTTAGATTTGGTGCAAAAACCATCCAGAAAACCGGATAAATGAATTTATCCTGTTAATATCGCAACCCGATAAGTCTGCAAGGTCTTGTAGTATCGGGCTGCCAAGCAGCGCCGCTCTTTTCGTAGATAGGGCCGGACAGTGACAGAGGAGGTGCTTTTTCACTGTCTCTTCTTCCTCCTCGTCCTGACAACTTCTACAGAATTCATTGTACGGCAGATTCTAGCGTGTGCACCTATAGTGCAGTGCCCTGTCAGCACAGCCACTGGTGTGCCAATTTGTCCTCGAGGGGTTCTCAGTAGGATTGCAGTACATTTGCAATCATACTGAGGCCATAAGAGCCTCAAGATCATGCAGGTGGTTTCGTTCGACCATCTGGTTTGGGCAGCCCCCAGTCGTTCCTGCTGGAAATTGTCTTTACAGCAATTTAGCGGAACGCCAACTAGTTGATCTATCATCTGGTCCCTAAGGTAGGTTCCAGATCTAGCCAGTTCGTCCGCAGTTTCATTTCCGGGCACTCCCGCATGTCCCGGCACCCAAAAGAGTCTCGCCATCTCATCTAGAGATGTCCGGAATTCACGAACCAAACTGGACGTCATATAAACGCCCAATAAGGAGTATATCACAGCTTTGCTATCGGTACCGAACTGGATATTTTTACTATATATCCTGTGATACCTTAGCCAGTTTTCCGCTCTTTTTATGGCAGAAATTTCAGCGTGAACAGTACTGCATTGGTTTTGCAGCCTAAACCTCATCCTTATTTGAAAACGAGGGATGAAGACGCCTCCCCCACGCCATTGTCCGTTTCAGATCCGTCTGTATAGGACTCAAGCACTTCCTCTTGATGACGATCATGTGTCATCATAGATGACCTGCCTGAAGTTAATACTCCGAACCTTCTGGCATGGCTGAGGGTGCACAATAATCAATATTTTCCGGGATAGCCGATATGCGCACACATTCCAAAATAGTCGCATGGCCGAAACTCTTCGATTTCCATACTCTAACTGCACTAAGCCTTATTGCCGAGTTCAAGGCCAGCTGTTTGGCCGTTATATCGGCTGGAAGGCAGTGCAACATTGTTAACAGAGTCTCATCATCAAGATCATCAAGGCTGAAGTGCGTAGTACTTTGTTGACTATAGTACAGTATGTAGACTTCCCTAGTGCAGGCCACCATACTTGCCCGTCATACATTAGTATGGGTATATATGGCTATTAAAGCCTTGTTTGCCCTAAAGTGTACATTAAGGTTCCATGACAGTTTGTAATCTAGAATAACACCTAGTAATTTCGCCCTGTCAGATAACTTAAGCTCCACTCCGTTTAGGAGTAGTAGCGGAAAAGTAGGAATCTTATTTCTTCTTGTGAATAATACAAGATCCGTTTTCTGCGCATTAACACTTAGTCCACTTTCGGTGCTCCACTTACTAATTTGTCTAAGCGATGTTTGCAAAAGTTGCGATAGAGTGTCCAGGTGTCTTCCTGACACAGCTACTGCAACGTCATCCGCATATGCTACAGTTGTGAACATCATGGAGTCCTGCACCGTAAGCAATGAATTTATGGCGAGGTTCCAAAGAAGAGGTGACAGCACCCCTCCCTGTAGCGTCCCTCGTCTAGCTGCCCTACAGACAGTAGCCTGCCCCATATTGGATATGATGACTCTATAGGTTAGCAAATTCGTAATGAAGCTAATAATTGACTGATTTACATCCAGTCTCTGCAGAGTCCTAATGATGGTCTCCGGTTTCACGTTGTTGAACGCTCCCTCTATATCAAGGAACGCCACCAATGCATATTCCTTATGCTCTAGAGATTTTTCAGTGTATCCTATGAGCGTATGCAGTGCCGTCTCAACCGATTTGCCTTTGGTATATGCGTGTTGAGATGTGTAGAGTCGGTTCGGATTAATTGTTGTACTCATATGGAGATCAATTATCCGTTCCAGTGTTTTCGGAAGGAAGGATGACAGACTGATAGGTCTGAAATCCTCCGGTGAGGTGTGCTTTTGTTTTTCCTCCTTTAGGGATGAAAACAACGGAACACCTGGTCCACAGTTTCGAAATATACGCCCATGACAGACATGCTGTATATATTCGGGTTAGCCATGGTATTATATGATCCGCATTATGCTGAAGGTCAGCAGGTATAATGCCATCTGGACCCGGGGATTTGAACGAATCGAAGCTCTTTATTGCCCCCAAGAGTCCTTCTCTGTTAATAGGGATTGGGGCTTGTGGGAGGCAATCTGAGCAGGTCAAGTGCTCCGCTGTTAGGGGAGTTCAACCAGGGAAGTGCGTGTCCATAAGTACCTCAAGGGTCTCATGTCCACTTGTAGTCAAGTTGCCACATGGTTTCTTAATGAAACTCGGCACAACTTGAGGCACTGATAAGATTTTACGAAGCCGGCTCGTTTAAGAAGCCCCTTCTACGCCGCTACAGAAGGATCTCCATGACGCCGTTTTCGTATTTCTTATCAGGTTAATAAATCTGTTAACTGAGGCCTTGTATGTTGACCAGATATCCAGTCTTTTTGCCTCATTGAAAAGTTTGTGGGAGGTTTTTCGAACTTTCGCTATGTCGGAGTTCAACCAGGGTGGCTTGCTCCTACCACGGCAGAGGTTTAATCTGCATGATTCCGACGTCGCTAATTAGAATGCATTTGTTAGGGCACCCACTGCGACATCGAGACCATGCCTATTGTTAATATCCGGAGAGTTCGAAAGAAAGTCTGAGAGAAAAGATCGCTGTTGCTCCCAGTTTGTTTTCCTTCTGTTACGCCGGGGTATAACCCCATTACCCTGAATGTCTATCTTGAATTCAATATAAAAATCATCAGAGTCCTGAGCTATGAACGGCTCGTCCGGAATTCGTTCCGTGGCCCTAGGTCGGCGGGGAATCTCATCAAGAGAGACCACATTGAGCCTAGCTTAAAATGGATTTTTTAAAACTATTTTTGTAAAATACCTAAACCATTTTTCTGTAAACACATTTAGAAAATATATTTTTGCTAACATTTACTTAGGATCCCTCATCGTATTTCAAGAAATCTGTATTTAATCACAATTTAACCCCAATTTGAGACATTTTTGTTTTTGATCGAAGAAATCACACAAACGTGACTAACCTTTTCAGTTGTCAACTACAAACTACTAATCCAAATTGGCTAATAATGCTAACATATGACTAACACATGTGTACCAACAAAATAAAAGAAAATTTTGATATTAGAATGCATACAGCCCCCGAAAATTCAAAATTCACATTTTCTTTTCAACAGACCCGGTATTTTGTTCTCAAAGATTTTGAAAAAACACCCAATTGAAAATATTTTACTAAATTATTCAAAAATTTATATTCTAATTTCAAAGACTCTATGTGGTGGAAATAGAACCCACCACCTCCAGACTGATAAACTATCGATATCCTTTAAAATGAACAAGAAATAATACTTTCCCAAAATACTTTCTATAGGATTAACAGCTGCCAAGAAATTAAGCAAATAAAAGAGGAAAACTTGTCACTTGTCAAACTTGGCTTGGTATGGCTATACACAAAACCATAAGCGCCATATAAACCTACGATGCCACAAGAAGGTGCCTATTTAAATAAATTTTTTTTTCGCAATTTTTTATTTATTGTATCTTCAATATAACTGAACTATCAATAATTACTCATATCTTAAGTCTAAAAATAAAAATATATATGTTAAGTCCAACCAGTCCTGGACAAAAAAAATGTATGTTTCACGGTTACAGTAATTTGCGGGTTATCCCTCTGATGTACGGATGAGAGAAGCAGTGTCCCTCCTTCTTAGTCGAATGTAACCAGGTTCAGTTAGTATGTTAGGGGCCAGTGGATTCGGATGAGTTTCAAGCTTCTTTAAATAACTTATGGCAAGTTTCGCTATTTCCGCTTTAACTGTTGGCACGTTTAGATCTTTAAGACGCCAAAATCAATAACATCAGGTATTTTTTGTCGATCAGTAGGCCAATAGGTGGGTTGTCCACTCGATATAACATTCAGACGAATTTTCGAAATTGTGTCAAACAAAATACGACCTTTTGGAGTTATTAGGCGTGATCCCCAAAACGTATGTTTAGCGTTTTAGTCGCCTGATGCTATGAAACAGGGACCTAGTGATTTTTAGAATTCGCTATACTGACTTTCTGAAATTTGAAATCTAGGAGGTGAAAAAATCGATGAAATAACTAAGCTTTGATGAAATACTTCAAGACAGATATTTGTTGTTTGAAGGTAATTCTCACAAAAATCACGCAGTAAATAATGTTTGATACGGGCCTTAATAAGTATTGCCGAGCCTCCACATGCTCTTCCACGGGGGTCCTTAGTGTGATATAAAATATAGCCATTGATTTTAAAAAGGCTATTTGTTGTTAAGTGTGTCTCGGAAATCAGCATGACATCAATTTGTTGGTTCTTGAGGAAGTATTCAAGTTCATTTTTATGTTGGCGTAAGCCGTTTGCGTTCCAGAAACATATTTTTAAACAGTTCATGGTTTGTTTAGTACCGCCTGCAACATCATAGATTGCATGCGTACCTTTTCTTGCATCATGCTGCTCATAGAGCTCATAAAACAGTTTAACGAATGCACTAATGTTTCGATGCTTGCTTCGAGACGATTACAGTTACCAGATGATGGTTGTTATTTAGGTTCTGGGTGCAAATGTGGTGTAGAATTATTTTTCGGTGTCGCTTTATGTACTGAAACATGATAAGTTTTTAGCATATCCGCATATGAAACATGTTGGGTTGTTGGTTGGGCTAACTGAGGGTAATGAGCATTTGCTCAATATTGTGGGTGCTTAGCAGGAGTATTTGATTTTTGAGAGGTTTTCCTTACCATGGAAAAAACTGGACAGCCTCTGTAGTTAGCAGTGTGGTTTCCACCGCAATTGCTACATTTTTTAACTTTCGAGTCGTCCCTTGCTTTGTCGCATTGGGCGGCACAATGTAGCTCACAACGCAAACCGGAGGCAATTTGCAGTAAGCCCTAGTATGACCATATTCTTGGCAATTTAGACCTGGACGGGTCCTGATCGCTTATGCGGTTCCTCTACGCTTGTTTTGCGGTGCAACAGATATCTTAAATTATAGATAGGGTGCGTTTCGTTCTTTTTCAATCGCATATCTCCAGGTTCCAGTTCAACGCGAAATAGAGGTTGAGGGACACGTTCTCGATTTCTGAGGTTGTCTACACTTTTTACCTTAAATCCCGCTTTTTGGAGGCCATCTCTAATTTCGACTGGATCAACGTATGAGTCTACACCTTTTATAACTACCTGTAGACCTTTACTACTCTTCAGCTCATATGTATAAAAGTTTTTTTGCAGCTTTCAAACTCGTTTACTACTTTACGATAACTGTTTTCATCAATAAATTGAATTTTTGTTTCATCAATGTTGCCACGCTTGATTGGAATTACATAAAATGTGTTCTCACCAATAATTGAAATTAACTTCTTTATTAAGTCGCTGGAGTTTTTCTCCCGTTTTTTTTTCACTTGTTTCGCTATCTAAAATAGCAAAACGATTATGGGAATTTATTCCGTTAGAGTCCTTGTCTTTTTGTACTTTAGCCATTGGTGCAATCTGGGAAGATTTAGGGCTTCGACCTCTTTTCAGTACAGTTATGTATCTGTCCATTCCTACTTGGGTCTTAGGTTTTTCTACACTATCCATATTAGTTTTGGTAATACTGAGTTTAGAAGGGGACTAGTTTGTAGTTATTTTATTCTCATCGCTCATTAGCCTTTATTGTTTTTGTTTTATTTTTAAAGTAGCAATTCAATATGCCGTTGTAAAAAAAAAGACGAAAGAAAAAGAAAACAATATTTAACAAACAACTTTGTTGTTGTATTAAAACAGGTTTGTTTTTTTTTTTTGTTTTTTTTTTTTAAATTATTCACACAATGTATGTTTTGTGTTTTGTTAATGCGAGCTTGAAAAAAAATCGCGACAGCATTTATCAACACACAAACTAAAACTGATTTAAATAAATAAAATTCTATGGTTGGTACATATTGTTACTTGACACAGTGATTTGTCTTATATACAATAACAAAACATGAAAAAAATGATAAAACAATATAATTTTAAAATCCCCAGACGTTATTAGTCAAGGTGACCATGTATAAATATGTTCTTGTGCACTTTTTTTTAAGGAACGGAAGGTTATTAGTCAAGATAAACTACAGTAATTTGTATTCTTCACATCCAAATCCGCTGGCCCGCAATATACGAAATGAACCTGGTTGCATTCGTCTAAGAATGGGGGAGATTGCTTCTCTCGCCCGAACGTCAGAGGGATGACCCGCAAATGATAGCAGCAACCGTGAAACATTATTTTTTTGTGTAGCACTGGCTGGACTTGACATTATTTTGATTTAAGATATGAGTAATTTATTGAAGATACAATAAATAAAATATGAAAAAAAAAAAAATTGCATTATTAACAACGTTTTATTTTATTTTTTTAAATCCCAACAATATTTTCAACAAAATAATCTTAAAATGAACCCACTGTTTATAAAAAAATCATTTCAATTCTTATGCTAATCACAGTAGTTTAGTTATTTTACGGATATCTGTGTATGTGTATCAATCATATGAAGTAATCCTAAGAATAGTGCAATTTAACCATTAAATTAATTTTAAATTATGCATAAACGAAAGAAAAAATGAATGAATGAACAGTAGCATGAGCATGAGCACGAGCAACTTACAACGTATACAATAGCATCCTTTCATAAATAAGATAACAAACAATACATTTGTAAGAACATGCATTTGGTTGGGTTGTGTCTATGATTTTTCTTCAGAATATTAGTTTTTTCTGCAATATTTATATGTAGACACAAGTATAGGAGGTACATATATTTGTCGGGTATACGACTGCTATTGTTAGCTTCGCCGTTATTTCCTTAGAATCTTTTAAGATGGCTGTCAGAACATTGAGTCTAAAGTTCTTACTTTGTTACAACTATTTCCACTTACACTGCTACAACAAATAATACTAATACAGCTACATTCACCGCCATAACTTCCACTCTTATTCATAGTTATCAGACAATGGCTTGTAAAACGTTGGAATTTTACTTAACAATTCACCTTTTGTGTGTATTGTAAGGACTTTAGTTTATACGATATTTTTGACTACAATTCTCTAGAGTCGCGACCTTAAAACAACAATAATAACAAGTATTAACAACAACAAAGGTAAGCAAAACAATTAATATATATAGAGTCTTACAATCAAATAATACAAACACTTTAATAAATACTAACCCAGCAAACCATAAAAATTACACAGGGAAAATTTACTGGCTCATTTTGCGAAACTCAATTTTCCAAAGAGTAAAAAAAATAATCATTTACGAACCTAAAAATCACATAAACGCAGCCTATTTGCTACTTAACTGGGTCATCCTAAATAGCTCATAATTTATTTTAGGAATGATTATTTTCTGAATGGTTTTCATGACTCTAGAACGACCCTTGATTTTGTTTAACAAATAGTCTGTTCTGAAAATGTGTCGACTCTAAAAAAGCTCTTCAGTTATTTTAAAAAGAGTTGTTTTCTGGTAGTTTATCTCGAATTTAAAAGAATTTAAATTGACTTACAAAATGCACCATTTTCGAAATAACTTTGCACTCCAAACAAGATGGTAGTATCTTTCCGAAAAGAGCACTTGCCATTTAAAAAACTTAAATTTAGCTTTATTATTTACTAGCTGTGCCCACATACATTGTGTGCACGCTGACAATATATTGTTCGATTTTTCTGTGAAAGTAATCGACACCAAAGGTACCCATCCCTTGATATAATACTAAAATTTATATGAAATTCTAAAAAATATTGTAAAGATCTGTAAAACAATATACCTTATATATAATCTCACATACGTAACAATATTCAATCTCACAATATAAAAATACAAATTTTATTCAATTGGCTATTTGGCAGTGAGTAATTCATATTTTATTATTATTTGAAAACAGTGCCATCTATTACGCAATCGTGCTTAAAATATCCCGCTTTAAATTCATTTTGTAATTATTTTAAAACAGTGCCATCTATTGCGAAACCGTGTTTAAAATATCCTGTTTTCAATTTATATTTTATCATTATTATAAAATATCCCGCTTTCAAAAACGATGGTATGCAGTACACTTTCTCTTGAAAATAAGATATTTTTGCTGAAAAACTTATCCTATATTGGGATTAGGATACCAAGGTACCTACTCACAAATCAAATCTGATTCATAATAAAGAGCGCTTCGAAGGTACGAATTATCAATCTTGATTTCTAAATTATAGTTTGACCCATTTTTGTAGTGCTCCAAAAAAAGCTCACTAGTTGCTTCCTTTTATAAGCGTTTTTCGGTATGCTCATTCAATGTTTGGCTGGGAAGCTTGCAGCAGTTTCATGGTATGTGTACGATAACTATATACATAAACTTGCACCGTTATCAAACCATTTTAAATATCTTAAAGAAAATGCAAATTTCTTTCATTTCGTGGCTTTTACTATAAAATTTTAAAATGTTTTATCTAACATAATTTAAAGTGATGTTAAATAAATAGATTTTTATACTCGAAAAATGCCATTGAAAAATTGAGAAGTTCTTTAATTTAATTAAAAATTTGGAAAATAATTTAGTTTTGTTTCGAAAATATTTTCAAAAGATTTCTATAAGTTTCGAACTCGTCTAAAGTTCTGTTTTTATTTGTTACTTTTAAATGTAAAAATTTCCTTTGAAGTTATAAATTTTCAAAACATTCTTGTTCATTTTATTAATTTTTTTTAATGAAATAAGTTACTTTAGTCTACCTTATTTTTGATTTCCTTAATGGATTCACAGCCAACGTAGCAACATTTGTAATTTAGCCATTCAATCACAACCATCAAGTATTTAGTATTAAAATTCATAATACGCCTGCAGTAATATTGTAATTGAAGGACTCAAAAAAACATAGATTACTTGCCTGTAATCAAATTATAATTTTTATTTTTCGTTCTTAACATGCAAAACTTGGATATGGGCTATTCTTACATATAAAATATTTGTTTTTTTTTAAAGAGCGTTGCATGAAGAAAATTTTTCATCTATATTCTAAGAGTTGCAATATTGTTAAGTTGAGTGCAACAATCTGTAGTTAAGTTAGAAAAGTGAACAAAGCATTATTATAAATTTCAATTACATATTATTATTATTATCATTTTTACTCATTTGTAAGCCCCTCATAATTGAAAATTTTCCAAACATTTATTTTTAACAGCATCCATTTAAACTACTAACATGTGTAAGTGAGCGTATTCTTAAACTGCTAGAAAATTACATAACTTTCATGTATTTTAAAACAGCAACACAAGAGGACTTTATGAAAATGTGTTGTATTTTTATAAGCAAAAAATAAAAATCAACTTTGTATTGCTGCTGCACTCAACTTTTAATGTAGTTGTGTTGCGAGCCCAGGTCATTGGAGAAGTAAAAAATCTGAATGTAATGAAATGCAGTGAAATATGGAATATTTTGAAAAATTCGTTGAAAGACAGCTTTTAAGTAGTTAGAAATTTAATTAATCTTTGATTAAACATGTCGATGTTCCACAAAATTTAAAATGAAAACGCTAGGCGTATCTTGGAATGTAACGCGTGATCCATTTCCAGGTTCCCTAATTTTTAAAGAAAAAAACACAAAAAATTCAAATTTAATGGAGAATATTTATTATCATTTGAAAAAAACATTGTTTGGTATTTTTTTTTTTTGAAGATTATATCTATCAAATGTTGGCCGTTGCTACGTCGCAGATGGTCCATCCATAAAGTCCAATATTCGATGATTCCTTCGAGCATTTCGACTGGTAACTGGCGTATGATACGCGTAATGTTTTCCTCCAAGGCATGAATTGAAGCGAGTTTGTCCCCATAAACTTTAGACTTAACATATCCTCACAGGAAAAAGTCTAACGGTGTGATATCACAAGATCTTGGTAGCTAATCGACCGGTTCAAAACTTGAAAATATGTGCTCACCGAAATTTTCTCTCAATAAATCCATTGATTGATACGATGTGTGGGAAGTGGCGCCGTCTTGCTGAAAGCCGAGTTCACGTGCTTCAATTTCAGGTATCATATATTCGGTTATCATGGCATGATAACGGTCGCCCTTGACGATTATGTTCGCACCGGCATCATTTTTAAAGAATTATGGACCGATGATTCCACCGGCCCACAAACCACACCAAACCGTTGTTTTTCTGGATGAAGTAGCAGCTCTTGAATCTCTTCAGGTTGTTCTTCGTGCCAAATGTGGCAATTTTGTTTGTTTACATACAGAGCCAGAAATGAGCCTCATCGGTAAACAAAATTTGCCTCGAAAACGTCGGATCTTCTTGGAACTTTTCAAGAGTCCATAGAGGGAAGCGATATCGCTTGGAAAGGTCGAGCGGCTTCAGTTGTATGCTTTCACTTTAAGATCTCGACGTAAAATGCGCCAAGTCGTTCCATATGTTAGTTCGAGTTGCTGCGAATCGACTCTCCATGGTCTTCGTGTACACTCTCTGCTACGGCCGCTATATTTTCTTTACAGCGTGGTTTATTCGGTCGAATAATGAATGCTGGGTTTAAAATTGGTGATGGTGTTGTGAATAGTACGCTTAGTACCCCGATTAAAAAGTTCGCCAAAAATTAAAGCATTCACCCTAAAGTACAAATATAATCTCAGAAATTCCACAAACATAGTAACTTCTATTTATTTATAATATATTGAGATCTGTGATTAACTTACACTTTCGTAGAATGCACTTTATTGTCGATCAGAAGAAAAAGGTGATACTGTACCATAAATAATTTTATAAATTGCATTGTTACGCAGCACTCGTGTGTATACTATTTGAAGTCTATTAGTATTAGGATTGCTCGAGTGAGCCCTTATAGTTTTTTATTTTATTTTCTTTTCTAATCTTTTCTATTATCTTATTATATTTTCTTTACTTTTTATTTTCTGAGAGGTCCACAAAATAAATTACTATTAAAAATTTATGTTTATCAAAACAAATGCCTCATTTGTTGCTGTCTCTTTGCTTTTCGTTCGAATTCATAATCAAAACCGGTATATACCGGTATTTGTATTTAAGCATATACTGTTAAGGAAATAATTAAAATAACTCTAAGCTGAATGGCAGTATGGATATACATACGGATATTTGTTTATGTTGCGATTTACTTGTAAAAGAACTCTAAATTGAAACACAACAGAGGAAAAGTTTTTAATATAAGGCCTTCCAACTTTTGAATCGTTTCTGGTTGATTTAAATTAAATATATAAAATAAATTATTAACAAAAAATATTTTTAAGATAAAGTATTAAATATTTAATATTCCGTAGTAATAGAATTTTCGATTATAGAAGACTATTGGAGGATTCACAAGGTATCCTAACATGTCATCGTCATAATATTCTAATATTTTACACTAGTTTAAAAATATTGTTGTTGTTTTTGAAACAAAAAACGTCCTAAAGAATTACTTTCTTTCTATATTTATTGTTTTGTCATATAATTGAAGAGAAACCGGAGCCGCATGGCTTACCCGCCTTATTTGAGCCGCCTATAATGCGGTTTGCAAACTGCAAATTATATCTTTAGAAGCCTCTTATTTTTCTTTATATCAATTGACAACTGAAAATAGTACAATAAAATATGAGGGGTTGTTCACAACAGCCATATTTTTCCATGTTATTATTTTAAAAATATGACTATGGCAAAAAATTAACTTTAATAAATCCAAAATATATAAGAACCAGTTTCCATAAATATTATTGTTTGACACTATAATTACTTAAGTTTATTTTCAAAGTTTGGTTGGGCATCACAGAAGTCATAGCATAAAGGCAAGCATTGTACACCCAATTCTGTTTTTACACGGTCTTTTTTTTACACGGTTTTGATTTAACATAAAAAAATTATTTTTTTTCCACGATTTTATTCCATTTAGCACGATTCAAAATCATTTGGGCTTAGATTTTATTTGTAAAATTTAAGTTTTTTATATAAAAAATTTAAAGGAATTCCTTTTTTGTGCATACAAGCATTTTTACTTGTTAGAACAATCGAAATGTGTTAATATTTTGTGAACTATCACTGCATCTATACAAGAAGACGATGAAAATTACAAATAAAAAACTACAACGTAAAGCCATTTGTTTAGAAAACAAAATTAAAATTTTAGATCGCCTTCGAAATGGAGAAAGCTCAACATTTCTTGGCAAAATGTTCGGTTTAAACGAAGCTAAGTAAGAACTATAAAAAAAAAATTAAAATTCAATTAGGCAATCGTTTATTTCTGGAACGAAACCATCTGTTAAGTCTTCATCATACACTTAAGATGCAAATAAACGGTGCAAATACACATTATACGTACATGCACATAAACATGATATCTTGTTCTTAAAAAATGTCTCATTTTTCACTAATTTTAATAGGTTTTAGAGAAAAGGAACCAATCACCTATTTTTTTATATGATTAATGTCTTTTTTTACACGGATTTTTCTAGAACCAATCTACCGTTTAAAAACAGAATTAGGTGTATACGAGTACATACAATCAATATCTAATGAGCCTCACTTCAGTGGTTTTAATACATGAATGCTTTGTACCCACTGATCAAATTTCACCTCTATCATCAGTGTTATCAGCTTGATCATTATAGGCGTAAAGAAAATCTCATCAAACAAGTCTTGACTTGCTGGTAGAGTTTAAATGACATAATAATAGCTCTGTGAGGAATATTATTTCAAGCTCTTAATACACAATGACCATCAGATATATGAATAAGTACCCAATTTCAGTATAATCGAGCTGTGTAAGCTCTGTTGCAGTGTTAAAAATAAAAATATGTTTAAGACATGTAGCTCATTTTCTTAAAGTGGTGCGTTTAAAGCCTCTTGGAATATAAAATAAATTTACTGAAAGACCACTAAAATAATTTACATCCTGCAGCCCTTTATATACTTTATTTTTGCTAGCGGGTATAAAAATAATAAAATAATCAAATATTGAAACTCTTTTCATCTTGCAGCTAAAATGGATTCTTTTGACAGAAAATTCACCTTCAAAAGGCACACAAGCCATATACACGTTTTATATGTCCTTTTCTTCTTTTGTTGCTTTTTGTGTCATGCATCTTTTATCACAGCGCAATTTTCAAAGAACCATTATTGTGAAATCTTAAAACCTTCTTTTTATAGATTTTTATTTTATGTTGTTTTTTTGCTTGTTTGCTTTATTCTAATTTTTATTGTATTCCTTTTTGCATTTATGCATATTCTGCAGATATCAATATTTTGCATACATGCAAGCACTAATGTTTACTAGCAAGGTTATGCAATTAATCGGTTTCCTTTTTTAATCGGCAAGACAAGAAAATATTTATTCGGAAATGCAATTTAAAGAGTTAATAGACGAATAAACCAAGTATAAGGGGCGAGCCATTTCGAGGTTCCCTACTTTTTTAAAGAAAAAAAAACGCAGAAAATTCAAATTTAATGGAGAATATTTATTATCATTTAACAGAACATTCTTTGATGGCCTATCCGTCGCGTCCAATTTTCGCCGACTCGTTCGAGAATTTCGACTGGTAAGTGGCGAATGATACGCGTGATGTTTTCCTCCACGGCCTGAATCGAAGCGGGTTATTCCGCATAAATTTTAGACTTTACATATCGCCACAGGGAAAAGTCTAACGGTGTGATATCATACGATCTTGGTGAAATTATGTGCTCCCCGAAATGTTCTCTCAATAAATCCATTGACTGACGAGATGTGTGGGAAGTGGCGCCGTCTTGCTAAAACCAAATGTCGCCGAGATCACGAGCTTCAATTTCAGACATCAAATAGTCGGTTATCATGACACGATAACCGTCGCCATTGACGGTTACGTTCGCACCGCCATCAGTTTTAGAGAAAAATGGACCGATGATTCCACGGGCTCACAATCCCCACCCGGTGTTTTTTCTGGATGAAGTGGCAGCTCTTGAATCTCTTCAGGTTACTCTTCGTCCCAAATGCGGCAATTTTGTTTGTTTACATACCCATTGAGCCAGCAATGGGCCTCATCGCTAAACAAAAATTGCCTCGAAAACGTCGGATCTTCTTGGAACTTTTCAAGAGCCCATAGAGCGAAGCGATTCAGTCAAGGTAAGTTTTTCAATTATGAAATGTCAAACAATACTAAAAAAAATAACATGACAGCATGACACGACTCACATGTGATCTTTCAAGAAAAGGCTATTGAAAAAAGTATCTCTATTTTAATCACTATACATGATTAAACAGGAGAGGGAGCCTCAACAATTAGCATAATTAGCATAATATTAATTACTTAATATTATGCTAATTACCAAATTACCCATAACATTTTATAATAGAAATTCAATTTATTTGTTGGGGGAAAAGAACTAGTTCCTATACGTATTTCACTGGTTGCTCAGGCCAGATCATCAGGAAACCCTTTTCCCAATTTTAAAATTTCTAAATGTTGACAATGATAAAGGGTTGGTTATCCAATTGTTGCTTTGAGGGATAAAACTTGAGGTCGATTATTCCATCTTTTTTGCAAGTTTTGGATAAATTGAAATTGGCTTCTATATGCTTTGTTCTCGCACTGAATTTTGTTGAGGTGACAATTTGAATATGCCTTTGAATGTCTGATACATTGGGATAGGTTTCTTTGTAGATATATTCATATCATTCATTAATTGCAGCAACCACGAAAGTTATTGTCCAGCATATGATGCAGCGCAGCAATAAATTCGGCTGCAATCGAAGATAAAGCTGTAGTTGATTGCTTCTTTGGCGACCATGATATGATTTTCAAACCTAATAAAAATATATGACCACTAGTTAATTTCCGATCCCTATCACCTGATGCCTTGGATTTATTTCAAGTTTTAAACTGAATTGTATATACATTACTGTACAATGGAATTTTGCAACCTAAGCTAAGTGTAAAGCTTCTGCCTATCCAGTCAATTTGCATGTATTGCATTCAATCTCGTTTGTGTTAACTTTGTTTATTTTTTTACCGATTTAAAGGTACTGCATACTTTAAGGCATTATTATTTTTAAAAGTGGGATATTTTAAACAATGTTGGGCAACAGATGTCGCTGTTTTAAAATAATGACAAAATATTAATTACTTAGTGCCAAACAGCCAATTGAATAACATTTGCATTTTTACTTTGGAATTACAATGTTATTAAAATTGCTTAAACACCTTTTGCAGAGCTTCACAATAATTTTTAGAATTTTTTATAAATTTTAGAATTTTATCCAGAGATGGGCACCTTTATAAAAAGTAAATACATAAAGCAAAATCGAGCAAAATATTGTCAGGACGTACATGACGTGGCGAGCAAAGCTAGTATCGAATAAAATTACTGTTAAGAGCGGAACTTATACCAACACGTTGACCCGTTCTCCTGCTCGACTCTGAGATTTATACCATCATCAACAGCTACACACCAATGATAAAACATTTTTTTTAAATCTTAGATTGTATGTGAGTAAATTTCGCAGAGTTATGATGAATTGACTGCCAAGATTTTAGTAGTCTTCATTGTGTGTTTCGCTATATTAAAGGTAGCGCTATGGTATTCTATTTGACACAATCCTCTATTTACAATTTTTCGAAGGTTCTTAGAAGTTTAAAATTAATTTAATCTTAACATTACCCAGGTCATCGCACCACTGAACGAAGACGCAGAGGACAAGTAAACGATGCCATATTTCACACACAATGGCATACGGAGGCTTTTAATACTAAAAAGGGAAATATGTATATCACATACAGCTTGTCAGTATACCATTTTTTTAAATAGTAAAAAATATATATGTACACCCAGAGAAAAAATGGCACCATGCGTGTACAAAATTACCACATACGGTGTCGAAAGTGTTTTGACCACGTTTGTACTCAAATTGTACATGAACGGTCTCATTGCGACAACGAAATACTGACAACGAAGGATTGCTAAATTGACAACGAACGTGTACACTTTGATACCGTTTTGTTTTCGAAGTGATACCATGCAGTTCAATATCGTTGTCCATATCGTTGTCGATTTGTACATAAATGTTCATTCCTTAACAAATTCATCATAATTTTTATATACAAATTTTATTCACAAAGAAACGGTAAATTGATAAAATCATTAACTAGTGATCTTTGCTTAAAATGTCCTTAATAATAACACCAACTATGTAATATCTGTGATCACAGGTATTTTTTTTAAACAACAAACAAACCACGTTTTTATTTTTCCTTACTGTCCTTCTACAATTGGATGGTTTTTTGCCATCACTGAATGCAGAGGTAAGGTGTGATGAAAAGCATACACAAGTTAATTTTGTTTTCGATTCTCTTGCGAGGTAAGGTGTGATGCTTTTCATCACACCTTACGTCTGCATTCAGTGATGGCAAAAAACCATCCAATTGTAGAAGGACAGTAAGGAAAAATAAAAACATGGTTTGTTTGTTGGTGTTTTGTTGAAGCTTTAATATGCTGTAATATTATTCTATTAACATGCATAATTCTCATTGTGTTTTGTAGAACTTTATTACTTATAGCGTATTTTTGGCTTCTCAAAAATTAGGAAAAAGGTTTCCTGATGATCTGGCCTGAGCAACCAGTGACATACGTATAGGGACTAGCTCTTTCCCCCAACAAATAAATTGAATTTTTATTATAAAACGTTATAGGTAATTAAAATAATAAATTAATTATTTAGGCTTAAGTTCTTAATTATAAAGAGATAAAGAAAATTTAGATACCAGCAAAGCAGAATGCATTTTCTAGACAGCTACGTCCGTCATCTGTACTCTTTGTATCAATCTATCTGGTAGTTTCCTTTGTTATTAATTTTCTATTTAAACAATCAAAGAAATAGAATCTGAGAAATTTTTAATTTTACATTATATTTCATAGAAGATAGAGCTGTTTTGAAATTGTTTTACACTTGTAAACTCTATTTCTTTTTTATATTATACTACCAAGCAAACATTTTTCTTTTTATTTTAATTCTCTTCATATATTTTCTTTTATTTGAAAATGGTATATATCTGTCTTGCTATTAGTTAATTGGTTAGCAATTAACAACAATTAGATATTTTTATTTTACAAATGTATATTTTGATTATTAACACAATAGTGTTGAATTTAACAATGTCAAAGCCGTGCCCGCTCTGTGAAATTTCATGAATTTTACTTGAACTATTTTGAATTAATAAATTAATTATTTAGGCTTAAGTTCTTAATTATAAAGAGATAAAGAAAAAATAGATACCAGCAAAGCAGAATGCATTTTGTTGTTAATAAAAAATGATCGGTTTTAAATTATTCGAACGGTTCACCGAATAAAATTATTCGGTTAACAATTAAACGTGAAATACACGGGTTAAATATCTTTGTAAAGATGTGTATTAATGTGTGTGACATCCCAGGAAACCAATACATAAGCGAAATGTAAATGAATTGGAGAATAAGCTTATCATCAAAAATTGTTTACATCTTTTTATAAGCGTTCTTATGCTATAGTATACTTCGGCTGAATAACAATTTGACAAATACGATTGCAACTGATTTATGCTCGGGATATCTATATGATATCCCATTATAAAGCTCTCATTCTTCTTGTTTTCTTTGATAAGTGCAGTTTCGTAAAGTGAAGTTGAGTGGTGTTTTAATTTGTTACGTATTTCACATCGTCATATTAATCTTATTTGTCAAGCTGTTATCAAGACGAAGTATATAACAAGTGTTTTAGGGTAAGCTTTTGCTCATTTATATTATGCTTATGATTTGGTTTGTTGGGTAAGACCAATTGTGTGAGCGCGTTTATGTGTTAGTGAGCATTCTAGCTACACACTTTAATGCATTTAACATACAGATGATGTCTTTTTATTGTGTGCCTTGTATTTGTTATTGCTTCTGTATTGTTGTACAATAGAATTCAATGCATTTTATTTTTCGTTCACTTGTATTGAGGAAGAGCAACAACTACAAAAGCAAATCATATTAAGCTTTTATGCAGTATAAAGTAAGTATTTGTTGTGTATTACGTAGCGAAGATTCAATTATACCCGCCTTCGCTTAAATAAAAAGCCTTTTGTAAAATGATATGGCTGATTCATTTACAACACTTTAGACACATGCAACATCGCACACCTAAACACACGCTTTGTCATACTACATCTCAATCGCTAGTAGTACTCGTATCGTATAGAAATTAAATTTTGTAAAATATTTTTTATTGAAGCATTTGGAAAGTAAGTGGAAATTTTCAAAAGATATTGATTTTTATTTATAACAAACGAAAAATAAATTAAAGAATTAACAAAGAATGCATTTTAATTATGTGAGCAGGAGTTTCGAATCAAACAGGAATCTTTAAGTGGAATCATATCGCTCCGTTAATGCAACGTAGTAAAACTTCGCAAATTGATGTTGAAATTTTTAATATATGTTCACATGGAAAAATTTGTTGTACCAATTAAAGGTTTGTTTAAAATAGAACTAAGAAATTTTTTAATTAAACAAATAATTGAATCACATAATTATTTAATTATTAAATTATATATTTCTCAAAAACGCATAATTCCTTTTTTTTAATTTATTATTTATTATTATTATTTATTGGCAAAGCATATCTATACAGCATATAGCTATTTCACTGGTGCTTACCCAGATCGTCAGTGGACTTTTTTAAATTTTCCGAATAAAAACCCAGATTCTTATGCCCAAAATTGAATAAACCAAATGAGAAGTTTATTAAGTCTAGAAAGCAAGAAAAAATCAAAATTTCTAAACAAAAAAACATAGTAACCATTTTAGATTTAAAAATTAAAAACTTTTCTTTTCTTTCTATGCGTTTTTTGAGAAATAAATAATGTTATTTAAAAATTCCAAATATAATTTTTTAAATTTAATTATTAAATTAAATTGTAATCTGAAACCAACTAAAATCTTTAATTTGTGAAAATGTTCTTTTTTTCTGTGTACTGAGTGAATAAAAAATATTTCTTAAGATTGAGTTTTTATTTACAAGCAAAGAAGGTAAAATGGAACACTTTATTCTCAATTTTTTAAATATTTATATTTTGTAAGATATGACAATGTTGCAAAAAACGAGCGATGTATACATGCACTAATGTAAATATATTATGATAAAAATAAATAAAATTGCTTGTATTAAAACAATTATTTCGCTATATATCTAGAGAAGAACTGTCATAGTGGCGACACTCTCTAAATTTTATAGATAAATACAATTTAAACCTTATTTTTTAAATCATATTTAAACGAACAAAGCTGTTTAAGAGCTATTAACTTTGCATTACACAAACGGAATAGTTGTAAGTAATAATAAAAAGAAACCTTAAGCTATGCTTGATTCTAATTCAAAGAAATGTGGTGTTGATACTATGGACCAAATGTTGAGAACTTACACCTGCAAACTTGCAACAAAACGGTGGCTATTGGCACTGTTCTACAATATGATTGATATCGCTGCTCTAGCATTATTTGTAGTATACGATGAACTGAATGCTAACATTGTATCAGATAAATGACTTTCATTTAAAAAAAAAAAATTAACAAAGCAGCAAGTCATGTGTAATATACATGAATGGGTCACCAATACCCGAATTACTATTTATGCAAACATACTCATGGTTATGGAGTCACTCGGAGTTGTGGTAAGTTGTTACGGGAAAAAATGTATTAATTTAATGTAATAATTTTTTATCTATTATTTTGAAGACTAAGCAACCAACACATGAAGCTGCCATGTCACCAATATAACCGCGCTGTTCTCGATACTACCCCTTGCTCTTTCCGATTATGTTCAAAATTAATACAGCTCTTCATCTTCATATACCAAAGGCACATACTGAATTTCATTTTTATATGGCAAACAGTATGACCTATACAAGCTTCAGAAAAATAGTGGCATACACACCCAACCAAGCACCCACCAACCCACAGACATCATCGCGAAAATACCCAACATGGATTCAGAAGACCTTAAAACTTTTAAAACCGTCGGAATGCCGACCTCGATTTTTTTCACGATTACTATACTTTACCTTATCCTACGTATGGTAAAATAATTACCTTATACTGCGTATGGTAAAGTAAAAATCTCAAACTCGATAAAATAATATGTGAGGTCAAGAGAGACCTTGTTGGTTGTTGACCGTTGAAAAAATTGCTGGTTATCGGAGAGTTAATATATTTTAAAAAGATTTTTTTTTTCATTTTTTTTTTCATTTAAAATCTCTATAAAAACGAAACTAGCAATACATTAAAATAAAAAAATTTGCACAATTTGGAAGAGAAATATTTAGGATAAGCAATCAAAAATCATTCAAAAATCTGCATTTAAATACTTAAAAGGTATTAAAACAAAAAATAAACCATTTTTCCATCCCACAGCTTAAATTTTGCAGCCATTTGTGACTGTAACGGTACTTCAATGGAGGGTTATTGTTTGTGAATTTTTCTGTATTCTACTTATGGTAATGTCTGGCGTTGAATATTCAGTCTAATTTTTTTACTTGAAGTGTCAGTTTTAAAAAATTCGAATTGGTCCGCGCACATCGATAAAACAACGGGAATTGGTCTTAAACCTTTTCAAAAACGGCCACTCACAGCGAAAAATAGCAGAAATAGTTAACATAAATGCTTCCACAGTGCAAAAAATCATCGAGCGCTTTATTCATGAAAATAGGGTCCATAACAAAGGCAGAAATGCACCAAATAAAATTTTCACTGAACACGACGAGCGATATATTTTAAGAAAAATAAAGGCGAATCCAAAGGTTTCAGCTCCAAAACTGACTGCCGAAGTAGAAGCTGACCTGGGAAAGCAATGTTGCGTCGAAACTGTTCACCGTGTATTGCGCCAACATGATTTTCATGGCCGAGTAGCACGTAAGAAACCTTTTATTAACCCGAAAAACAAACTTTGCAGATTAAATTTCGCCAAAGAACATTCTAACAAGAATTCAGAATTTTGGAATTCGGTTATCTTCGCCGACGAATCAAAATTTAACATAATAATAATGGACATTTAACATTTATTGAAACAACAATGGACAAATGTAGGTACCTTGAGATCCTAAAGGATAATTAATTGGAGAGTGCAGAGAAATTGGGTATAAAATCAAATTTTAGATATTACCAGGATAACGACCCAAAGCACAAATCAGGTATTGTCCAAACTTGGTTAATATATAACTGTCCACATTTAATGACACCTCCACCACAGTCGCCCGACCTTAACGTTATAGAAAACTTATGGTCAATATTAGAAATTAACATAAGGAAACACAAAATTTCAAACAAAAATGTTTTGAAGGAAGCGATGAAGATGGAGTGGTAAAATATGTTGCCCAGTGTTACACAAAAACTGGTTGCATCTATGCCAAACCGCCTCAAATCTGTCATAGACAATAAAGGGTACCACACGAAATATTAAATAATTTAATTACCGTTCCTAAACTTGATATATGCAAAATCATAAGTGTCTGCATAAAATAAGCTGTGACATGAAAATTTGTAGTATTTTTTGTTTTTTTTAGTTTTAAAATTATTGAACAAAGATTTTTGCAATAAATGATATTTTTTATTTAAACCAGAATATTTTCTATTGAATGACGCCTAGTTCTTTTTTAGATTCCTGCTAGTTTTGATTTTATAGAGCATTGAAAAGAAAAAAAAACTACTGCATAAAATAAGCTGTGATCCACTGTATGTATAATTTTAATTATATTTACAGATTTGTAATTTTATTTACTTTTAATAAATAAACGTAATGGAGTTTCAAAGCGCAGAAAAACTTTGGTATTCTAGTAACTTTGGCTCTATTTTCTATTTGCTTTTACGATTGTTAATACCACATAAAATATATAATTCATAATAGCGCCCTTCCAGTAACGATATCAGATAAAAAATTCTGTTATAATATTGTGTGTTCTTTTTGCGCTTTTTGAGGGCAATTGATACTTTAAAACTTAAATAAATTTACAATATTAACACATCATAAAGTTCATAAATTTTTATGGTTTTGATTTGATTAAAAAAAAAAAAACGAACACTTTTGTATTAAGTTTTGTTTATTTAACTTGGGTGTTTGTTTATTTTTTGTGAATATTTCTTATTATTTACATTTTAATTTCTATTTGAAGTTTTTTTTTGTGTACTTTTGAAACAATAAAAACAATAAAAAATTACAGCAGCAAAAAGAACATCACATCAAATGGCTTGAAAATTTTCTGTTTTTTGATGCCAGTGAATATTGAAGAATTTTTATTTATACCCGGAAAAATAATAAATTGTAATAAAAAAATAATAAAACAGCGATTAGAAATAATAAAACAACCTCCATCGACATAACACCCCCTGTTTATTCTCAAGAAACTTAAGCTTTATACCGAATACTAAAAAAGGTAAGACGTCCTTGTACACAATCTTGTGCTCAACAAACATATTGTTTGATTTTATATAAATACTAGATGTTGAGGGGTTTCTTTCAGTTATTTTAACATTTATTGCTTTTTTTCTTTGGTTTCTTTTTGTGCTTCATTCACTTGTTGTTTGTCTTGCTTAAGGTTGCAGAAAGTAGGTTGATTCATTTCTTTTATTTCATTTAGATGGTTTTGGGATTTAGAATAATTTCAAATTCAATTTTCAACAATGGCACGCAAAGGACCCACTTAAATCTTTGTTTTTTTTGTGCAAATAAGAACTCCCTAAAACGTTTATATTCATAAACGAGTAAATAAAACACACAAACAAATAAACAAACAAAAAAAAAAACACAAAATTAGAAAGAAAAAAAAAATGAACCTTAAAGGGATCTTGTTAAGAAAAATTCTGTGGTTTACGTCCTCTTACAAGCAGCTTCTTAAGTAATTTTTCCTTATGTATTTTCGGCTTACTTGCAAGCGTAATTGTGTTTGTATGTGTGAGGCCATATGTAAAGAGTAAACTGTAGTTATTTGTGTTTGCAAAGATTTTTGAATGTGTGAACTTTGTTAAGTACACTTTATCAATTTCTTTCTACTGCACCCGTATGTATTGGATTAGTTGGTTGGAAAATATCCTTTTTCTTTTAGGTTTAAAGCATTTTCTAGGATTTTGTTAGGAAAACTTTAGAAAATCTTTCGAAAAAAAATCTAAAAAATATATAAAATAGGGTGACCATTTGTTAGTTTGTCTAAGAATATTTTAGTGTCAATATCACTTAACAACCAACCTCAAGAAAACCGTTCTATTGTAGTTTATCCTTTAAAGAAATTTCCAATACGAAAATTTTGAAATTTGTAAAAATTTATATCAAGTAGAAAATCTCAAACTCCATATAAATAAAAGACAAGTGGATTATAGTTTCCTAGGAATTATGTAATTTAATTGGGAGATATTTAATAAAATTATTTAAAATTTAATCTACATTTATTTAATCAATATTAATTAATTAATTAAAAAAATAATTTTTTTTTATAATATAAATTTAAGTATTTTCTTTTAAGCTTTAGGTCTTTAAATAATTTTATTTTTATTTTTTCGATATTTCGCTACTCCTTTGTGTAGCATCATCAGGAAAAATTAACAAATTAACGTTATGAAAATTACAATTAATAATTTTAATTTTTTTAATTACAATTAATAATTTTAATTTTCATAACGTTAATTTGTTAATTTTTCCTGATGATGCTACACAAAGGAGTAGCGAAATATCGAAAAAATAAAAATAAAATTATTTAAAGACCTAAAGCTTAAAAGAAAATACTTAAATTTATATTAATAAAAAGGTCAAATAAACTATATAAAATAAAATAAAAAGTGAGCATGTAACTTTTTTTTATAATTTATGAACTTTGTAGATTTTGTATATATACATATGTATATTATTGATTAAAAAGACACAGATATGTAAACATATCTACTTAAAAGAAGATATATCAAATAAATTACATTTCAGATATATCCAAAGACTATTTATCCTCGCACAAGCACTCAGAACAATGTATTGTGACGAAACTAGAAAATATGTTTAAGGGAAGGATAATAGTGAAAAATCGATCGTCTGATAATATTTTCATATTAAAAGCGACAGGAAAGACCTCTGCATGGAGGTTATTCTATATACGAAGTCTTCGGCTCCCTGTAATACATAGAACGATCCAAATAGCAAAACGTTAAAATAGCAAAAACCTATAGTGTAATTCCAAGTCAAATCAACCAAAAAAAAAATGTTTTCAAATTTACCACTCTCTATTTTATTGAAACTTTTGTTATTTAAATTCGTTGACTCCCTGAATCCAAATATGATTTTAAAAAATTCTATCTTTTACAGTTTTTCCGCTATACAGTTATCAAAATTGAAAAATTTCACTTTTTTGCATATGCGCTCGAGGATTAAATATATTCTAAATCCAGTTCTGTAAATCCTAGAAAGTTGAGTAATAGCTCATTTTAAAGGGTATTTCATACGCTTTAATTTGGTATCAATGATGAATCATGAAATTTTTTAACAAATTTTTTTCTGGTATTTAAAAAAAGATTTATTAAAATTTTTGAGATAGTGTATTTTTTTTTTTTTTTAATTTACATATATTTTTTAACGTGGCTTAATGAGTACGCCTTAAAAATTTTAGAGTGGGACCATGGTGGAATCAGAAGTTATGTTATTTGATCCCACCATGGTCCCACTCTGAAATTTTTATAGCGTACTCATTAAGCCACGTTAAAAAACATATGTAAATTTAAAAAAAAAATAAAAAAAATTAAAAGACACTATCACAAAGATTTTAAGAAAACTTTTTTTTAAATATCAGAAAAAAAATTGTTAAAAACTTTCATGATTCATGATTGATACCAAATTAAAGCGTATGAAATACCCTTTAAAATGAGCTATTACCCAACTTTCTAGGACTTCTAGAACTGGTTTTAGAATATATTGAATCCTCGAGCGAATATCGTCGCGTTTCTTCTTAAAGCACGTAAGCGGCAATTTTTCGAAATTGACTTTTTTGGTTTTTATGGTAGAAAATAACATTTGCCACCAAACTGCATTCTCATCTTAACAAGTTTGAATGAAAAATAAATAAATCCATTTCCAAACCTCGTAAGTCCCATACAAATGACGTAAGCGACAGCTTTGGCTACAGTTAATTGTAAGTAAAAAATTAAAAAAACAAAAGTTTCTTTTCCCTTTAGAGAGTCGCGCAGCCATGTTTTGCAAAAAAAATTGTTTTGAAACCCATATTAAAGAAGTTATTGAATTTTTTTCTTTTTCTGAAAAACGATTTCTTGGCACTTACATGGTATAAGAATAAACGCGACGATATGCAAAAAAGCGACATTTTTCAATTTTGATAACTGTGTAGCGGAAAAACTGTAAGAGATAAATCATATTTGGGTTCAGGGAGTCAAAGAATATAAATAAAAAAAATTTCAGTAAAATCTGAAGTAGTCATTTTGAGTGCCTTGTTGATTTGACGTGGAATTACACTATAAATGAAAATATATTTATTGTAATGCATTATACCTCACATACGAGTACTTTTAACAGGAAACCAGCAATTTACCTGTACAACACCATGTAAATAAACACCACCCTAATGAACAATTACCTAACCCCATTACTATTTATACTAAAACAGCTAATACTATCACTCGAGTACTATTTTAAACGCGGCTTGACTATGATGTCTTCACATCTAAAGCGCTCGCTTAACGGTCTTCACCGAAAGGTATGATAACAAAATATATTTATGTTTATAAAAAATGTAAAATAGTTTATTTAATGTTCTTTATGAAACGCTAGAAATTTTAATGTTGCAAAACTTATTTTTTTCAATAAACTCATAGACAACAGCATGCTACCGACTACAATCTATCAAAACTAAAATTGTACAAAATTAATTTGTGTATACATTTCATTACACCTTATTTCTGCATTTAGTGATGGCAAAAAAGCCATCCAATAGAAGGTAGAAGGACAGTAAGGAAAAATAAAAACGTGGTTTGTTTGGTGGTGGCTTGTTGAAGCTTTATTATTCTGTAATATTATTCTATTAACGTATATACTTCTCACTGTGTCTCTCATTGGCTTCTCTAAAATTAGGGAAAAGGTTGCCTGATGATCTGGCCTGAGCAACCAGTGAACAAATAAATTGCATTTTTATTATAAAACGTTATGGGTAATTAGCATAATATTAAATAAAAATTTCCTGTGGTTGTTATTGTTGTCACATTGCGATTACCTAGTATTCTATTCGTCTTGGTTTTTTTATTTTTATAAAAATAAAATATGTTTTCCTACAACAACGTCAGAGTTTACGAATTAGGTGTCGTCTTCAATAATTAATTAGCTGACTACTCGGAGACAATTGTAGCCCAGTTTTGTAGTCGTGTAGGATTATTATGAAAAATATTAACAATATAAAATATGTTTTTGTCATTAAATGAAGATAAAGAGAAGAACCAAATGTATTTAGTTGAACGCCTTGGACATGGTACTGGATTTAACGCCAAGAACATTAAGAGCCTCCGATATCTTATACAACATTTAGTCTGACCATCAGTAAAAGCAATTCAAATCGTTTGAGCCCAATTAGCGATATTATTTAAAATAATGAGAAATACTTTCTAACCATATTATTATTTTTTCTATTCTTTGAAAAGGAAATTACTTTATCTATACATATAATAAAACAGTAACTCATTTCCAGTCTGTCTGTCTACGTTCGCATCACGTAAAATCTACTGCATGGTTTTTAACCAAATTTTGTGAAAAGGTACCTGATATCCTAATTCAAATACAGGATACTTTTTTTCCGCAAAATTATCTTATTTCTAAGAGAAAGTGGAGAAAAACAATGAAAGTACGCAATTTAACCGATTTAAAGGTGCTGCATATTTTAAGGCGCCTTTTAGTATTTATTAAACGCGGTTGCAAAACAGATGGCGCTGTTTTAAAATAGTGGCAGAATATAAATTAAAAGCGGCATATTTTTAACACGGTTGCGCAACAGATGGCGCTGTTCTAATATAATGATAAATTATGAAATACTTACTGCCAAATAGCCAATTAAATAAAATTTATATTTGCACTTTGTGGAATTAAATTGTAATTAAAATATTTTAACCACCTTTTACCGAGCTTTACAATAATTTTTAGAATTTTATCCAGGAATGGATACCTTTATATAAAGTAAATACGTGAAGCACTATAAAAGTAAGAGTCTAAAAATTTAATGTGGATTGCTTTCAAAGCATACTCGAACGAAATATTGTCAGAACGCACACCACGTGTTTGGGCACAGCTAGTAATTAAATATATTCTTAACTCCCTTTTTATTTAGTGACCATTTTTTTCGAATTTTTAAGCCAGCATCCAATCGGGGAAGAATGCGATTTTGGTTCTTGTTGAAATGTCGTTTCTTTGTTGAAATTTAAAATTTTTAATGAATTAATAATTAAGCAGGCTTTTGTTCTTTATTATAAAGAGGTAATTAAAAATTGGACACTAGTAGAATGTAATGCATTTTTCGTATCGCTGCATCCATCTTCAGCATTCTACGTATCTATCTACAAGTTAGTTTCAATTGTAATCATTTTTCTGTTTTAACAACTTTAACAGAATAATTATTTTTTTTTTTAAAGAAAAAAAAATGCCTTTTTTAAATTATGTTTCTTTATAATATATTATTTTCTATTATGGCTGCTATTATTATTTTCTATTAATAACATATATATTTACATATATTTTGTTTCACAAAATTATAACAACTATACAGCAACTATATTATTCCTAATATGGTCTCCCTTTTTCTGCTAATGTCTGCCCAAATGAAATCATATGCAAAATCCTATATAATATTTTCTAAAAAATAAAATATTTTGTTTAAACAAATTTGCTCAGCCGAAAACTGCTTAGAGAAAAGAGCACTGAACTCTTTACCCAGCATGTAAGCAGCAGCATCAAATATGTAAAAAGAAATCTGTTATAACGATAAAATGAATGCTTTTGCATTAAATAATAAACCTAAGTCTATTGTTAAAATATAAAATTTAGAAGACTCCGAATTCTTAACACTTTTTATAGTTGGCATTTTGTAGAAAATTTCGTTTACTTTAACAAAGAAGCCATCACAAGATAAAAATAATGAAAATAACGAGGAATAAAAATTACTATGCAAACAAGTTTAATCTAAATTTCTCTATATCAAGTCGAAAGCGTAAGGAAAAAAACTTTTAATACCCTGGAATGTATGACAATACAATAGATTCAACTTCGGTTTAACTCCCTGACTAGGTTAATCAGGATTTATCCCTAAGTTTTATTTTATATTCACTCGAGGATGGAGGCGTGCTATATTTTATAAAAATAATTTAAAAAATATATATTGGAATATATGTATATGTTATATATTAATTTTACCCTACACGGTTCAAACAATAATTTTTTCCTTTTCATATTAGAGACGAATCAATACATAACTTCCAAAAAGCGGCTGCGGGGTCACAATGAGCACAAGATCGGGCAGCCTTGAGGATAAAACGGAGTCTGAAGGATTTTTACGCCTTTCGATTCGGCAAAAAAAAATTTCAAAACACAATATATAAATATAAATACTGAAGCCCTGCATGGGCACACAAAACAAAGCTCATAAGACGCTCATTATAATATTTCATTGAATTCATGTCTTTTCATTACACACGACTAAGGATGAGTGGACAACTATAAACAGCGAAGATCAGAATGCTAAATGCGATGAGCTTGGAGTGTTTCCATAACCAAGTTTGAAAAGGTACGGGCAAATGTTGAATATAATAACAATGAGTTCAAGCAGTTTTATGTTTTGAGCGTGACACGAACACGGTTCGAGTGCACAAATAAAAACATTGAAGTTTTGTGATAACGCTATCTACGTTCAAGCAAAACGCACAGAGCTTTATCCAAAAGTTCTACACAGCTACTAAACAAAACAATTTGAGTGTTGCGAAGATGAGATGAGTTAAGACGGCGCTTACTAGTATACAAAGTTCGTTTTACTCGGTCAGCTCATTGCGTTTATTATTAGAACCTGCTAATAGTTGGTACGAGTAGGCATGTATTCAGTAAATTTGTTTGTGTTCGAGTATGACCTGTTACTTATAATCTTATCAGCAGACCCATTAGATAAGCTTCCTTATTCAACTGTTTAATATACACAAATGTATGTCATATAAATTCGATAATTTAATTCACATTTCTAAAAAATCTAAATCACAACTTTGACCGATTGATTTAAGAAAATCGGGCAATTGGGTAAGATCGTTGCAGATGAACAGAAAGAGCTTTTTATTTAGTTAACTTGTACAGATGTTCTTTAAATTTTTACATAAACCTGACATTTGCAGGTTTAATGGAACCAGGGCCATTGGATTTTTATACTTTATTGCCATACAATTATAATGATGCGTGTATATTCGTATATGTCAATTACCAACCTTTTTTTTTGATATTGTATTACATTCGGAATTGCCCTTCATTAAAAATTATAAAACTCATTTTGTTAATTTTGAAAGTGGTTTAAGTATACTTATTGTCACAAAAATATATTTCCGGTCTCATAATAAATTCTGAGTGCCTACTATACTCGGAACCAAAAGGCAAGCAATCCGTGACCAACTACTTCCAGCGTCTGTTCCCCATTTTAGGGGTGGCTAGAAGCGGTCGTCAGATCCTGTTAATAAAGCTTTTACGCTAGCCTTCCCGGAGGACATGTTGGCAGCCCCAGTTCCTGGATCGGGTGCAGGGGCCCAGTCAGCTATACATCTTATGAGGTTTAGGTCCCCATTAGTTTCGTTACCGAAACCTCATAAGACCCTATGCTTCTTATAGGAAGAAGAGTAACTAATAACTATACATATAAAAAAAAAGTAGCTAATTTCCTGTCTGCCTGTCATTCCGTCTGTGTTCGCATCACGCAAAAACTACTAGATGTATATTAACAAAATTTTGTGAAGAGGTGTCTTAGTATCCTGATTCCAATATAGGATACTTTTTTTCTAAAGATATCTTATTTCCAAGAGAAAGTGGAGAAAAGGCAGTGAAAGTACTCCAATTTTTTTAACGATTTAAAGGTACTGCATACTTTAAGGTATCTTTCATTTTTAAAAGCGGGATAGTATAAACACGGTTGCGCAACAGATGGCGGTGTTTTAAAATAATGACAAGATATTAATTAGTTGCTGCCAAATAGCCAACTGGATAGAATTTGGTTTTGATTTATATTTGTACTTTGTGGAATTACATTGTTATTAAAATGCTTTGAACACCTTTTATATAGCTTTACTTTTGTTTGAATTGCAATTTTCCTTTATTTTCTAAAATTAAGAGGGTGTTTCCTTAGTGACGCGGTTTATACCTGTATGTTTTTACAGTAATAGACTGACACTTTAAATTTACACGGAGTAGTAGTTTCACAATGCGTAGTATGGAAGCTAGTAAAAAAAAAATTAATAAATATAAAAGAGTGTTTGCTAGAAATTCGATTTCGTACCAATTTGGACTTAACTTGCGATCAAGAAAAACCCCGGCACCTAGCCGCGTTGACTCTTATCCGACGGTGGTCTTACCACAAATTAAAATTAGTCAGGATATATGAGCAGGTTATATTGAAATTGGCATAAGTCACTTTCGTTTTAAATCGATATATTTAGGGATTAGAGTGTATATATATTTTGGTTTTTCCAAAGCCATTTCTATTATACCAAATTCATGATTATTGGGTAAGTGGCGCTTAACATTTGAATGCAAATTTTTTTAAAAATTAAGTATCATTACCTTGGTATTTATGGAAAGTGACTTATGCCACTTTCAAAATAAACGGATCATATAGTACTATGGTCACTATTATAACAAGTACAAAAATAGTTAAAAGGTGATCTCATATTCGACGCTATTGTGCTAATCTTTTTAAACATAAGAAGCAATTAATAACAGCGTAAAATTAAAAATTAAATTGTTTTCATTTTAAGGTTGTATATGCAGCGTAGCACTAGCGTGCCTGTGACTCGCACTTGACTGATTTATTAAATCATTGGATTGCAATTCATTAGCACAGAATTTAAAAATAGAAATATAGTTTTTCAATTTTTAAGTTCCTATATTCAAATATTTTTTAAAAAGATTATTTATCAAATAAGAATTTTTTTTTTATTTCAAAAGGAATATTATAAAACGATTTTTATTTCCTGACGATGCTACCCAACGGTGTAGCGAAATATCGATAATAAAAATAAAATATTTTTATAAAAAATACCTTGAGCTTAAAAAATAGAATCAACTTAGGAAACATTTAAATTTAATAGAAACAAATGCAAAATACACAGTACAAAATTTTTTTTATTTGTCAGCATATCAGCCTTTTAAAACAACTTTTTAACGTTTAAGTTTTTAATTTTATTGTGTCATTCTATGCCTATGTTTAGGATATTTTAGATTACTGTGCTATTTAGAGTACCAAACTATAAATTATCCTTCAAAATATACACATATTGCCTAATTGCAGGATTTAAAATTTGAACACAAAAACACAACAAGGATAGCAGATACCAAAAATAATAAAATGGGGAACAAATGAATTGTTATAAAAACAATTATTAAATAAATATTTTTTTATTGACAAAACTGTCAGGAAGAAAGAAAAACAAAAACACCAAACAATTGGAAAATCCAATGAAGAGGTCAAGGGTGAATCTTTGACAGCAATATAAACAATAGAGAAACAATGAAAACAAGTCAACAGACCGCACACACACACACATACACACTTCCATAGACCAGCTATAAATATTGTTATAGTATATGCAGTCAGACATACACTTCCTTTCTAATAGACCCTTCTCGCATTTATATATATTTTTTTCTTTTTCTGGGGGTTGATACTTTAACCAAAGTGTAAACAGATCATATAATATTAAGATTATAATCCTTACTGCACACATATACACATATACACATATCCGAACATACATAAATACATTCAAACATATTTGCTGTTTGTTCAATTGTTTCCATTTTTTGGTCTGTCCTTTTATATTCTTCCCCTTAAATCGGATTTTATTACACAAATGTGGCAAAATTGTCATAAAAATATTGCTTAAAAGCAATTTTGTGCAACATATTCTATTGATTATTTTTATATAAAATTTATTTAACTATTATTGTTATTATTCTGCATTATGTTTTGAAGCACAATTGTGTTTTAAATTTTTTTCGTGTTTTTACTTTTAGTTCTAAAAGTTTTACTAGAATAAAAAGTAAGCAAATTTGAAATATGTATATTTTTTCTAATTTATTAAAATTATGCAATATTAATATATCGATACCTGATGTTACATAATAAAATGCTGCTTAATAAAAAATGTCGTAGTGCCTTTTGGATTCTCACAGTAAGGAAAAAAATTGAAGAATTTATTTTATTTTAATTAAAAAATAATTTTTTAGGCATAAATTCTTGATTAAAATGATCGGATATAGCATATATAGAGATTTGTAGTAAAATTGCACCAAATTTGGTACAATCGACACATCAGTGGAACACTGGTACACTTCATGCTTTTTTGGTAAAATTTCATATAAAATTTACTCAATAATTTTTTTTTATTTAATTAAAAAATAATTTTTTTTACTTATCTAACTTAATAGTTCTCTAACCCTGTCTAGAACTGACTAAATTGCAACATTCTTGATTTATGTTCAGAATTTTTATTATTTACTTTGAATTTTTATTATTTCGCTGAACTACAGTGTTCGAAAGATTTTGCATCGCCTTAATCAGTTTCCTGCAGTATTCGGCTGATATATTTTTCTATTCTTTCAAGTGAGTAATCTTAAGGTTTTTTAGTAATTAGATGATTTTTTAATTATTCTTCTAAATATATTTAAGATCCGATGACCTTGGTGAAGTTTCAAGCACTTGATGGTAATTGTAGTGTAGCCAGCTCCTAACATTGCACAGTGTAAAGGGTCATCTGTAAAGAGGTAGTTAAATTTATCCAAAAATTAACAAGAATATAAGAGTGTTTGAGCTTACTTTTTATAGCTGGGCATCATTAACTTACCAGTGGTGGTGCTACGTGGCCTCAAAATTGTTAACCTCACGAAATTTTTTTAGGGCTTGGCATTTCTTCAATTTTTGTTCGATTTCTTAAAGTTTTACATCGTAGTAAGCAAGCAAAATTTGAGGTATTGTGGGAATATTTCAAAATAATATCTTTTTTGAGTTAACAACTCGGTGATTTTCAATTATAAAACTTCGAAATTATTGAATTTTTGTGTTTCTTAGCCTTATTAAGGGCCATCATTTTTTTAATATAATAAATTCTTAAGAAATATATATAACAATTTTTTATATAAAAATTTTATATTTTAAATAAAATTTCATTTAAAATGATTATTACATTTGAAAATTTGGGGTCCTTCAATTTCATATATTTTACATCAAAATTTTGATATTGACCTATATGTTCAAAATATCAAAGAGATCAGAAAAAGAAGACTTTACGGAGAAAAGCCTAAAAATTCTAATTTTGAGATTTTTGGTATTTATTTTAGACCTGACGGAATTTTCTTTATCTTTGCATAATCTTTAATTTTCGTTGACTTATCCACAGAAAAGAAGTTCAAGGAATCAAGGTCAATTATAATCACTTTAAAATACCCTAGTATAAGTTTTGAGTAGCATATTTTAATATTGAGCTACTGTATGTATGTTTTGCTTGTTTTTTTTTTTTGTTAGTTAATGTCAAATGTTGGTACAATCGATGCTGATTTGGTACAATTTTTTTTTTTTTTGTTTTTTTTATTTTTTTAAAGAGAAGTACCACTCAGGCATTTAATGCCTACATAAACTGTGGTACTTCCTTTGGAAAGGAATAGTAGTAGATAAGACAGATGGTTAGTGATAGTAAAGCTTCGATTCTGGCAACACTGCAATTGCACGTTATGATTATTCTTAAAACAGTATTGCAGCGCCTCTAGTGTTATTTAGGCGAATTAGTTCGAAGCTAGCATAGCCAATTTATAATTATTTTACTTCGCCGGTGATTTAGTGCTATGTGGTAATACCGGCGAAGGAGGGCGCTGTGATATGCATTATTATGAAGAAAATACATATCAGAAAAATTGATGTTGCCACGGCTGAGATTCGTGAGCATTGCTTAGTAGTCAACGTGCTAACCACTTAAGCTACAGCACCCTAATTTTTTATCAGTGAGGCGATCACAATTTAAACATTCTAAAATCCCAACACTGGTATATACTCACTGAGTCACTTGTTAATATTATAAAGCATTTCCACTTTAGGAAAAAAGCTGCAATTTTGGGTCAGAAAGTAAGATCAAGTTGAGAAACGAAGGTCTTGCCTAGTCCAACTTGTGCTCCTTCAGTATGTCATCAAACCACAGCCACAACTCTTCATTCAGTTTGGCATCAAACCAAAGGCACAACTATTCTCAGGTCACAGCTCAAGTGCGTGCCCCACATATGTGGCATTTAAATTTAGACTTCTGTTAGACTTCGTATCCGAGTTTTCTAGCAACTTGACTTCAAATCACAACAACCCATGGCTGAAAAGCCGCAAAAATGCACAGCAACAATTTACTCATGACAATGCAAAGTCCGAC
Source organism: Phasia obesa (assembly GCA_949628195.1). Lineage (NCBI taxonomy): Eukaryota > Metazoa > Arthropoda > Insecta > Diptera > Tachinidae > Phasia > Phasia obesa. Next base: position 46,796,816 of record OX451217.1, read on the forward strand.
CTTTTTCCTAACAAATAGCAGACAATTCATCCTGGGGAGTATTTTAAGTTTCACTTGATGGATTAAGAAAAAGTACGTCTTTTTATGATACAAAAGAAACAGAAAAATATTATAGAAATACTTTTTTTAATTAATTTTGTTTTTAATTAATTTTGTTTTTATTACAAAAAATTGTAATAATAGCGGAGTTCAGTCTTCTATGCAAATGGTCTTGCAAAAGTGCAAGTGTATAATATCATACCTTTTTTATGAAATCCAACAACGAAATACCTATTGTTTTTGTTTAATTTGAATGTATAACGCGTTTGCATTTTCGCAAGCCCATATGCACTAAACACTAAATACCCCTAATATGAAACTAAAAGTAATTTTTTGTTTTTATTTTTTAATTATTAAACCTTTCATACCTCCGAAATATTTTTTTATGTGAGCTGCTAAGAATTATTTTAACTCCCTGTATTTATATAAGTTGACATTAACCCAACGCTATTTCTTTTTCCTTTTTAACTTTATCCTCTTCATAGCTAACTCAACAAAAGAACAGATTTATAATTAATCAAACCAGTAATTGAATACCTTTTGTGTTTTATATTAGTTTCAATATAAGCTGACAAATATTTGGATCTATACAATTAATGGAAAGATTAAACAATTGCATAATCCTTCACAGGCACTCACACATTTTGTTGACACCATTTGTATGCTTGAACTGCCCTTGCAATAAAGATAAACAACTGCCCTTGCAATATATTCATACAAATGCCTTAACAAATAATCTCTTTAAAAGGTTTTTCGGTACCGTATAATAATGGAAAATTAAGATTGCTTTGTTTACAAAAGTAGTTTCTACTGTTCCTGCCCAAGCTTAATATATCTATGGGGTTGTTATTTGTTTAAGGTTTTAGGGAATTAGTTGGTACTACTGTTTTATGGGTTTTCAGAGATAAGTAAGTAAATAATAAACCAAAACTGCCATGACGTCTTTTGGAGTTGTTGAAAAAAAATATATGTATTTTAATTTTGCACACACAAACAGAGCAAGGTTTGGTAAATTGGTACAATTGTACCATTTCTGGTTAAAAATTGACCCTGATAAGTACAATGGTACAGCAGTTGCTCATTTCTTACACTTAACATATTGCCAGTTTTATGTTGGAAACTATTTGGAATGTCAACCCTTACTCTTATTTCAATTTAGCAAATAATAATTGCAATACTTAACTTTAATGGTCGCTTTTTGTTAACTATAAGGATATTATAATAATAGGAAATACATACAGTTGTGTGCATAAAAATAGGAGTTCCTATAATTAAAAAAGAATTCTTGAAATTAAAACAAATTTTGCCACGCACTTCGCTCATTTGATTTTGACTAATCTCTTTTAGGTGTGTGAACTGAGCAGGCCGCATCAATTGCATTGTTTGGGAATCATTCTTTGGCAATTAACTGGTATGTTTTGTCACTTATCTTGGACTTCTGGCAAATAAGTTGCCATCTATCAATAGTAGAAGTACATACTAACGGATAAACTGGGCTCATTTTGAATAATACTTGATCTCGAAAAAGGATTGTTTTCCGAACATTACTATGAGACGGTCGTCCAGTCTCGAATTCTTGCGCTTATGCCGTAGTTTTTCGTCCTGCTTTTTTAAAAGATATCTCTTTTGAGATTATTTGAATATATATATTTCCTTAATTTCTCATAAGGTTTAACCTTGATTTTTTAAATTTGGTTTCTTTAGTAAAGTGCTTTTTCATGGCAGTTATTAGGATCATTTAATTTAAGTTTTAATTCTGGCATGACGTTGTAATTACCGTTAGAACAACGGATGTTAATAAAGTTACTAGAGTTCCAAATTAAATAAATAGCAAATAGCAAAATGTTGGGTAACATACCACTCCTATTTTAATTCTCAAAGCTGTACATCTACGCTATAGTTAAGTTTGAATTTGGTTGCTTAAATAAATGATGCTTACAACTAAACACTTCCCAAAGCAGATAGATATGCAGAGTGCTGATGACGGACGTAGCTGTCTAGCAAATGTGAATTCCGCTCTGCTGGTGTCAAAATAATTAAATTTTCCCAATTTTTCTTTAATATTATCACCTAATTTGTAATTTAATTTATTCTTTCTTAGAGAGAATAAAACGAACTTAAACTTGACTTTAAATTTCATCTGTATGTAAGTAAACAAAATTATTAAAATTAGAGCTAGGTTGTTAAGACCATGTGGAAAGATTTGTTAAAAAAAATATTTTGGCTTCTCTAAAATTAGGAAAAAGGTTTCCTGATGACCTGGCCTGAGCAACCAGTGAAATACGTATAGGGACTTGCTCTTTTCCCTCAACAAATAAATTGCATTTTTATTATAAAACGTTATGGGTAATTAGCATAATATTAAATAATTAATGTTGGGGTTCTTTACTACAACAAAGAGATACTTCTAATAAGGAGCTGCTTACATACTAGGTAAGAGACATTTTTTGTAGTTTTTCCAAAAATTATTGCCAAAATGTCATTAATTGCTTCCGTTAAGAGTTTAAAAGTGAGTTTAAAAATAAATGACTTAGTTCAAGACAGATGTGCCTAGAAATTTTGCAAGTAGACGCATTCAGCCTTCCGATTTTTGCCACAAGTCGCTGGTGTTTAGTAGAGTCTCCAATTTGCTTATATTCGAGCAAATAATTAATCGATCTTGCAATTTAAATTTTCATCATTTATTCAATTAAGGTTAACAAATATTTAAAAAAAATGAATCGATTAATCGATTGTATCCAATGAGAAAATCAAATCATACACAATTGATTACATATTTTATTAATGACAACTTGTACATGATTTTCAAGAATATTTTATTGACTTGTTTATTTTTGTTTTAAAATTATTTTCATTTAATATTTTCATTTATTTCTCCAATATGCAGAAAAAATTGTTAGCATAAATAATATGAAATGATAACTTTTCGGTAATATAAAATATGAATTAGATGCCCCAGTACCCTAGTAGGTAGTATGATAGTCTATGAGTCACGGGGTTGTGGTTCCATTTCTAAAAAATGTTTCAATATAACGAGTAAAGGTGTTCTTAAGTATGCTCGATACTTAAGTTAGAATTCAATTTGTATTGTGAGTGGAGCAAACTAAATAGGTCAAAGTGAGATTCAAAATTTGGCCCTTCGGGTCAAATTCCGGGATATCAAAATTTATTTTAGAGGTATGGTTCCTTGGGCACAGTTTCTTATTTTGATCCCTTGAATACGATTTTCCTTGTACGTTGAGCGATTTTTTAAATTAAGGAGGTCATGCAAATAATAAAGAGTGTTTTTTTATAGAGGTATAGAACTTTAAGTTGGTATTACTTTTCAAGATGGCGACCGATTTAACAGCTGTCAAGTGATTTATTCTCAGTTTGGTTTGGCAATTCATCATGAATAGACTCACGCCTGAACAGTAAGGAGTAGATTCGTCGAATGGGCCCAAAACGAGATTACCGTTGTTCCCGATTTTCATAAGCGAATTTTGTTTAGCGATGAAGCGCACTTCTGGTTGAATGGCTACGTCCAGGAGATGTGGTTTCAAGAAACGGCGCAACATGTCACACAGCTCGTGTCACAATAGATTTATTGAAAGACACGTTTGGTGACCGCATAATTTCACGTATTGGAGCTGTAAATTGGCCTCCAAGATCTTGTGATTTAACACCGCTAGACTAGTTTCTGTGGGGGCTATGTAAAGTCATTGGTCTATGCGGATAAGCTACAAACGCTTGACCATTTGAAAGACAACATTCGCCGTGTTATTGCCGATATACGGCCACAAATGTTGGAAAAAGTCATCGAAAATTAGATGTCCAGATTGGACTACATCCGCGCCAGCCGTGGTGGTCATATGCCAGAAATCCAATTTAAAATGTAATGCCACAAGATTATCTTTCGGATAAATAAAATTCATGTCAATCGAATAATCCATCGTTGTTTTATTGCAACTTAAAGTTCTTTACCTCTATAAAAAACACCCTTTATATAATTGGGGGATTTACAAGGTATGCTAACATATCATAAAGTCATAATGTTGTAATATTTTATAAGAGTTTAAAAATATTGTTGTTGTGTTCAAAGAAAATATGTTCTAAAATAATAAAAAAACAAAATTTTTATATTTATTGTTTTATCACATAATTCAGTAGAAACCTGAGCCGCCTGTAATGCGTCTACAAGCTGCAATTTAAATTTTTTTATTTTTTTTCTTTTATAATTTTCTTTTTTATCAATTGGCAAACTTAAAATAGTACAACAAAATATGAGGGGTTGTTCACAACAGTCATATTTTTTCATGTTATTATTTTGGAAAATATGTCTTTATGACACCTTGTGAATCCCCCAAATATTTCAAAAAGAGAATTTTTACTGAGCAGTTTTTAATTTTCATCTAACAAAAAAAGCGTTACTCATGTAGGTTTCTATTCTCATTTAACTATAATCACTTTTTGTTTATAAAAATTATAGCTTATTTTAGAAATTCTATTATTATTTTTTTTGGTATGCTACATATGTATGTATGTGTATTTTTAAATGAAGAAAATTACTGGCAACTGTTGGCGTCTCTATACGTTTAGTTTTACTCCCCCTAAGGACTGCAGCAACAACTACTATTATTATAGTTGGCGGCAAATGAAAAGTTTATAATTCCATTCCTATTGTCGTTGTTGTTGCTAGTGGTTCTGCTGCTGTTATAGTTGTTATTAAAAAATGAAGTTTTGTTTTAAAAGGCTGATAAAATAGGGACAACATCATGCAAACTTGTGCACTTTACTAAAAAGCATTTTGTAATTACAACAAAAATACATTTTAAAATATGTATGTATGTGACTATTAAAATGGTAGGAGTATAAAATAAAATAAAACTATTTGAACACAATCACACCGAAGGAGAAAACAAAAACGGCAAACAAGTGAAAACAAAATTGCCCTCGGAATAAATGGAAAAAAGGCAATTTGAGAAAAGTTAACAAATGAATATTATGAATTAATTTACTAAAGTAACTCGTTACAGTGGGTCTAAAGAAAATTATAAAGGTTATTTTTTCCAAAATCAATTAAGTTTAACTTTTTTTAAACATTTTGTATAATTTTTTTTTTCAGTGAGAATTAAAAAAAAATTTAATGCTTACTTTTCTAAAGAAAAGGCTTTTACATCTCAATAAAGTTTCTTTTCCTTTCATATATTGTCTTTTGTAACCTCAGCTTCATAGTTTCTAAACGGTTAATTAGAATTTAGATCTTTAAGTGAGGCGACACAATGTTCTAACTTCAAACAGTTGCTCATTTCTTTTTTTTTTTATCCGATTTTAACAATTTCTATTTCTATTTTAATTTTAATTGTCATCATAGTTCAAGTCGATTGTTCCAATAATTCTTGCAAAAAAAACCGACTTCAAAACAAATACATATATGTGCATCAATTCTTCACTAAAAATTTAAAAAGGAAGTAATATGTAAGAAATAGTACTAAAATCAAATTCTTTTATACTTGTTGCTCTAACGGACATAGTAATATACGTTCTGTACATTCAAATGTCTATCCATAACGGTTCAGCAGATAAAGCCATATACGACAAATTACCTCAGATATGAGGACACCCTTTATTTTTTTACACTTATTATTACTGACACAGCAATAAAAAGTAACGGTTCCAAAGATGTGGCCATATAAGTTAAACAATATCAACTAGGGGACACCCTTTAATGTAAAATTTTAAATTAAACAATTATTTTAAAGGACAAATTCTTTGTAAATTTCAAATGTCTGTCTAAAACGGTTCAAAAGTTTGGCCATATGCATCAATTTACATCAACTATTGAGACACCCTTTATAACTTTAAATATTTATAAATGCTATTATACGGGACATTGTACTGAAGATTCTGTCTAATTTTCAAGTGTTTGTCTATAACGGTTCAAAAGATAGGGCTAGATAGGTAAAATTTTATCAATTATGGGGACACCCTTTAGTTTCCAAATTTAAATTATATACTTGATGTTATAAGGGACTTAGATATACAGGTAAATCTTTGTAAATTTCAACCGTCTCTCTGTTACGGTTAAAAAGTATTGCAATATACATCAAATTACATCAACTATTGGGACACCCTTTAACTTCTAATTATTAGTATTTAATTTCTGATTATAAATATTTGACATTCTGTCCAATTTTCAAGTGATTGTCTACAATAGTTCAAATAGTTCATATATTTAAATTGACTTCACATATGGGGACACCCTTTAATTTTTAAGCTTATTTTTTATTAATTTCTGTTATTGGCAGCTATAGTGATATGCCGTTTTTTTAAATTTTAAAAGGGTGCCCTTTACAGTTCATAATACACGTATGTTGTATGGGGACACCCTTTAATTTTCAAAATGTAAGCATTTACTTTCTAATAAAGAAAAAATTTTTAAAATCGGTTCAGAAATGACTGAGTTATGCGGGCACAAACATATAAAAAAAAGCAACATTCAGACGAATAGATAACCTCCTTCTTTTTTTGAAGTCGGTTAAAAACAGTATGGATTTTAAATTTTTATATTTTATCTTCCTTGGTCTGGCGGAACCAAAACCTATGCAATTTTTTCAAACATATTTTATTGAATTAGCACAAAATTTTCTAATATTAGAAAACAATGTGCCAAAAAATATCTTTTATAATTCTAATAAAATAAATTTAAAAAAAGTATAGTCAAATAGTTTGATAAATTTTTTTATCTTTTCATCTTGAAAAGGTTCCGGGTTGACATAAAAAGTTGATATTGCTCAAAAAGGCTTCCTTAAAAGAATCTATTTTTAAAGTTAAATAACGATATAATTAAACTTTAGTTACAAATTTTTTAATGATTGCTCAAAATATAAAATATAAAACTAAAGTAAAAAAAATATTATTTTTCGACTGTTTCTAATATTATCTATGCCCCTGTAGCCAACAAGAGCAATATGCGGTTTTTAATATCGAAGGTAGAAATATCATTTTATTATACATATTTTTTATACTTTTAATAAATAAATTGCAGAGAAAGTTTTTGTTTAAAATAAATATGGAAAAAGCACATTAAAGTTTTATTGTAATTTATTAAATTTTTTTTATTTATTGTTGCATTTGTGTGTTTTTTTTTTTCTGCACATTTCTCTTTCTACAGTTTCACTTTCAAACAATTTTATTTAATTTTTTAATTGAAATAGTAATAAAATAATGGTTTATTAACATGCAATAAGCATTAAAATATCGTATATTCATAATGTTGTTCATTGATGGTAGTACGTACCACTTGCCACAACAAAAACATTGTGTCATGTTCGTTGACAACAGTGATTTGAGAGTTTTAACAAAAATGTTTTTTTTTTTGTTGATTTTATATTTTATTGTAAATATAGTGAGCCAAAGTCAAGCTTAAATAAGCGCTACAGGCACAGTGTTAATTGGCGTAAATTTATCAAATAAAATCGTTTTCGTCAAAGCTTCTTTTTAAAAAAATAAATTTTTGTGTTTAATAAATGATAATGTTTGAGGTTAATAAGAAAATTTAATCTTCTTCTACAGTCTTGCTAAGCGTTTATTGTATCTAAGTACATATGTATATGCTGTTATAGTGTCAGTTTAACAAAATTTCTGTGTGACGAATTCGAAAGCAAAGTGGTATTTAGTTTTTTGCTAAAACAGAAATCGCTTCTTTAAACACGTTACGCCAAGATATAGTAAATAATACAAAGATACAAAAAACAACGGTTATCAAGTTAAAGCTTTCACTTTTTACATATAGGGTTTATTATAATCAAACCCAGCACCTACTCATAGATACTACAAGTTGTTTGGTGGAATTTTAAAATGCGTACATACGAGTCTGTACTTTCCTTAATATTACCTACATGACTTGTATGTCTGTTTTATTTTTTTCACTGCCGTATATGAATGAATGTCTTGTAACAAGTGGATATAAAACAATAAACAAATAACTAAGAAAAAAGTCTCAAAACAAACATTATGAAAGCAAAAAGTGTCTTATCACTTTCAAAATGAAAAGTTTAAGGGGGGAAAATTATAACGCATAAAACAAGCTATAGAAAATTATTTTAATAAATTTTTTAGCAGGAAAAAAATCATAAATCTTATATTTTCCAAAATGGCTGTGATTGTTTTTCATCCTTCTTAAGAGCATTGTAAAGTACACTGTCACGTGCGTTACTTATGTACGTATTTGAATTTCATTGTTTATGTTTGACGTTGTTATAATTCTATCTTATATTTATTTGAAGACATTTTTTGGTGATAAGCCCTCTTAAACAAAACACTATTTAAAAGAAATTTCATTAATAACATAAAATTTGCTTTATATTTACGAAAGCATAATTAATATAACTTAGCATTATTTAATGAAACAATGCTCAAGTAAAATTTTTTATTTAATAGAAAATCTTAATTCAAACAAAAGCCGTTCAAAGCTAAAAAATTTTGAAAACTGAGCAGTTTGTTAGGTAATGCTATTTTTTAGCTTAACATAAATTTTTTCAATTAAAACTATTTAATGGCAAAAATAGGTAGCCAAAGAGCGAGGGCAACCCACAGATTATTTCGCTCGTTAAAAATAAATTGAGTTTAATGGTGCTCCTCCAGAGAAACTTTGAGTAGAATGGTACTCCACCAATGTATGACTTTTTAATTGAAATCACTAAGGTTATACACCATCACCAATAGCGATACCGTAGAGCAGCACCACTCAAAGGTTGATAAACAAGAACGGCCTGATTGACCTTAAAGAGTATTGAAAATGACGCTCGCGCGTTGTTTGCCAATCCAGAGGTACTTATCGACGAGGAATCTAATATTTTAAAATAAAAATATTTTTTTTAACATATTTATTGACATGAGGAAAAGTTTGAGTACTTTTATATGAAGTGTTAAAAATATTGAATTGAAAATATGTAATGTTATTTTATAATTAGTAGCTTAAATGGGATTATTTCATATTTTCGTTGACATTTTCATTGACATTAAATGGAAAAAATACAGAGACGATTGAAAAAATACGGAAATATTGAACAATTGCTGACAATATAAAAACACTGATCCAGCAACCTTTGCTATCCGGAAAAATAAAGGAAATAATTTAGCTGTTTTTTTTAAAGTGGTATAAGTCCATTTTCTCATATATTGAGATATTTAAGGGTTTAGGTCAATTTAAAAATATTGGTCAACTTTATTCAATTTGAGAAGCGTTTTAAATATTATTATGAAATTATAATTACTAAAATTATTTGAAATAATAAACGTTTTTTTTAGCTCCACATGAACTTATACCACTTTTAAAACCAACATATTACTAGAAATAAAAACAGGAGCAAATTGAAGTCTATATTTTTATAGACATAAGTTTACTAAAATTGATTTTTATGTAAAAAGTAAAAGTTAAAATGAATACATTGCAATACACGAATAACTAAGTTTAGTATTTAAGTTATATTGAAAACTAGCTGTGCCCACACATGTTGCGTGCGTCCTAACAATATTTTGAAAGTAATACACACCAAATTTTAAGACTCCTACGTATTTACTTTATTTAAAGGTACCCATCCTTCGATACATTTATAAAATTCTAAAATTCTAAAAATTATTGTAAAGCTCTGTAGCTATTTGCCAGTAAGTAATTCATATATTATTAACGCTATTCTAAGCAACAAAGGATGTCTTCCAAACCATCAATTCGGCTTCAGGAAAAAACATAGTACGATCGAACAAACTCACAGGGTAGTCAATGTTGTTAAGAAGACATTTGAAGAGAGAAAATACTGCTCTGCGCTTTTTATCGACGTTTCTCAAGCATTCGATAAGGCATGGCATGAAGGCCTAATATATAAGCTAAAACTGAATTTGCCCGTAAACCTATATAAGCTGCTAGATAGTTATTTAACCGAACGAAAATTTATTGTGAAAGAAGGAGATTTTTTGAGCTCACCCCAGCTAATCGAAGCCGGAGTTCCCCAAGGTAGTGTATTGGGGCCCTTTTTATACTTATTGTATACTTCAGACATGCCAACTAGTAACCGAGTTCACACATCGACATTTGCTGACGACACAGCTTTTTTGAGCATTCACGAAAGACCTGAAGTAGCATCACGATATTTACAAGACCACATATCCAATTTAGAAAAATGGTTGAAGAAATGGAGAATAAAAGTGAATGAACAAAAATGTACTCATATAACTTTCACACTGCGCAGAAAATCTTGCCCCCCTATTCGGATAAATAACCAAACGATACCTCAGCTTTCAGATGTCAAATATCTCGGCATACATCTTGACCGGCGCCTTACATGGAAACGGCACATAGAAACAAAGTTAACACAAATGAAGTTGAAAGCAGTCCAACTAAACTGGATAATTGGCAGAAATTCTACTCTAGCTTTAGACTGCAACTTTTATTATACAAGTCAATTCTAAAACCAATATGGTATTATGGCATTCAATTATGGGGCACTGCCTCAGCTACCAACGTAGAAAAAATTCAAAGGCGCCAAAATACGATTCTACGTATTATTACATCTGCTCCCTGGTATATAAAAAATTCGAACATCCATAAAGATCTAAACGTGCCATCAGTTAAAGCAGAAATAAAGAAACTTGCCATAAGGTATTTAAAGAAGCTTGAAACGCATCCGAATCCATTGGCCCGTAACATACTAACTGAACCTGGTTACATTCGACTAAGAAGGAGGGACACTGCTTCTCTCATCCGTACATCAGAGGGATAACCCACAAATTACAGTAACCGTGAAACATACATTTTTTTTGTCCAGCACTGGTTGGACTTAACAAGTATATTTTTAGACTTAGATATGAGTAATTATTGAAAAACAAAAAAAAAAAAAAAATATATATATATATATATATATATATATATATATATATATATATATATATATATATATATATTATTTTAAAACAGCGTCATCTACTACTCAACCGTGTTTTTAAATATACTGCTTTTAATTCATATTTTTCATTATTTTTAAACAACGCCATCTGTTGCACAATCGTGTTTAAAAAATCACGCTTTCAAAAATAAAAGATGCCTTAAAGTATGCACTACAAAAAAATCAGCATACTTTCACTGCTTTTTCTCCACTTTCTCTTGGAAATAATACATTTTTACTGCAAAAGGTATCCTATTTTGGAATCAGGATTCCAAGGTACTTCTTAACAAAATTTTTTTTAAAATCCATCCGGTAGTTTTTAAGTGATGCGAACACAGCCAGAAAGACAGACAGACAAGTTATGAGTTATTGTTTTATAATACGTAAAGATTAAATTTCTCTGTTATTCTAGTGTCTTAAAAGATAATAATAATCGACACGTAATGATGTTTTTGTTGATTTATGTTCTAGTTCTACATAAGAATATGATTGCTGTTTATAATATATGTATGTATGTATGTATGTATGTATGTATGTATGTATGTATGTATGTATGTATGTATGTATGTATGTATGTATGTATGTATGTATGTAGGTGTGTATATATGTAAATGAAATTACCCAACATACCAAATGGCTTGAGAAAAGTATTATAAAAAGCTTATCTATATAAGCCTTAAGCTTGAAATAGTTTTTAGAATATATTTAAAAGTGATAGCGTAACAATTGTAAAAAATCAAAACGAGATGCTTGTAAAAATATTATATGCGCATGCTTACTATAAGCTTCTTCATGCAATTGTAGAATAAGCTTACCGAAACAATATTATATTAACATTTATATAGAAAAGCTTATTCAAATTAATATTTTTATAAGCCTTTTTTACATAATTGTAGAAATAACTTCACAAATAATTTATGTAAAAAAGAAACGTGGCTAGTTTCCACAAAAATGTTCAACTAAAGCATAATTAAGAGCGATGTAGCACTTTAACCAAATTTCTATGATCTCATTATCCCAGTATATCGCGATCTCCTTACTATAAACACCTTTTCAGAGCTGGTACATCAAATAAAAATAAATATGTTTATAATTTATGTACAAATGTATTTATATAAGTATGTAAATAAATATTTTTCAATTCAGTGATTAAGTAGAGTGGTCGAGCAGTATCAAATTAAAAACTAAAGCGAAGTTTATTAGTCAAAGTTTAAATTTAAGTTATATTAAATTAAAAATTTATTGTTTTAAAGACAAAAGTTCCAATAAAAGGTATTTGTAATCTTAAGAACTTTTTTATTATAAAATTATTTTTGTCCTGATATTAAAAACTGCCCTCTTTCAAAACTTGACATTTCTTGAAATCCATTACATTTTATTTAAACTATGCTCTCGCTTAAAAGGAAAGAACAACAAAAAAAGAAAAAATAAATATTTAATATTTTCTTTATCTTTGGGGCTGCATTTAATATAAAAAAAAGTTCTCAAATAAAATAGGGACGCTAGAAATTGTACACTAATTAGATTTTTAAACTTTTCTTAGTTGCTTTTTTACTTTTTTTCGTTACTTCGAACAATAAAAGGGAAACAACAAAGTCAAAATTCGTCTAAAAGTTTTCACTCAAATAAAACATATTTTTTTTGAAAAACTTGAAAAAGAAAAAAATTCGAAAAAAGGCAAAAATGGTTTAATTATTTATTTAGTCTATTTAGCAAGAAGCAAAACAAAGAACAAAAAAAAACAACAGCAAAAATAAAATAGAGCAGCATTTAATTTTGTTGTTTTTGTGGGTATTTGCAAAAGGAATACAATTTTTTTTTGTTTTTGTTTACTTGAGTTTTGTTTAAGGTTAGTAGATCTTAACCTAAAAAACGAAACAGCAGCAAGAGTAAAAAATAAAACTTGTATATAAAAGAATGTTAACAAATTTTATATTAAAGTTTTTATTTTGTTGTGTAAAAGGTTAAATGTTTAAGGAAACTTAACAAGCACTATTATCCTTAATGTTTCTATTTTTTTTTTCATTGCTTGTGTAGATGGTCAAAGTGGTTTGTCTTAGTTTTGCAAATAGGTATACTTAGTAGTAAAATTGTGGTAAATTAAATAGCGAAATGCAACATTAAATATTTTTTTATATTTAAAAAAAAAATAGAATTTTTCTAAGAAAATATTTCATTAAATGATCTTCTGATATATTTGCACACGATATCTTTCTCCTGGCCTACCTTTTTTATTTATTGTAGTTGTGACCTTTTTACGAAAAGTTGAACCGACACACAGTGAACGGAGTTATGGTAGCGTAATGCAATTTGTGGCACATATCTCACTTGGCCTACTGTTTTCAAAAATGAATTAACATTTTGGAAATCCTTTTATTTTTCTGGTGCGGGGACCAGACCAGAATACCCAAAATTCCCCTATTTCAGTAATTATTATTTTTTTGAATTTTAATTTATCATTTCACATACCAAATGATAAAGGGTGATAGTTTTTTTTTATAAAATATACCCAATCTCTAATTATTTAGGATACCTTTTTTGAATATAACATTATTTTAAACTTTTTAGTATTTTTATTTTTTAAATTTTGGAAAACCTTCATAACCATTGGTATTCAAATAACATTATATGAATAGGGTTACCAAATTGGCAACACTAAGGGCCTGTTTTTATAATACAAAACTTTCTCACATGTGTGTTTCGTTTTCTAACGATAAAGCTTTAAATTTGGTATTTATAAAACATTTGAAATTTTTCGTTTTTTTTTTTTGTATTCTGAAGTTTAGAAAGCTTTTTATATATAATAATACAATATATACAATATATACAATATATACAATAAAAGTAACAACAAATACCATTAAAATCAACGCTATTTCCGTATTTTTTGCTATTTTTACTTCAAGAATATAATTAAAAATTACGTAAATATGTGTATTTTGTTTCAAAATAAACGTTAAAATCAGTTAAATAATTTATTTCTCTTCATTTTTAATGTTTATTCATTTAGGAATAATTTTACGGAATACTTTTTTAATAAACTACAATCAGTTATTGTAATAATATTTTGAGTGTAGAAACCAAAAATAAATTAAAAAATTTAAAGCTCTTTTTTATCACTCACATGAAAAATACTAAAACGTAAATGTGTTTTGTTTCGTTTAATTTACGAAAGAACATAATATTTCATTTTATAAAAACAGACCCTAAATGTTTTAAAATTAAATTATTATTTAATATAAAAAACATATTTTTATAAAGATTAATAATAAAGTAGCAACAAATTAAAATAACAGAACAATTGTAAACAATTTCTTAATCTGAGTCTTAATCAGTATTAATAGATTCATCTATAATTATGTAATTACTAATTTCTTTTGTGCCCAAGTCTATTCTTTCTTATTTTTTTTTTTTTTTTTTTTTTTTGTTTTGTGGAGGCATTCTAAAGCATTTGCCCGTGCACTCACCTTGTATTAGTTCGCCCTGGTTTAAAGCAAACCCTACTATTATCATACTTTTTCAAATATTAAAAATATCAACTGATAATTTTATTAAAAATATCAAATATGTATTTAATTATTTTTATTTTCAAGCTTTAGGTCGTTAATTATTTTTATTTTTATTCTCGATATATCGCTTCTCCTTTGTGTAGCATCATCAGGAAAAATTTGCGAAATATCGAGAATAAAAATAAAAATAATTAACGACCTAAAGCTTGAAAATAAAAATAATTAAATACAAATTATCAAAAAGGTCAAATAAACTATATCGAAATAAAATATCAAATATGGATGATTTTTAAAATCATTATATATCAAAAGTTGCTATAGAAAACACCTAAGCTTTTGTATACATATTTTAGTATATATAACAGAAAATAAGATTACTGATGCATAAAAGTAATTCTTTGATGTGCCTATTTTTTCGGGTCCATCGATGCTGACTAGTTTTTTTTTAAGTACATACATGTTTTGGATAAAACATTTACAATTTTTTTTGCAGTGTTGTTATAAATATTTAAATTTTAGGATTGTATCATAGTCTCTGCTACATTTCTCAATAAAACAAATATAATTGCATGCATTTTTATTGAAAAACTAATTTTTGATATTTATTTTTCCAAACCCATTTTTTGCTACTTAAAAATTATGAAAAAATTATCAAACTTTATTATGAAAAAATTATGTAACTTTTTATAGGTGTAACGCACATGAAAAACCAAACCACCTCTAGAATCATGGGAGTCTATGCTTTTATCCATATGTTTCATATGTATTTTATTGATAAATTCGAAAGTTTTTCTTTGATTTTTTTCCACTAGGTAGTTTACTGCGCAACAGTTTATCAAATAGAACCTGTTCTTAGAACAGCACCTCGACCAATTTACTCTCCGCATTTATTTATCACTATCATCTTTCTCTGAATTTATTGCAAGAGTTTTTAACAATTTATTGTATCCTTAATTACAACTGAAGTAAATATTATATCTTAGCTTAAACACATTATAATTAATTAAGTCCAACTAGTTCTCTTATGGATTCATCGTTCTGGTGTTCGGTAGTGAACGTTCCAACGGTATGTTAACGTATATTGGGTTTGGATGTGTTTCAAGGTCTTATCGACCTCAGGAATGAATATCGAAGACTCCTTTGTCAACCTAGAACTGTTGAAGTTGAGTTTTTAATATTTTTATTGTTCAAAAAAAGGCTTTTGTCTGTAATAGAGAAAACATGGTTGAGGTAACCACAATCTAAGAGCAACATATAATGATTGAATTATATACATAGTTGTATTCGCACCATATTATTATAAACATAATAATATTGTTATGTTGGAACCATATTTTCTAATTTAAAAGTATTATTGTAATATATAAATTAAATAAACATAAACCTTATTTGTTTATTTAAAGATACCTTATAATAAAACACACAATTATTTATTATCTTATTTTTTAAACTCCGATATGAAAAACAACTTAATTTTAAAATTAGTATTTTTTGTAATAATTTAAAAAAATTAAAAACACATCTTCAAAAACCCAAACGTAATTATTTAATATTATTTAATTACCCATAACGTTTTATAATAAAAAGCAATTTATTTGTAGGGGGGAAAAGAGCTAGTTCCTACACGAATTATACTGGTTGCTTAGGCCAGATCATCAGGAAACCTTTTCCTAATTTTAAAGTAATAACATTCTACAAAACACAATGAGAAGTTTACATATATGTTAATAGAATTATATTAGAGAATATTAAAGCTTCAACAACACACCAACAAACAAACCACGTTTTTATTTTTCCTTACTCTCCTTCTACAATTGGCCAAAGGTTTGCACAAGCAGTTGCATGTTTAGTTATATATAAAATTTTTGAGAATTTAAATATTAATTATTTAATATTATGCTAATTACCCATAACGTTTTATAATATATGTATTTGGTCATACGGTCAAAGTTATCATAATTTGTTTACCAATAATATATTACGGTTATAAATACAATATTATAGTAATAATAATATAATGATCAACTAGTAACAAACAGTTATTTGTCGTGATCATATTAAATAAAAAAACTATGAGTTATATATTATTACACACTGTGTAATTTTTTAAGTCATGGCAAAATAACCATATACGCACACCACTATGTCATAAAATACCAAAAAAAAGACCCCTGTCTCCCAGTTTTGCCCAAAGTCCTCCAGGTTTTTTTTATGGGCCCTCAAAGATGTGGGGCCTCGGTGTCATTTTTGCAAAAAATGATCATTTACTCAAGCTCATATTTTGCAAACCGTTTGAAATTTTGATATACTCTCTGAGGCAAAGTTGTAGCTCAGGTTGCCTGCAAAACCACACATGTGAAGTATTTGAATGGTAGAACACTTTTTTCGCTATATATTGCTTTTTTCTTCTAATGGTTAATTCACTTGATTGCCCCATCAAAGCTGAATACTATTTCTCGATTAGTTATTCTATAATATTATTTGTCTTTTTTCCAAGAGGTCACTAGTTACGATTCTATGCACATCCCAAAAAATCCATATCCAAAACCTCACTCCCGATTTCACTATCAATAAAGCACGCACAATTTGAAATTGTTGGTAGTCTTAAATGGTATTGCAGATCTTATGTGGACTTTGTTAAAGATCGTTGATTTTCAAAGGATTTTTTCTAATATTTAAGTAGGACTGTTATCAATGCTCAAAATTATTTTGATCCATTTAAAAAAACTCAATTTCCTCGACGAACATTTATGTATATGTCTGTATATTAACGTAGGGGTATAACGAGTTCCTTTACTTATCCGTTCCATTACAATATTGTTAATTTACCTTACTTTCGGTAAATCCCCTGCTAGCACTAGCTTGTACTCTCTGCTGTAGTGATTACAGACAGTCTGTAAGTGTTAAGTGTTGACTTACTTAGTCATCTTGTAATTGCTAGCATTTTTGACAATTGGGTTTGCCCATGATCCTAAGCTTTGTGCTATCCAGTTCTGAACTGTTTACATACTATTTGCACTACCATCTTTGCAAGTATCGTCTCCTTCGATTTTATCGTGGCCAGGTGAAGTTTCCATCCGATATTATTAACGCAGTTTTCTAGCTAAAAGTACTTTAGTTATATCCAAACAACTTTCTAGGCTAAATGCCGAGGGGGTATTGCCTCACTAGTTTATTTAGACATTAATCCATACACTACTTACGATGTATTTGTGTCGATTTTTTCTGGCCAATAAAACCGTATTTAGTTCAGAGACTGACTCCTTTACCTCGTACAAGGTTTCCTTTATCGTCGAATTCAGATTCTCACGACCCTGTTTGATTGGATCGAAATTGGAATTCATTTTGTCATTAGTTCATATTTTAAGTGTTAAATAGTCTGTAAGGATTGTAAATTCATAGACTTAATTAAATTAAATAAATAAATTGCCATACAGATCTCCAAATGCGAATGTAAGATATTATCAAATTTGGTGGTAGAAAGGTATTCAGAGTTTGCAGTGAGCCATATGCTTGTGAAATTACACGGTGTATATGTACATATGTTTTTTTTATATTTTGTTTATTGTATCTTCAATATATTTAAACTAGCAATAATTACTCGTATCCTAAATCTAAAATAAAAAAAAAAATATATTGTTGTTGAAACCAGCCAGTGCTAGACAAAAAAATTGTATGTTTCACGATTACTGCTATCATTTGCGGGTCATCCCTCTGACGTTCGGGCGAGAAAAGAAATGTCCCTCCTTCTTAGACGAATGTACCCACGTTCATTCAGTATGTTGCGGGCTAGCGGATTTGGATGTGTTTCAAGCTTCTTTCAGAACGTAACTGCATATTTCGCTATTTCTGTTTTAACTGATGTCTCGTTTAGAAATTTGTGGTTTGTAGAGTTTTTTATATACCAAGGAGCAGATGTTATCATACATAGAATCTTGTTTTGGTGCCTTTGAATTTTTTCTATATTGCTAGGTGAGGCAGTGCCTCATAATTGAATGCCATAACACCAAATTGGTTTAAGAATTGACTTGTATAATAAAAGTTTGCAATCTAAAGCGAGAGTAGAATTTCTGCCAATAAGCCAGTTTAGTTGGACTGCTTTCAACTTCATTTGTGTTAACTTTGAGTCTATGTGGCGTTTCAAAGTAAGGCGCCGGTCAAGATTTATGCCGGGATATTTTACGTCTGAAAGCTGAGGTATAGTTTGCTTAATTATGCGAATAGGGGGGCACGATTCCCTACGCAGTGTGAAAGGTATGTGAGTACATTTTTGTTCAATCACTTTTATTCTCCATTTTCCCAACCATTTTTCTAAATTTAATATGTGGTCTTGTAAATATCGTGATGCTACTGCGGGACTTTCGTGTATGCTTAAAAAGCTGTATCGTAGGCAAATGTCGATGTGTGGACTCGGTCACTACTTGGCATATCTGAAGTATATAACAAATATAAAATGGACCCCAATATTCTGCCCTGGGGAACTCCGGCTTCAATTGGCTCAGGTGAGCTTACAAAATGTCCTTCTTTCACAATGAATTTTCGATGGGTTAAATAATTACCTAACAACTAACATAAGTTTACGGGCAAATTCAGTTTTAACTTCCATGCCATACCTTATCGAATGCTCGAGAAACGTCGATAAAAAGCGCAGAGCAGTATTTTCTTTCTTCAAAGGTCTTCTTAACTACATTATCTAATCTGTGAGTATGTTCGATTGTACAATGTTTTTTTCTGAAGCCGAATTAATGGTTTGGAATACATCCTTTGTTGCCTAAAATCGGGTTCAGCTTACTTATTAACATTCTCTCAAACAACTTTAACATGTTTGATAAAATGCTTATAGACCTGTATGAATCTACCTTTGTGTGGTAATTTCCTGGTTTAGGAATCATAGTTATTAACGCAACCTTCTATTCTGGAGGAAAGTACTCAAGGCGGAAAATGGCATTAAAAATAAAAAGAATAATCTTGCGGGAAATACGAGTCAACTAAAATAACATGTACATAAAAGTAACTGTAAATAAGTTATAGCTTATTAAAGCTTCAAAATTCATATAATTCTTGCTTGCCTTTAAATTATCCATGTTTGGTTTTAAATTTATGCTTTTTTTGCTAAACCGAAAAAGAGGAAATGGGTAAACAACCTTCTTAAGGGTCCAATTTCTTACCCAATTCCATTTGGCCGACGCTTCAGTTTTATTTATCAATTATATTGTTTTTTTTCTTATTTGCTGCATTGTTGAGTTCTTGTGTGGCAACAATAAACAATAATTGGCTCAAATTGAAAATGAGATTAAGAAAATCGGCAAGAACAAGAAAAAACTAAAATTAGGAAATTCTTGTTAAAGTTAAATCGTGATAAGTGTAAAGTTTAAGTGTTCCTTAAAGCGAAAGTGGAAAAGAAAAAGTTCAAGAAAATACTACAGATTGTATTTTTTTGCCAAAGTGATTTTTGTTTTGTTTAATTTTCCTTTGTACTTTTTTGTTTTCCATCTTCTGTTTGATCATGATTAAAATTTAATCAACAGCTAATTGCTAGCTTATTTCTGCTGTTTTTGGTTTTTATTTATTGTCGTCTTTTTGCTTTCACTTTTTGTCTAAACTTAAATCGAAAACTGGTTTTTGTTATTGCGGCAATTGCTTTGAAAATTTTTTGAAATACTATTGAATAAAAATTAAAAGAAAATCTACTTACCTGTATTAGTATAAGTATTCATTTTCTGCAAGTTAAAAGAAATTCAAGAACACATTTATTAAGTTTTTAATTTTGTACAATAAAAATTTTAATTTAATTAAAATTAGTGAAAATAAACTTGAAAATAAAAAATGAACATAAACATGACTGTCGTATTAAATTAAATTAAAATTACAGGGTATGAGTTGTATAAATATTTAATGTTTGAATGAAGTACTTTTTATATGAATTAATAATTATGCAGGCTCAAGTTTTTTATTATAATAAAGAATTTAAACCTGAACAATTATTAATTCATACAGAAATTGAATGCTAAACTAACTGTTATCTTGGCTAAAAACACCTTAATTGACCACAAGGTCTCCAAGTGAAGGAGTCTAGATTATATATGGGGCATCTATCTGTCATTGTCCAACGCTTTATTTTCTGGAGAAATTATTTCGTGATGGTTTAGATTCATTATGTGAATCAGAAGGCTTAGTGACAGATTAATAAGAAATCATAAAGTAACCACAATGTCTCCAAGTGAAGGCGTCTAGACTATCTAGCACTACCCTTCCTAATCTATCATAATCTTACGTTCACTCATTGTTTGGTTTCTTACACGATACATTTCTCTCAATTTATGTTATAATAACCAAACAATATGTTTAATTAACTAAACTTTCAATTTGGGTTCATTAAATTGTATACAACTTTAACATTAACACTATATTAAGAGAAATGTGTAAAACTTTTTATTGGCATAAATACAAATTAATTAGTAATAATAATTGTAAAAGAAACAACAACAAAAAACCCTGATTTTTCAGACATTAAGAATTTAAGCCGCTTAACGTGTAAGCATTTGAAATCATTATTGAACATTATTTTATTTTAAGATTTTCCAAATAAAAAATTGAAATAAGTACTAAAGTGCTGATTTGTAAAATGTTCATTAAAGTACAAAGAGATTATAACATTTAAATGGCATTTAAAATAAAAGTACTCGTATGATACATACTGAAGTGCACACACACATACATATTTAAATAAATATGTTTGTGTGCATATAAATTAAATGAACAACATAAATACCCCCAATGCATACAACGAAATTGGCTAAAGGTATGAAAAGGAAAAACATAAAAGCAAACTGACAGACAGAATAAATATTATTCATAATATTTTCAATATTAACAACAACAATAACAAAATATAAGTTGATCGATGGGGCTGCACACTCGCTTGTATCTACAATATATAAAAGCAATAAGCCATATCCGATTTAACGTCTCATTTGCTAAAGTCAATGAACAAAGTAATAAAGTTTTAATAAAAGTGAAAAACAATTGTATATTTTTTTTTGTTTTTCTTTTTATTTGGTATTTAATCATTTTTCCTTGGGACTCCCCGTCTGTATATCTGTTCTGACTGCACAATATTTTCCTGGATTTATAAAATCATCAACATTGTTGTTGTATTAGTCGTTTTTATTTCGTTATCATGACAATAAGCCGTCGAAAATAATCTTTGACTACACCATTTCCTCTTATGAAAAAATTAGTGCAATCCCAGAACCAAACAATTGTTGATTTGGTGTTTTGCAAATCGCATGATTGACTCTATTAGAAATAAAGTTGGAATGGAAATTTTTAAAATTTAAAAATATATAAAATAGTATTAAAACGAAAGCTGCAAGAAGTAGAAGCAGGAAAAGATTAGTCAATATATGGACAATGGAAAACTTTTTCATTTCATAAAGATCAAGTATAAATTTTAATTTTCAATAAAAAGCCAAAAAATACAAAATTTCAATTGTTTTTTAAAACTATTCTTGAGTAGTTAGAAAAACATTTTAAGTTAATTTTTGTAAGTTACGAAAGTTAAACTAATGTTCTTACACAAAAACACCTTAATTCTGCCTAAAAAACTCAATGTTATTACACATATAAACAAAAAAAAAAAAAAACAAGTAAAAGTGCTATATTCGGCCGTGCCGAATCTTCTATAGTTTTCACCACGGTGATTTTATTATTACAGACATGTAAAGCATTATCCATATTGTTGACTCTTTACATAAATTAAAATAAGTCATATGAGAAAAAACTCATTACTCATACTTTAAAGAAATAGAATACAGCTGCGACGCAGCTAAATGAAAACAAATTCCGATGGCTACAGTTGTCGCCGTGTTGTCAGCTACTTAATGATATTGAAGACGACAGCTACATCGTAAACTCTGACATTGTTGTAGAAATACTTATTTTGCTTTTATAAAATTTCATAACTTTTTTAAAAAATTATAAATATTTTCTTCAAAACTTTTTGTTTGTATATGAATTTATAATTTGCAATTATGTGACATTTTCTTTTGTTGAATAAAATAGAAATTAGCCTAAGTTTTCGACAGCCACAACGTTGGTCGTGTAGCCATGTAGCTATACTGGCTTTAAAACAATCGTTTACCTTTAAACGTGTGTATTTTATTTTTGACAGTTTGTAGTCGGTATCTTGAAGTTGACTAATTGTTAAATGCATCTAAGTTTTAAAACAGAGATCTCATCTATTTTAAATTCAAACGCATTTAAAAAAAATATGTTAATCTATATATATACATATATTCTTAATATTAAAATATATTATGTTACAGTCATGATTTTCATTTTCACAGAAATATTGAAATTTTGTTTTTAATATTTCGAAAATTGTTTTTAAAAATTATTTGTAAAAATATTTTTTTTGAAAATTTTTTGGAAAATTTTTTACAAAATATTTATCGAAAACGGTTTGTAAAGTTTTTTGTAAATGTTGAAAAACAAAATTGTTTAATTTTTTGTTTAAAAATATAATTTTTTTTTTTTTAATTTTATTGAATTTTTTACCAGTGGGTACCCTGTGGGTCATTTGGCTTCCTATATGTGTATTGTTCTCTATACAGGTCTTTAATACAAATCAAAGCATAAAAACCCTACCAACCTAAAAACAAACAAAAGTCGCCCATCGCAAGGGGTTATTGACCCCCCACCCCCCACAAATCTGTATGCCTTCCTTGCGATCTACCTGTTGCGGTCTAATATTTATTTGACAAAAAAAAAGCAAAAGAGAATCATTAAGCCAAAAAAAATTAAAAAAAAAAAACCTGAAAAAAATATAGGTGGGCGTGGTTTTTTGCCCGCAGCCTCCAAAGGAATGATCCGATGTTGCTGAATTGCAATTCCAAAATTTTCGAAACTATGCCTGACAGATTGGTGTGCTTAAAGTTTTTGTATCTCTTCTGGTGCCTTAGCTAATGACATTTCAACCCGAACACGGACAGACGGACATCGTTTAATCAACTTCTCTATGTATAAGGATCCAGATTATATATACTTTATGGGGTCGGAAATGAATATTGTAGTAATTACACACGGAATGACAAACTTATATATACCCTTTCCAGCTGTGGTGGAGGGTATAATAACGTAATAAGATCGTGTCATTTGCGGATTTCTCTTACGTTGCTTATACATACTCACACATACATAAATGAAAGTGTGAAATGCACAACTATAACTGGCGCTTGAAGGATCTTTTCAGAACAAAACACTCTAGAAGTTTTCACAATATTAACGCTTGCTAGGGATATGACAACCTGAATTTGATCAGTTGCTTGCTATAGTATAGCGTTAAAAGGTGTATGCTTTGGGCTAAATAAAAGTAATAAAGGTCTGAATAAATAAAGTTCTTAACAATATTTTATAAATGGTACCCATCCCCGGGTATATATATATATATAAAATTCTAAAATAATTGTAGAGTTCTGTAAATAGTAAAATATCCCGCTTTTAAAAATAAAAGTTGCTGTCAAGTTTGCAGTACCTATAAATCGGTAAAATTGCGTACCTTCACTACTGTTTTCATTACTTTCTTTTGCAAATGAGATATTTTTTTTTTTGTATTTGATTGCAAATGGTGTCAAAGGAAGAAAGCATATTTTTTCCCAATAGACTAATATTAAATCGGATAACAACAAAATCCTTTCTAAAGGTCAAAGCACTGTTATGAAAATTAAAGATATGAAATATTTTGTGTAAACTTTTCGAAAATTTTATTAAAAAAGTTTTATTTTGAATTAATATTAAGAGTATTTCCATTTGTATATTTTTTTTTATTTGAACTAGCAACAAGTGCTCATATCTCAAGTCTAAAATATTTGTATTTAAAAGTTGTAAATTTGTTTACAAAACTTTTAGCGGGTTTTAGTGTCAGCCAGTTTCAGACGGAAAGTAAAACATTGGCCTACTTAACTTTTAATCAGTTTTAAATATATAAAGCTGATTCGTATTATTATACACTTTGTTAATTTGAAATTTGGCATTTGTATTTGATTTGTATTTTTACTTTGTGGAATTACATTGTTATTTAAATATTTTAAACACCTTTTACAGAGGCTTACAATATATTTTAGAATTTGATATAAATTTTAAAATTTTATTTATTTTATTTTTTTTAAACCTGATGTGTTTTAACAAAATTTTGTGAGAAGGTACTTTAGCATTCTGATTCCAATATATGATTTTTTTTCGCAAAAAACCTTATTTCCAAGAGATAACAAAGAGAAAAAGCAGGAAAAGTACGCCGACTTTTTTACTAATATAAAGGTACTGCATACTTTAAGGCATCTTTTAGTTTTGAAATCGAGATAGCTTAATCATGGTTGTGCAGCAGATGATGCTGTCTTAAAATAATTAAAAAATATAAAATACTGTCAAACAGCCAATTGAATAAAATTTGTATTTGATTTATATTTTTACTTTGTGGAATTACATTTTTATTAAAATAATTTAAACACCTTTTACAGAGCTTTACACTAATTTTTAGAATTTTAGAATTTTTTATAATTTTTAGAATTTTATCCAGGGATGGGTTCATTTATATAAAGTAAATACATAAACCATAACTGAAGCACTATAAAAGTAAGAGACTTACAATTGCTGCGGAATATTTTTAAAGCCAAATCGAGCAAAATACTGTCAGGATACTCACAACGTGGCGGGCACAGCTAGTCATTTATAATTTATAAGAAGTTAATTTATAAGATACTACCTTGCTTTATTACATTAGATATTACCATCGCATATTTAAGCAGTATTACCCCCGGGGGTTCCAATTGTCACTGCAGGAATATGGCAAATGCTTTGACGCGGTTCACTCGGGGAAAATAGGGTTCCTAGAGCCTAAATCTGGAAGAAAAGGTCTGCGATAAACATTGCGGGTCCTCTTCGAGGCCCGACCAGTGCCCAAAGGACTGGTACCACGGGAATCGGTGGCCCCACAGAGAGCCTATCCTCTATGTGACCGTTTATTGGTGAGGTCCCCTTCGGGGGTACACGTGGTGGTTGTGGTTTAAGATCGATTTATTAGGTAAGGTGCAAGGTCGATCAAGTGTGCTGTTGCACTCTCAACAGACGGAGTTTGGATAGTCTCCAAACCCCTAAGCAAGAGGTTATAATGTGGATCTAGGCTTGCCTTGAAAAGGCTTGCCATATTATATAAATTGCTACTCATTGTGACTGTATCACACACAAAAAGCGATTGGTGGCAATCGTAAGGTGTTGTTATGCTACACAATGGGGGCGCTAGTCTACGCCTAAGTTTCACTCAGTGGTAAGACTACCGTGAGGTTAGGCCGAGTAGCCAGGTACTCACGTTAATCTTGTTGCACAATTTAAGCAGTATTGTGCAGAATTATGCTGTTTGAGTTTTTATTTATAAGTTTTTTTAATGTTTTCATTATTTTTAATTTTAAGAATATAAATATTCAAATTGAATTATTATGTGTTTGTATATCAACATTAACATTACCTTTTTTTTTATCGATTGAAACTGATACATTTGTATTTGTATAAATTTTGCTTATAATAAAAATAATAACAGGATTACGCTGTTAATTGTAGTCTGTTTTCTATTTAAATCAGCAAATTATTTACCAAAAACAAAAATTAAATGCATATTGTTAAAATTTATAATTAAAACCAGCTATGCCCACACATGTTGTGTGCGTCCTGACAATATTTTGTTCGATTTTGCTTTGAAAGTAATCCACTAAAAATTTTAAGATTCCTACGTATTTACTTTATATAAAGGTACCCATCCCTGGATAAAATTCAAAAATTCCAAAAATTATTGTAAAGCTCTGTAAACGATTTTCAAAATATTTTAATAACAAAGTAAAAATAAAAACCAAATAAAAATGCAAATTTTATTCAATTTTCTGGTTGGCATATTTTCTCATTATTTTAAAACAGCGCCTTTTGTTGCCTAACCGTGTTTAAAATATCCCACTTTCAATTCATATTTTGTCCTTTTTTTAAAACACCGCTATCCGTTGCGCAACCCTGTTTCAAATATACCACTTTTAAAAATAAAAAACGCTTTAAAACCTGTAAAAAATCGGCTTCATTGCTTTTTCTTCACTTTCTCTTGCAAATAACATATTTTTGCGGATATCCTATATTAGAATCAGGAAACTAAGGTACCTCCTCACAAAATTTTGTTAAAATCCATGCAGCAGTTTTTACGTGATGCCAACACAGACAGACAGGAAATGAGTTACTGTATACATATGTATAAATTAGTAAAACAAAAAACTATGGGAATTGTCAGTTTACTGAAATATTTAAAATATTTATGTTCATAAGTTGGCTCTACCCGGCAACAAAATTTAAAATTTCTGCAAACCAATAATACCTTTGACTTTTTTCAATATGTTGCAGCTGCAGCATTTGCATCCAAAAGAACATAAATCATAGAAATTACAGCAACATTATCGATACGATTATGAGCACATTAACACTTTCATTCGAATTACTATTTATACAAAGGACAGATAATAAATAAATAAATTGATATAATTATTTTAAGGCATCAAACGAAATAATATTTTTTAAATTGTGTCTATAATCAACATGTGTCATATTAAAATGGAAAGCCAATATACCAGGCAAAAAGTTTTACAACCTCTAGGCATTTATTGTCGTAATTGTGATACTGTATGTTTAATATTCAAATATAATTAGCGCTTGAAAAGCAAACAGAAAAAATTATTAAAATTATAATCTACAAGATCATGTTAGGTTGCACAAGTCGGCGGTACTGTATTCAAAAACCAACTCACTTGGGTCCTTGTGGTCTCTTTGTGACAAAGATCATGTTGATGCAAAGAGACATTTAAAAAAAATCATTAAAACGATCATAAGTCTTTATATTCTACTTTTTATGAAATAACCAACATTGTAAAGTAAAACAAACAGAGCTTTTATATGAAAAAATACAAGAATAAATGTAGATTTTCTAGTCTCAAATCTTCTAATTATCACTACAATATTGCTTATGCTACGATTGAGTAGGATTTTGAAAGATGATATTCGCTGATGTCCATAGTTTTTCTTTGTCTAAACAGTTCCTGTTTTTTTTTCGTATTATTTATTGTATCTTCAATATATTTGAACGTACAATAACTACCCACCAAACCAAATTTTCTGAATTCGTTAAGAATTCGTAACGACTGTACGACAAAATCTTTCGATTTCGGAACCGTAATATTACCGAAACGTAACGATTTTTATATAAAAGGGTTCACATTACTTCGCAGGGATATGTAGTTACGAAGTCGTAAAGATATTTAGGTATGAAACCGTAACGACATGTAGGTACTTAATCGCAACAAAATGCTTTCTCTCAGTACCTGCATATAAGCTAGAACATCGTTCTCTGAAAGGTTAAGTGAATATAATGATTAGTCAACGATTTGGTATTCAAGTTAATACTTTACCGTAATCAATTCAATTGCGTGTATTTATTACGTGTATTTATTAAATTTTTCGTCTTTATTATAATTCTTTTTTATTTAATAAAATTTTTTTCTTACATATAAATCTTACATACAAATCAAGGTTTTATATTTTTTTGTTTGGTTACGACAAGTCTGATTTCATACAAACTACTGAAATGTCTTAACGAATTTCTTACGACAAGTCTGACTTCAGAAACATTTGGTTTGGTGGGTACTCATATCTTTGGTCTAAAAAAACAAATACAAAGTTATATATACGTAAACGATGCACGGTTGCTTATCTTTTGTTAGTAAATTCTCTGATGTTCGACGAAGAGAAGGAATATTCCTTATTCTTAGTCGAACGTAGTCTGAACAAAACTAAAAGCTTCGGTAGTATACCGTTCATGTGGAAAAATCCGGTTTAAATACCGTTTAAATACAGTCGGAACCATTGTAGAAGTTAGCCGTTTCGTCGTGCTGAATAGTGTTGGCAAAGTATTGAGTAGTGGGTACCGAGTACTCGATAATTTTTTGGGGTTCTAATACACAAAAGTAGTTAATCGATACTTTTACGGTAGTATTTTTAGAAAGAAATTTATAAAAATATTTGACTACGACGATAAATTTCCTCTGCTAGTATGTAAACGGAAGTATTGAGTACCCAATTGAAAAGTAATAACTTGTATCGAGTAATTGAAAGTAGTAGAAATTTTCATCACTAGTGCTGAAGTTTATACGAGGTTGCTTTTCAACAAACTGCGTGAGCATTTGTGTCTACTGAATTGCGTTCTAGTGACCGTAATACACTGCTACCAATGAATTTCTTCACAGCAGATATAGCGTAAGTTATTCCTATATCGGTTTTGAGCAATTGTGCAATACCACTAGTGCAAGCAAAACGCACTAAGCCTTATAAAAAAAGTTCCACACAGCTTCTAAATCAAACGCAATGAGGGTTTCGAGACGAGTACACACGACGCACACTAGTCTGGAGAAAGTTCGTTGTACTCGGTCGGCTCATTATATTTAAGATACAAACAGAGGTTGGCTCACTTATAGTATTACGAGTAGGCATGTGCTTAGTAAACGAGTTTGCGTTCGAGTATGCAAGACGTGCTCATGAGCACATCCATTAGATGAGCTTGCTCACGCAACTGTTTAAATTGCAAATGCAGCAGGAATAGTTAAAAAAATAGGTCAAAGGAAAATACTAGCATAAATATCATGAATTAAGAACTTAAGCCTAAATAAATAATTTATTCACTTAAAAATAGTTCAAATAAAATTCATATGATGAATTAAAATATTTTTAACCATAACAATTGCCGAAAAGGGAACTATTTTAAAATTGGTCTGCTTTTTTATTCCGCCTACAAAATTATTTTTTGTTTTCTCTTAAACTTAAAGATTTTCAAGTATCACTACCCACACTTATATGTATATATATGTTTATGTCGTTCTTAAAATACTTCTTCACTTTATTTTTAACTGTTTCAAGAACAACTACTTTTAGTAAATTAAAGCAAAATATAACAGAAAATTGTCGTATTTTTCATAATTTCTTCCAGTTATACTGGCTGTTTAAGATTGTTATTACAATATTTAAGCAAAAGTTTCTATTTGACTTGAAGCATAAGAAAATTGTTCATATGTATGTCTGTACTTTTTTTCATTTGAGTGCATTTTAGTTTTGTTTTATCTCTCTTTTGTTGCATCTCTGTCTCTCTCTCTCTCTCTTCATAAAACTGCATAATGGTTACTGTAATTAAAGTTAATTACCAAAACTTTTTGGCACTATGTAATAAAATACAAGTTAATTTTTGTAAATTTGTTTCTTGTTTTTTTACTCTTTTTAATTTCTAACATACTTATAACGAACATCAGTTAGCTGCAGTTAAAGTAGCAAAAATCAGAACATATTTGAAACATTATTTAGTCGAAATACTTACATATACATATGTATGTATAAGTAAATTCATGTTGTGTATAAAATGTGCAACAAAATGATAGAGTTAGTTTCTTGTTTACTTAAACTGAACTTGTTGCTACGATACGTAAAGACTCTCTTAACCCTAGAATACTAACCAACGTAAATTTTACGTGTAGTTTTTTTTAATTATTGTTACTGCACAATGGCCTAACGGTACCAAATTCCACAAGTGCTTTCTTCAATAGTTTTTGAACAAACCCAGAAACATATACAAAGCATATTTGGTCATTTAACTGCTCTAAGAGCGTGATCATTGAAAGGCTATACGTAAAATTTACGTGGTGTTAGTGGTAAGCGTATAATTTGCGTACGTCAATTATACTTGGCGTTAGTAATAAGAGCATAAATTTGTAGAAGTATTTTATGTAGTGAATAACAAAGGCAAGGAAAAAACCGAAAAATTCCAAGCGTGGACTCAACTGCAAAGATGTTGCGGCATTACCAACTTCCAGTGACCTTAGAGACATCAGCTACGTTAGTCTTAAAGAGGAGGAGAAGGATTTTGAGAGCCACGACAGTTTTGCTGATAGGAATTGGTGCCCCTGCAACAGATAAAAATTAAATCGAAAAATAATTGGCATATGCTTAGAATATAGCACTTCCAGCTTGTTATAAAAATAAAAAGAAAGTATGAACAAAATTATTCTAATTGACCCGGCTTTCGAATAACTTTCTCGAGAAAAAAGGGAAAGCAAATTTTGACACCACTCAAAGAAGCAACACCCACAAATTTTCATATTTGTAAAAGCGTGGCAGTATGTGAGCATCAAATAAGAGTAGGCAAAGACTGCATTAACCAGGACTGATGCTATATATGTACATACATATAAGTATTTATTTTACTTCAGCTATGGTTTGATCGCAAATATGTAGTTTTATTTTGCCATTAAAATTGTTTTTCTTTACTTTAATATGAATTATTAGTAAATTTTTATTAAATAACCACTTTTCAAATTGAAAAAATTGCTGAAATAACCACATTAATTGAAAAAAATCCACAGTACGTAAAATTTACGTGGCGTTAGTATTAACGTAATATAAAATATCGTTAGTATTCTAGGGTTAATATACCTCAAAGTTTAAATCTGCCGCCATATAGTGTTGTTCTTAGAAAATATTTATTATGTTATGTTGATGAAGGTAGCGATAGCTATAGCTGCCAACATCAATGAACCGATATTCCCGTAATTTGCGCAATCACTAAGCTACCTGAGTGAATATCGAAATGGTTGTGCTCCCATACAAAATGACAACTTATTAACGTGTAACTAGTGGTAGTGTCATACAAGTTAAAAAAAAACGGAATGGATTAGATGTTATCGTCTACTGTGGAGTATCGAAATTTAGTACGAATAACATCTGCATTGATTGTTTTCATAGGCGATGGAAACACTATGTATCGGCATTGTTAGTAAATATACAACATAGTGTAACTTGAATATTATTGAGCATATTCCAGCTAAAAGTAAGTTGGGTTGAAATAGTGGGCATAGTTCTCGGGAACTACAGGGTGCGGTACTTTTTTCAATAGCCTTTTTTTGGCAGATCACGTGTGTCGTGTATTTTTGTTTAGTATTGTTTGACATTTCATAATGAAAAGACTTACGCCTGAAGCGCTTCACTCTATGGGTTCTTAAAAAGTTCCAAGAAGATCCGACGTTTTCGAGGAAAATTTTGTTTAGCGATGAGGCTCATTTCTGGCTCAATGGGTAAACAAACGAAATTGCCGCATTTGGGACAAAGAGCAACCTGAAGAGATTCAAGAGCTGCCACTTCATCCAGAAAAAACAATGGTTTGTGGGCCGGTGAAATCATCGGTCTATGTTTCTTTAAAAATTATGCCGGTACGAACGGTACCGTCAATGGCGACCGTTATCATGTCATGCTAACCGACTATTTGATGCCTGAAATTGAAGCTCGTGATCTCGGCGACATTAGGTTTCATCGAGACGGCGCTACTTCCCACCAATCAATGGATTTATTGTGAGAACATTTCGGTGAGAGTCTAAAGTTTATGCGGACAAACCCGCTTTGATTCAGGCCTTGGACGACAACATCAGGCATATAATTCGCCAGTTACCAGACGAAATAATCGAAGGAGTCCGAAAATTGGACTAAACGGATAGACTATCAGCGACGTAGCAACGTCCAACATTTGATAGACATAATCTTTAAAAAATAAATGCTAAAGAATGTTTGTTCAAATGATAATAAAAATTCTCCATTTGTTTTTTGAATTTTCTGTGTTTTTTTTTTTCTTTAAAAAAGTAGGGAACCTTGAAATGGTTCACCCCTTATAATAACTGTAGATACATAATAGACGAGCTGTGTAGCTTTTGGGCATAATCGGGAGGGGGAAAGGGGTAGTTTCCTTACCCTTAAATTTTGTGAACACTCTACAGGTCATACCGTATGACATATTAAAACGAAATTAAGTATTTGCCTTTGGTTTATGGAGATGAAGAGCTGTATAAATTTTGGGCATAATCGGGGAGGCGATTATTTAATTAACAACCCAAACCGAAAATAATTTATTTTTCAGTTTGAATATACTTTGAACTTATAGTCTTTATGTAATATATCCATAAAAATATCTGTTTTCATTGGGTACGGTAAAGTTGAGTGTAGGCCACACCAGAAGTATGGCCTACACTCAAGTATATGGCAATATTGTTTGTGAGTAAGAGAAAACGTGTGAGAGAATAAACTTTATTTCAGCAGCATTATCGTTGAACGGTAACTTATGTCAAATTTGTATTGAAATATCGTTACCACAGTCTGTTGTGTTTCTACACTAAGAGTGTTAAAATTTTGTACTGCGAGAAAAAGTGCGATTTCGAGTTGCCCTATACAAAATAACTGTAATAGTGATAATATCTAAATTTGACACACGCTACTTTGAGAATTACATGCGTATACAAGTTAAAGCTTGAACATACTTTTACTTGCAAATTTCTATTTAGTTTTTTGATGGCGGGGTTATAGCACCACATCGGAATTTGCTATTTACATTATAAATCATAATTTGTTATGTTTGCCAATTATGTTTAAAAAAATATTTGTTTTACGCCTTCTCATCAAATATTTGCTACATCTGAACTAAGCTTAAGAAATAATTTTAATGCTAACAATTTATGGATAATAAAATTGGATCATTAGATGGGTGAACAATAAGATTTCACTGAGACGTTTTCAATA
The DNA here is from genome assembly GCA_949628195.1 of Phasia obesa. Classification (NCBI taxonomy): domain Eukaryota; kingdom Metazoa; phylum Arthropoda; class Insecta; order Diptera; family Tachinidae; genus Phasia; species Phasia obesa. Next base: position 46,829,967 of record OX451217.1, read on the forward strand.
AATTTTTTTTTAATAAAATTAGAGCATTAGACGAGTAAACAACACGTTTTCGTAAAGGCGATCGTTTTTTGGAGTTAAATTATACTAAACGATGAAGGTAATTTTTACTTTAATGGCTTTGGTTATATTCAAAACTGCTGCTTTCGGTACTTTGAGCTTCCAAATGTTGTTACTAAAAAATAAATGCAACTAAAACGTAACTCTTTTATACAGATTTTGGGCTGAAGACAATATTGGATCCTTCTTCTTCGACAATGAGGCTGTTCAAAGAGTGACCGTTTATGTTTTTGGGTACCGCAAATTGATAACTTAGTTCTTTCTGCCTAAATTGGATGATTTTTATGTGGGTACGAGATTGCAATAATAAGCGACACATTCCCTACAGTTAGTGAAAGAGTTTAGCTACTGTGATACAGGTCTGCATCAGTGCCTGGAAAGTTCTCTTAACTTGACGGGGTCTTTTCACTAGATGTAAACAATGTGTCTACCGATGCCAACACGTAGCAATTTTAGAGCAGTCGCTGCTTACTATTTACTCTCCAAAGGGCCTCACCAATAACCGGTCTTAGAGGTTAAAGAAATGGGAAACTCTATGGACAATTTTCACCCTTCCTCTGCAAAACATGATGTAATATATTCATTTGAAAAACATCTAAGTTTAATAGTACCAATGAGTCACTATAACTTTACAGTGACTAAATAAAAATAAACATCTAACATTATCACGCGCGCTGTATATGATTGAATATGCTTTTGTATGAACATGCATGCGAAAATGATGTTGCATAATGTTTAACATCCCATCATTTCTTTTCTTTAAAACAAGTTAAAAAAAAAATATTCTTCGAAAAGGAAACAAAACTTGAAAAGTTAATTTGGCAGAGGTCTTAAACTATTGAAACTATTAAACAGAATAATGTAACCATGTTTCAACGATTATAATGGGTAAAGTTTTTAGTAAGAATTTTCTTACATCATGTTTACATCATTCTGTAAATTCATATAAACAATGTTTGTTTAAAATTGCATAAAATTCCAGAAAATTTAGTAAAATTATTTAATTGCCTTGAAGCTTCTAATGCAGAAGTTACTGCTAAGCTTTGATATTAAAAATTAAATTAATTTAAAAAAATCTTTTGTGTGTAAAGAAAATCATCTTTATTTTCCATTTTAAATTCTGTTTATTTTTCCAGATGATGATATAGAATTTTCTGACAGCAAAATAGATTTTTTTTAAATTCTTATCTTAGGCAATAAAGTTTTAATATCAAAAAGTAGGTATTTTGTATCATTGCAATGCATTGCCGCAATCGGTTCTTTAAATATTAAGTATGTATATGTATGTAGTTCCAAGTTAAGTATTACAAAATGAATTTTGAATTTGAATTGCCCGTGCAAGTGTGCAGGGAATGACAAATAAGTCATATTAGCACCACACACAAGAACGCTAGCATTCGAAGACTTTAAATTTGAAAGTTCAATATATTTAGCCCTCATATATATATAAAACCCAACTGTCTTGTTTCTGAAGCGATTACAAGCGCAGATCCACTTTAGCAAAACTATCACTCTTAGCCTGTCCCATCGTGAATTTGAGGTGCGGGGATCATGTAAAAAATACTGAATTACTTTTAATAAAATTTTGTAAGGAGGTACCTTAGTATCTATGTTTAAATATAAGATACTTTTTTTTTCTCAAAAATATCTCATTTCCAAGAGAAAATAGAAAAAAAAAAACATTAGTGAAAGTACACAAAGTACCGATTTAGTGGTACTGCAAACTTGTCAGCACCTTTTATTTTTGAAAGCGGGATATTTTAAACACTATCTACAGATCTATAATTATTTTAGAATGTGTTACTAAACCACTATAAAAGAGAGAGTCTTAAAATTTGTTGTGGACGCCCACCACGAACAATATAACGACAGTAAACTTTCTAGTGGAAAAAAATCAAAAAAAAAACTTTCTAATTTATCAATAAAATATATGTCGGATGAAAGCTGCGACTTCCACGATTCCAAAGGTGGTATGGTTTTTCATGTGCGTTACACCTATAAAAAATTTACACGGCTTAAAAGTCGAATTATTTTGATAATTTTTTCATCAATTTTAAGTAACAAAAAATAGGTTTGGATAATAAAAATAAAAATAAAAATACATGCAATGTTTTATTCAGAAATTTAGCAGAAACAATGAAAATAACCTAAAATTCAAATATTCATAACAACACTGTAAAAAAATTGTGAAGTTTTTAGCCAAAATATGTACTTAAAAAAAATCGTCAGCTTCGGTGGACCCGAAAAAATAGGCACATCAAAAAACTACTTTTATGCATCAATGATCTTATTTGTTGTTATATGTATTAAAAGGTTTTAGTGTTTTCTATGCCAACTTTTGAAATATAATGATTTTAAAAATCATCTTTATTTGATATTTTTTTAAATTATCAGTTGATATTTTTAATATTTGAGAATGTATGATAATAGTAGGCTATTCTTTAAACCAATACCAATGTTTATGAGTATTTTCAAAACTTTAAATAATAAAAATACTAAAAACTTTAAAATAATGCTATATTCAAAAGAGGTATATGGCATCCCTAAATAATTAGAGATTGGTTATATTTTATAAAAAAAGAAACTATCACGCTTTATCATTTTGTATGTGAGATGATAGATTAAAATTCAAAAAAATAATACTTACTGAAATGGGGGAATTTTGGGTATTTAATTGTCCCCGCACCGGAAAACTAAAAGGATTTCTGAAAATGTTAATTCATTTTTGAAAATAGTAGGCCAAGACATGTGCCAAAAATTTGATTAAGCTACCATAACTTCTTCGATTTTTTCCAGTTTTACTATGGGGATAGTTCACTGTGCGACGTAGTGTATTTTTGAGCAAAAAAAAAAATAAATTTTGCACAGAGATGTTAGCCATCACCATTAAGAACAATTCAGAAAATAGGGTGTTTACACCCACTACCACGCCTCCTCCTCATGCAAAATAATTTGGGGTTTCTTAAATTGGCCCAACTGATTTCGGGAGATGATCGTCCTTATTGTAAAGCAAAAAATCCCCACAACAAGATGGTCTAAAAGTAACAGTTTGGCCCAAATTCGATAAAAAGTCTTTTTTAAAACAACACAACTGTTTTGGAAAAGCACTTGCACATACCAACATCTTAATACTTCTATCCAAACTGCAAATATAGAAAAAAAGTATATTAAACAACCAATTGTTGCATTAATCAATATGTGTCCATACTACCCAAACCCGAATATAATATAAACCGTTTGACTTCGATAGACTCCCTATAAAGTGTGTGAGTACGGGAAGCATTATGAAGGCAAACCTAAGTTAATTTAGTCATTCAGAAATCTTGGGACACAATAAATAATTAAATTTTATATTAATCCACTGAACACTGAATCCGCTGCGAAATGTTTATGTAGCGACAAAGTGTAAACAATGCTAGGGTGGACCACGGCAACTCTAGGGTGGGGGGCATTGTTTTCTCTGTGTAGGTTTAAGGTTATTCATAGTTTAGTTACAATTAAATAACATTTTTAGCAATGAGACGAATTATAGCTACGCAACGCAGAGTGTTGTATTTCAAAACAGATAATTCCAATTCAAAATATAATGAAAGACTTGATAAACAGATAAGCACTTTTCTTTCTGAAGTTTTTTTTTATTTGACTTGGTGAACTAAGCAAACATCAATCAACTGTTTAACTTTTCTGCGCTTTGTTTTTTCAGAGCTAGCTTTGTATATGATTCTAAAATTAAAATGAACCAAGAAATATACAAAAACTTGAATTAAATTACTAACCTCCATAGGTAATTTTAGATTGTCATCAACCACTATATATTCTTTGACTGCTCGCTTCAAAAATATATAATCAGTTTATTCTATGATTATTTGAAATTTATTTCTTTTGATTCATAGCTTGACAAAGTCACTTAACTCAATAACAGACTCCAGCCAGTTTTAATTTTTTTACTTTGAACCTATCTTTTTTCCTTTCACTTTGCTTCTGATTGTATCTTTTTGAAAACTACATCACTTTTTTTCTCTCAAAAAGGATACTATCTAACGTATTGCTGTAATATGCACAAAGTGAAAAATTATTTTGGTGTACCTACATTAGGTAGAGTATTGAAGTTTAGAGTCCTTTTACTAATGTACAAAGGTTCACAGAAAACAGGTGGGATCGAAAAATGGGCATAGTACTTCCTATAAAAAGAAGAAATTATTATCGTACAATTAGAGATCTAGAACAGGTAGAGTTAACATGTAGTACGAGAAACTCCTCTATTATTGTGCATTGTCATACAAAAACTCATCTAGGTTGGAAGAGTAGGGCCCATTATTATAACTTGCCTTTAGCTAAAGTTAGGATTTTGTTGGATCAATAAGTAGTTTTTCGCTATAATAATGAGGATAATGCCCATTGCTATACCTTGTCCTTATAGTAAGTGATAGTCAAAAGTGGTTTTTAGCTTACTTTTAATAATTAGTCACTACTTATCCCTAGAACAAAATCCTAACTTTAGCTAAAGGCAAGTTATAATAATGAGCCTAGATGTGGTAACTCCCATACTATAATAGGTACGGTTTTGAAATTATACAGGAATAACCCATGTCGAGCGAAAAACTAGCTGGGTTGTTTAGAAAGTGTCGTACCTCATATGAAAGTGAAAAATTATTGTCGTATATACATATATAGAACTATAGTAAATATAGAAAGTTTTAATTTTGTACGGTAAAACTAACATGTACTTAACTATAAGATAACGTTTGGCGCTTAGGACGAGAGGACCGGAACACTCCATACAAATAAATTATTCTATATCTAGATAATTGCAACAGTGACACTCTCTAAATTTGACATTAGCTTCACTGAGAGGAACGTGCCTTTTCCGGGTTTAAGCTTACTTACCTTTACTTGAAAGTGTTTATTTTATATTTTGTTGATGGGGTTGTAGCGAAGCGCACCGGGGATAGCTACTGTTCTATAAGTTTAACTAATTAATTAAAAGCCTCTATGCAACCAGAATAGTTTAAAAAAAGTTTTTGTTGGAAAAAATTATTATCAAAGTAAAACATTTTTTACATGTTTGTTGTAACTTCACATTGAATTATTAGTTTTTAACAGACTAACAAACAAATTTAATTTGCAAATTGTTTGTTTTCAACCTTTATTAAATTAATAATTACAAAAACTAATTTTTAGTGCATTGGGGCATTTTATAATTGCTAAAAGAGTACGCAAAGTTTTTTAATAATTAATAAACACATTTTAAAGTTCATAACGATTAAATATGAACAAAATATATATCCTAAAAGCTTGATTAATTTATTATAAATTACTTAAAAGAAAAAAATTAAACATGCTTAAACTCAATATGTAATTTTTTTTAATAATAAGCCTTTCAATTAAATGGATAGTGCTTTAGTGCGCTTCAGTTTGTTTTTTACAGAACAGTATAGTTGGTGCTTAGATTTGTATCTTAAATTTCGCCCTATTCAACAAAAATGTGAAGAGACACATTTTTACAAATGTTAGGGTAAAATATATTATTAAATTTTAATTACATACAATGAAATTTATAATCAAGTTTAAGTTCGTTTTTATTCTCTCTAAGAAAGAATTAATTAAATTACAAATTAGGTGATAATATTAAAGTAGTGCTGATGACGGACGTGGCTGTCTAGAAAATGTGCTTTCCACTCGTGCTGGTGTCTAAAAATTAAATTTTCCCAATTTTTCTTTAATATTATCACCTAATTTGTAATTTAATTAATTCTTTCTTAGAGAGAATAAAAACGAACTTAAGCTTGATTATGAATTTCATTGTATGTAATACATAAAACAGTTCGACTAATAATAATTAAGATTTTCAAAATTAAATTTTAATCGTAACTCTACCAAAGAAGCGTTGCACAAATACATTCTTCTGCTTGTGTCTAGTAAAGGAGTTTTATTGTATTTTAAAAAATTATCAAAAAATTATATTTCGAATCGTGTTATATACATTATTTATTCTTAATCACGCATGATTCCTTTGTAAATTTATTAAATAAATATTAATAATTTCGATTATTATATTTTTTATATTTTTATATTTTTTTTTTTTTTTGGAAATAAATATTTTATATTCATAAAATATTTATTTAATAAATTTACAAAGTAATCATGCGTGATTAAAAATAAATAATGTATATAACACGATTCCAAATATATTTTTTTTTATATAACAGCATGCGCACGCTGAGTAAATACGATTTTCGTATTTTTTTAATTTTTTAATTTGTATTTTTACTTTTGTTTTTCAAAAGTCTTTTTGATACATTATGAATGGCATCCAATGGAAACCCTTAATGTAGAAAATTGAAAGAAGAATAAAATAAACTTTTTGAAATCGAAATGGTTACTATGGTTTTTTGTTTTGTTTAGAAATTTAGATTTGGCTTTCTTTATAGACTGATTGAACTTCTCATTTAGTCTATTAAGTTTTAAGTATAAGAATCTGAGTTTTTATTCAGAAAAATTGGGAAAAATTCACTGATGAGCTAGTTGAGCACTAGCGAAATAGCTATCTGTATAGGCTTTCCCCATAGTAATCAATTTCGATTATTATATATTTTTTTTTGGAAATAAATATTTTATACTCATAAAATATTTATTTAATAAATTTAAATGATTAAAAATAAATAATGTTAAAAAATTATCTTATTAAAAAGCGAACTTCTGCCTCCACAAATGTCATCTTCTGACTGGTTAATTAAATCAGTGTTAACCTAGTATTAGTTCTAAGTTCAATGAAAGATGTCACACAGTCCATGGCTACCACAGAACTTAGGTTAACAGTGGTTTTGTAGAATAATAATTTTTGTGATAGTAAAACATTTGTGACAAGAACAACAAATTGCTATTTTTAGTTTTATAAAAAATTATTTTTGTTTTAAATTTCAATAATAGTTGTCATATATAGTAGTTCCTGTAATACTCTTGGAACTACTAAAAGTAAATCAAAATTAATCGGCTACTTTATCGGCCACCAAGATTTTTATCCTATTGAATCCTAGTGGAAATAAGCGCAGTAGAATTCCTCTGCAACACAAGGATCCGTTGATTATAATCAGATAATTCTTTTCTTTTTTGTTATTTTTTTGTGGCCAAAAAGTTGAAATGAAAATGCCTGCAAATATTTACCTAATATGGAATGATTTACGATTAAGATTAAGGTTACGATTAAGAATTTTAAGATTTTCTAAGTCTTTCCTTCGTTTTAGCATAGCGCCTACATGAATTAATAAACTCTATAAAATAAAACAACGAAAAATGTTTTTAATTGATATGTGGTTGTAAACTTGCACAGTGCCTCATGTGCACAATAATTTCTGCGGCAATAAGGAAAAAGTGCTTAAGTCTGATTTTTAAGTTTTGTAGGAGACCAATTTTAAACTTTAAAATAAATTTTTCCAAAAAATAAAATTTCTTTAAAATTTACCTATGGGAGTCAAACGTATGATTTAACAAAATATCTTATATCTACCAAAAGTACGCAGGCATTGCAATTAATAAGTTGTGAAAGAAGTTTTTATGATTTCGAAAAATAGCTTCTAGTTTCTTCAGATTTTTTCCAAATGCGATTCGACATTGAAAAAAGATAAGCAGAAAGTTATTTTGCTATAACTTCCTGAAAAATTTTACTAAATAATTGAAAATTTGCACATGGGTACTTTGAAGTACGCAGATTTCAAAGGTGCCAGTAACTAAATTTTTGCTAAAGTCGACTTAGGCACTTATTCCTTATTAACACAGATTTGTATATTAAATTTAATGGAATTCATATTTGAACAAAAATACTATAGTAATCAAATTTAATAATAATTTTGTTTTCAAATTAGATTTCATTAGATCTTTGTAACTGCAAATGCTCACACATAAAGTTAATCAACTCAATATGTATGGGTGTGTGTGTGTGTGGTGTGTATGTTTAAATGTGTTGGCGCAAAAGCCTTCAGTCCTTTGGCGTTGTTTGCAAAATGTTATTTCTTTATGTTTGTAAATTTTAATTCACGTATGTGCGTGTGTATGACATTTAATATGTATATATGTATGTCATATGCAATTTTAAATATTTTATTTGTAAACAAAATATGCTCGCATACAAAGTACGTCAAAGACACTTCAAAAAGAGAAACAAAACTGAAAATATATGTAGAAAAAAAAACGCAAACTGCAAAGACTTTAAATAAAACTATTTAACTTTGATATGCACAAAAACGTTCATGTTAGCATACATACGAGTACAAACATAAAGCTTAAAGCATTTATGTGTAGAAATTCGTATATGTATAGACATTTAAAACTGATATACACACAGTCATGCCCATACAAACATACTTTTGTGCCATAAAGATTAGTATTTAAGCACTAATTCTTGTATACTCTAAAATACATATAGAAAACACAAACATATAAATGTTTATATACATATACATATACATACATATACTATATACATATGAATTTATGTTTATGTTTATATTTTAATACTTCCATAAACATTTTCTTTAATAAAACCAACAACCATAAGCGGTATTTAGCTGATTTTAAATGCAAAATTATTTCCCTCTAGTTTTAAGAGTCTCTAGGATATTAACTTGTTATTTCTTTCTGCTAACGAAGAATTTGTTATTAATAATTTAAACTGCTTTTGAATGTAACGAGTAGAATGAAGATGTATGTTTTAAGCACATAGCTTAAAGTAGTTTCACTTATGTATATAAACTTTTAAAGTTATTTTTATTTTCAAGGTAGGAGTATTCTGTATTGATTTCATAGTGAATTTTAATTTTACAAATAGTAAAAACTATCCGCAAAATCTTTGTCATGGTGGCTTTTCTGTTTTTTCGAATAATTTCCCTGGACCCTTTTATTTCACACCAACGCACATTCGGACCTGTTAAATATTATTTTTCATCTACCAATGTTGGACTGTGTAGAAAAGGAAATATCGGTTAATATCGCAATTCGCATAAAGTATACAGTATACACTGCAGTGGAGCGCGAATGAGAAAATTATTATACAAAACTTGTTAATAGTTGCGGTAGAAGTACACCCAGCAGCAAAAGAGGAATGCATCTGTATTGTAATGCCTCGAAATTGCATGAATGTAGCATTAATTATGGTATATTTACATCATATCCCTTGAACTATGCAGTTTGGAGTAAATTGTAACGATTTCACTCACTGCTGTCAAGATATAAATAAGCCAAGTGTTTCATTTGCCACAGCTTCGTACTGACGAAGAGAATAATTTGAGCCAGGGCATATATTTTTCTGTAAGAAATCAAAGGCATTGAACTGTGGTAAATTTTTAACTTCATAGAACATTTTGTTCTTCGAGGGAATCTTCGTATATACACTGGTATCATAACGGATCAATGGACTAGGTTTGTCTGATATTATTCTGAGTGCAACTCTTTTCTAACCCAGTATTACATAACAAATATCGCATCTATAATAATTTTTGAATTCATTTTTATAACAATTTAAAAAAAACTAAAACAGAGAAATATTTGTTCTCCATTATATTTAAGGCTTCATTAGAAACGCAAGACAGGTAATTTAAACGCTAGGTTACTTAAACGATATAAGGGGTGATCCATTTCGAGGTTCTATACTTTTTTATAGAAAAAAAAAAAACACAGAAAATTCAAATTTAATAGAGAATGTTTATTATCATTTGAAAGAACATTCTTTGGTATTAATTTTTTGAAAATTATGTCTATCAAATGTTGGCCGTTGCCACGTCGCAGATGGTCCATTCGTTGAGTCCTATTTTCGATGACTTGTTCGAGCATTTCGACTGGTAACTGGCGAATGATACGAATGTTGTTTCCACTAAGGCTTGTACGAATAAACTTTAGACTTTAAATATCCCCACAGGAAAAAGTCTAACGGTGTGATATCACACGATCTTGGTGGCCAATCGACCGGCCCACAACGTGAAATTATGTGCTCACCGATATATTCTCTCAATAAATCCATTGATTGATGCGATGTGTGGAAAGTGGGCGCCGTCTTGCTGAAACCAAATGTCGCCGAGATCACGAGCTTTAATTTTAGGCATCAAATAGTCAGTCACCATTGACGGTTACGTTCGCATCGGCATCATTTTTAAAGAAAAGATAATTCCACCGGCCAACAAACCACGCCAAACCGTTGTTTTTTCTGGATGAAGTGGCAGCTCTTGAATCTCTTCAGGTTGTTCTTTGTCCCAAATGCGGCAAATTCGTTTGTTTACATACCCATTGAGCCAGAAATGGGCTTCATCGCTTAACAAAATTTGCCTCGAAAACGTCGAATCTTATTGGAACTTTTCAAGAGCCTATAGAGCGAAGCGATTCAGGAGTAAGTCTTGCCATTATGAAATGTCAAACAATACTAAACAAAAATAACATGACAGCATGCCACGACTCACACGTGATCTGTCAAAAAAAAAGGCTACTGTAAAAAGTATCTCTACTTTAATCACCCTATATTACCAGCTTTATTACAATTAATAAAATGCTAGTATCAGGCAGTGGTTTAAAAACATTTTATTTTGGAAACAATTTGGTAGCTCATGATCCACTGGAGGTTTCTTAACGAAGTTTCACAGACACCAAGTAGAGGTACCTTCGGATAGTTGTGAGGACGATCGGACTCCTAGAGCGAAGCGGGGCTTGTGGGTTTATCCCCTAATTTGGGCATACTTTTTTGCTTGATATGTCATCAAAAGTTTATTTATAATTTAAATATTAAGAGTTTTTTAAATTTAGATATTCTTTAAAAATATTTACACAAAATATGTTTATATGTCTGGCTTATCTCTATTGGGGGCATTTCTTACGAATGTTGTGTCGCAACAAAGTTACACGCCTCTGAATTAGGAAAAGTTACCATTTTTCAGGTTTTCCCCCAAAAAAGAGTTATGTCTTTTTTGCTTATATCAATTAAACTTTTTTCGGTACTCGTAAATTTTTAAAATATCTTACAGGCAACCAACAGCCAATGCGAATAAAAGAAAAATGGATGATAATTGTGTCAAGGCTAACACCGAAATATAATTTTACTTTAATTAATTTTTTAATTAATTGAATGGTTTACACAGTGCAACACGGAAAAAAATAACCATATACGGACACCACTACCTGATAAAAAACCAAAAAAAAAAAAGACCTCTGTCTCCCAGTTTTGCCCAAAGTCCTCCAGGTTTTTTTTATGGGCCCTCAAAGATGTGGGGCCTCGATGTCATTTTTGCAAAAAAATGATCATTTACTCAAGCTCATATTTTATTTTGATATACTCTCTGAGGCAAAGTTGTAGCTCTTGTCATAAAGAACAAAAATTGTTAACATATAAAGTTAAAAAAACTTCATCTTCAAGGTCAAAATCGCAAAAAACTTTAAAAAATTCAATTTTTTACGTTTTTTCCCTTGTTCAGGTCCATAGGTAGCAAACCGTTCAAAATTCAAGGAAACAATCAACTATAAAAATGAACCCAAGATCTCAGTAAACAACTTTCTAGAATATATGAACTTCCTAGGAATGATTCTTAACACCGTTTAGGTAGCGCTTAGGTAGCTGCAAAAGTGAAAAATTTCCCGGGCTACAACTTTGCCTTAGAGAGTATATCAAAATTTCAAACGGTTTGCAAAATATGAGCTTGAGTAAATGATCATTTTTTTGCAAAAATGACATCGAGGCCCCACATCTTTGAGGGCCCATAAAAAAAAGCTGGAGTACTTTGGGCAAAACTGGGAGACAGGGGTTTTTTTTTGGTCTTTTATGACGTAGTGGTGTCCGTATATGGTTATTTTGCCATGACTTAAAAAATTACACAGTGTGTTATTTAATTAAACTATTATTTTAATCTTTCTTAATTATTTATATAATTGAATGAATTAAAAACTTAACCAAATTTGTATCTGAATCAATTAAAACCTTTAATTGGACAAAAAAAAATTTAAAGCGTCATCCCTTGGCTACAAAATACAAAAAAATGAAAACCTCATGGTAACCAAAGGCATGGTAGCCTACTTAATAAAATACCTCAATCTGTTCGAACACATTTTTTCCGTTTTGGAAATTAAGTTGTCAAAATATAAAATATTAAAATGTTTATCGCCATGTTCGTCAAGTGAAATGGTCTATAAAAACCCAACCCCTGGAAAAATATTGATGCCTACTAGCAAAAAGTGATATTTAAGTGAATATAGCTCATATTATTAAATATTTTGCAGTGTTTTGTGTAAGTTCATTAGTATGAAAATAATGTTTTTTTAAAGTAAGTATAAACGCTTTATAAAAAATTGTGACAGCTAAATTAAACTCTTTTGTTTGAATTTTAAATAAAATATTTGTGTTGTAATACAAAAATAAAATCATTGACAGGCTGTAAAATGCTTTGCTAAGTGTTTGTCATGTTCTTCAAAATGCTTTATATGAGTTGCAGTTAAACGCAAGTGCAGTAGTAGTATTACTCTAAGAGTCTTTTTTATATTTTCAAATTAAATGTTTAGCTTTGTAAAACTTTCCACTCAGATTTCCAGACATTAAACTCAGTAGCAGAGAGCTTGTGTTAAATGTTAAAATTTTCTGCTATTTAATTGCAAACAATATTTTTAATTTTTTTTAGAGTGATTTTTTAGGCGTTTAATTTTCAAATAAAAAACAAATAAAGAAAAAGTTTATAAATAAAATAATCTTTTATTAGTGTGCATTAATTATTAACTTCTAATTAATGTAGGGGTCCTTACCCTTCTACACCTTTTCGTGCTTAATAATTTGTTAAACTTGTTCCACAACATGAAATCCCTAGTAATCCATTTGTCTAAGGCTTAGATCCATCATAGCATCCACATTAAATATTGTTACGTTTTTACTTTATGTTGGGTTCTTTTAATTGCAAAATAAATACACTCTGTTATTACTTTTACTGTAAGTCGCTTTATTTATTTAACACCACTGTTCAAAAATACAGCAAACTGTTAAACACTCTTAAAATTTGACAACTGAACTCTTTGACTTTTAAATTAATACTGCCATACTACTCGCCAGCACGATTCACTTATATAGGTGATTTAAAAGCACCAGAATGTTCTATTCCAGACAGATCTGGCAGGTTCGATTGTTATTGCTCTTGTTTTCTGTTTGTGTGGTTGTTTATTTCTTTATACCTGTTTGTGTGGTTGTTTATTTCTTTATATCTGTATGTGTTGCTGTTTATTTCTTTATACTTGTATGTGTGGCTGTTTATTTGTTTATGCTTGTATTTATGTATGTGGCTGTGTATTTAACTGATGAGTGTTTATTTAATGTGTGTGTATATGCGAATGTTTGTTTAAGGCGTTACTCTTTATTGTTTGTTTCTTTCTTTCATTATTGTAAGAAACAAACCATTAATGTTGTTGTTCGAGAGTATTGTGGTTCTGGGCCTATAATAACAATATATTTCTCATGGTCCCAAGCTTTACTTTTGGTCATGCGTTCTATCATGGTAGCCTCCATCTTAAGCCTGACCCAGATGATACTTGAAGTTTCCATGACCTATAACTACAGTAGTTGTACCTATTGGCTCTGAAGTAGCTTTAGAAATATACCCGTTAAACTCTTCAGAAGTTTGCATCTCCATATTTTACGGACGGAATTGTGATTTACAATTCGATTGAGTCTATTTTATTTCCTCTTTTTTTCCAGTCTCCTTTAAACCATGCGTTGCCAGATCCATACAAATATAATTTCGTAATTCTTTATCTTTTATTTTAATTTGCTTATTTTTTAATTGTATGTTTTTGGAAATTTAATTTAACAAATAAAACTTAAAACAAATAAAACTATAATTTTATGTTTTGAAAATTTTTAATTTTGAAAATTTTAATTATTATTAGTCGAACTGTTTTATTTGATTTTTATAGGTATTTATTAGATTATATGGTGGAGAAAATAACAGGCAAAATATGATAAAAGAGTAAGCGCAATCAAAATACTTTGGAAATAACTCGGCTATTTGTAAAGGGCTAGACCGATTGACACGAGTATAAGAGAGGAGTATTAAGTTTTGAGGAAGGTCTAGTTAATACCTACAAAGTGATGCATAAAACCTTAAATTATCTATAAATGAGTTAGTTATAAGCAATTAAAAATTAAAATTTTTGATTTTTCGATACCCTGGCCCAGTTTTTTTTTTTTAATACTGAGTACATTTTCAGAAAATATTTTAAAGTTTTTTTTTTTTAGTTAGCGAGCAAAATTTTAAATATTTTGGCAAAATTTCAAGGTTATATATTTTCTGAGTTAAAACCTAGACGATTTTCAATTTAAAAATTCCAAAATGTTGTGTATTTGAGCTTAAAAAGGGCCATCAATCGATTTTAAATAGAAAAACATTTTCTTAAGGAATATATAAAAATTTTATAATTTTGTGTAAGCTAACTAACTTTTTGTGTGTACGTTTAAACCAAATTTTTTGTATAACCACTCGCTTTTAGCAGATGAACTACCTTAAAGTTGACCTATTTTACATCGTAATTGTGACTTTAGTCTATAGGCTCTGAAATCCCAAAGCTGGGATCGATAAATAAGACGGCTCTAATAAAGCTATATAGGCATACTTCCAATTAAAGCTAAAAGTATTTTATAAGCTCTAGTCCATACTTTGAGTTTATGGGCAAAATATTAAAGTTAAAGAATTACAATTTTAGGAATTTTGGTGTTTATTTTGGGAATAGTGGGATTTTCTTTCTTGTCGATTTTTTTAAATTTGCTGACATATCCATAGAAAATTTAATTTGAATCGTTTAACTGATAACAATTTTGTTGCATATTTAATTTTTTTATTTTCCTTGAATTGGACCATTTTTACCAAATTTTCGAAATTTACAGATAACAGCAACGAATTTTCAAAAATTTTTCCTAATATTATTTTTTTTTATGTATATAACTGTAGATGAGGTAGTCTGCTATAAAACAAAATATGATTCAGCTCAATATATTTCTTACGTGCAAAACTATGTACTTTTAAATATTAGTACTTCCATATTTATCACACTTACTAGTTTATGTTAACATAACAGTTTCCTACCATAACATAAATCAGTAACATAACCTGATAAAAGTAAAATAAATATAAACTTGTTTTGGATCAAGCCTAGCCCTTTACAAATGGCTGAGATATATCCAAAATATTTTCATTCTGCCCAACTGTGCGGTGGAACACACCGGACTTAATATATCAGACCCATAGCTGTTGAAAAATGATTAGAAATTTGATTACTTTTTACTTTAGCATAACAAATCTATGTCGGGATTTCAACGGATCTCTACGCTTGAAGTCTCCTGTATCCATTTTTACCATCTTTGCGATGTTCCTACTTCAAGTTTTTATTTAAAAGTAATTAGGAAAATAATCATAGTTACTTATGTAACTATCAAATAATCAAAGATAAATTTTTTTAATTACTTTTTATTGGTTAAATAATCAAAACAATAATTTGACTTGTTTAATATACCTTTGATAATCAAAAAGAACCAAATATTATCTTTGATTCTTGTACTTTTAACTCTTTTGGACTACTCGAAAATAATTTCTAGCTATCGTGATTATTTCTAGACAATTTTTAATCGATTTCAAATCGTAAACAAAAATTTTTTACCACTTCATTAAATAACATTGCAACTCTTAAAAGGTAATAGTTATAATTGAATACTAATGGTAATTACAAAACAACAAGTGGACTGTTTGCCTATTCGCCTGTTAAACCTAACTTAATAAAATACAACAACAGCGAGAAATAACCGAACTTATTTTATCTACTTTTGAATTTATTTGACTTCACATACTTTAAGCCATTGGTTTATTATTCAAAGCCAAAAAAAATGATTTTTTTATATTCATTCAATATTCTCTAAAATAATTAACTTGTTTGTCATTTACACGTTTTTAATGTTTTTTTCGTTTTTAAGCAAATTAATTTTTTTTGGCAAACATTTTTTGTTTAATTTATAAACACAAACAAATTGTCTATTGACATAGCAGAAATTAATTTCAATTTAATGCAAACATTCGTGAAAAAAAATTATATTTAAATCTAAATCTAAAAACAGTTTCGAGTTGTGGTTAACTTTTCAAACAATAATTTATTTTGCTTATAACAACACTGGGTAACAAAAGAAAAAAATATTTATTAGATATTCACTCCAATAATATCTGATTAGTGGTTTTATGAAAAGCAGGGGTTTTATTGGGGTTTAAATCAGTTATTTGAATATCACGATATTCAAATCGTAGGGCGGTTGCAGCACTAACATCAACAGCTGCCAACTCAGCAAGTATAGTCGATACTATTTCTTGGTATAATTTCGAAATTTTAATAAAAAATTGAGTTCGTTTGTAAAATTATTAAAATATTGTGTAAGCACAATTTTCAAAACTATATCTAACAGGATTTCTACAATTTTATTAATCGACTCAAATCAAAACTGGTAGGTGAGTGCAAAAAGACTTTCGATATGCCGAAGGACAATTAAAGGGTTAGATTTTGTTGGGCTCCGGGTCATTGCAATGCTAAGGGCGACAAAATAGCTGACGAAATCGCATGATTGGAAACGAACTTAGATTGAGTATAGTCGATGAAGCCATCGATTAGTCACTGCTATACGTTTCTATCCGATTAGTTAGTAAGGAAAACTAATCTGCCCCGCGAAGATGGCCTAGACTCGATGCAACAAAAAAAAAAAACAAACTACCTCTGGGTTTAGACAGAAAATTTCTAAGAGTCGTTTTGGGGTGTGATCACTGGCCATTACGCCATTAGTGATGCGTATATGTTACCGGTAGCCCGGATTGGTTTCTGTAGAATTTTCGAGGACAAAGTTGATGGATTTGCAAACTGTAGAGCACATTTCGTGTCGGCTGACTGAGTGATATATGGGGGGATTCATATAGGTCTCTCTTTTTGTTTAGTTTTACTTAGCTAAAGGGAATTACAATGGACCCTCTCTGAGACTCCGAGTAGCACAACCCTTCTTAACCCAACTTTAACCTAACCTAATCATTATTTGAATCCAGTGAATCGCTCCAAAAATATCAATTACTTTAGGGAAAGCTGATTACATTAGAATTTTTTAAGATTCTTCAGTCATGTTGCACTTTAAGTGTAACGTAAAACGCTATAGCTCCTCAGACCCATAGCTTTTCTTCTGTGATGTCCATTTAATTGGCTTCTGTTTTCTCGTATTTTACAAATAATAATTTTAGGCATCTGGTCATCAAAATTTAGTTTTTATTTGTAACAAAAAGTCACAAGAATCTCAGTTCGCCAATAATTAACGTTACTTGAATACTTCATGCAATACGCTCCCTACCAAAATGTACTTGATTTTCAGCTGGGGTTTTACTTCATTTTTTTTTGTTGTATAAAAAACAACACTGGCTGTGAAGGTTCTTTGGCAGGTACAAAAGAACCTCCCTACTTATAGACAAGCTCTTTGGCAGGTACAAAATAACCTCCCTACTTATAGACAAGCTCAGTCAGTAATCAGTATATGGAGGAATCAGTCCACATAACATTTTACTCTTCGCGGCATAAGGATAATTTCATTTCCAATACCCCTTGAAAAATTTCAGTTTTTCAGCCTTAACAATTAATTATAGGTCAACCAGGAGGCATTTTAAATTCACATTGTTCGCTCTCAAGTTGTGATATAAATCCTTGAATCGTTTTAAAAAATTCCACATCAATAATATACATACATACATACATACATACATACATACATACATACATACATACATACATACATACATACATACATACATACATACATACATACATACATACATACATACATAAATACATACATACATACATACATACATACATACATACATACATACATACATACATACATACATACATACATACATACATACATACATACATACATACATACATACATACATACATAAATACATACATACATACATACATACATACATACATACATACATACATACATACATACATACATACATACATACATACATACATACATACATACATACATACATACATACATACATACATACATACATACATACATACATAAATACATACATACATACATACATACATACATACATACACAATAAAACAGTAACTCATTTCCTGTCTGTCTGTCCTTCTCTTTGTGTTCGCATCACCTAAAAACTATTGGATGGGTTTTAGTAAAATTTTGTGAGATGGTACCTTAGTATCCTGATTCCAATATAGGAATAATAATTAAATTTTCGGAATCTTTTTCCGTAATAATATCTTATTTCCAAGAGAAATTGGAGAAAAATCAGTGAAAGTACGCCGATTCTTTTAAACGATTTAAAGGTACTGCATATTTTAAGTCAACTTTTATTTTTGAAGGCAGGATATTTTATGCACTGTTGCGCAACAGATGGCGCTGTTTTAAAATAATGAGTAACTCATTTCCTGTCTGTCTTTTACAGAGCTTTAGAAGAGCAAAATCGAACAAAATATTGCCTGTGCGCACACAACACGTGTGGGCACAGTTAGTATTATATAAAATTATAAAAGAAAAGAAAAAACAGCTGAGATATGGTTAAATGAAAAAAAGAAAAAACAGATTGCATTTAGAATTGCAGATTTTTGTTTTTTGTGTTGCATTGTTAATTTTATTGTTGCATCGTGTAATAAAATTTCTGTTTATTCAGCAATATTTATTGGGTTTTAAGCTCATACTCAGACAGTTCATTAAATAAAAATCTAATTTTTTGAATTGTTTTCTATATTTGAATAGTTGATTTGAAAAGTTGTAATTAACAAAAACTAATTAAAAAAATATAAAAATCAAATTATAGTAAAAAATTTATTATTTATTCAGTAATTAAAAATATATAAATAATTAATAGTCAACGATATGAAACATTGATAGAAATAGTAGTAGGAATTGGAAAGAAATTATACAAATATAATATTCAAATTCACAATGTTCATGGAACTGAAAAAATATTGCTTCTGGAATGATCTCCATTAAAACTGAGGGGACGCACAGGTTTTGTTTGTTAAGACTAGCTTTGCCTAAAGCTATTTAAATATTCTTTCAGCAACGTTTACTTAATAATATTCAATCCTTTTATAAAGCAAAAGAAGAGGGCGCTTAAGTCACCAATTATTTAGAAAAAGTTGGTTCATAGAAAACCTAATATTTTGAAAAACTTTAATTGATATTAATTAATTTAAATAGATTAGCAATAATTTCTTTAATAACTTCTAGTTTTGTATTTACATATCAAAAATTAGTTCTACCGTTTTAATAATATTTAAAGTTTATCATTTTTTATAAAATTAATTCCTTAGAAACCCTAGGAATATGGATTGGGAGAAATTCAGAAATTCTCCCCACGGGTATGATGGCTTTCACACGAGAACTGGATAACTCCACTTCCTTTTTATATGGGACACTAAGAGATGCTTATCATGGATAATGTGGCGAACAGTAGCCGTCTAAAAACTCCACCAACCGTGGAGTAGTAGGCTTAAGCATAAATAAAGCGAAGCAGGTTCGAGATCTCTGTAATAGGGCCAAAAAATTCCGCTGGAGTTTCAACACCTTCAAAAAAAAGCGATAATTATAAGAATGTTTCTGTGGAGACATGGAGAATACCACTGAGGCGTCCAGCTTGTGTAATTTACTCTCTAAGGAACCCGGCACGCCTGAGATCTTAACTAAGCTAGTGGGGAACTTTACTGAAAGTAGTACGGTAACCCTTAAACTATTAATGGAAACTTACTTCCCGGACTGTATGGATGTCGAAGGAAGAAAAGCGCCCTCTTTTAGCGACTTTCTCTTCATCATTCATTCATAGATGCGAACTAATGCAGTGAATTCTTTTAAACCCTACAAAACCTCGTGTTCAGACTGCATTTTCCCGGCGTTAACACAGCAATCGATAACGGCTATCATGCAATGGTTTATCTGCATTTTTAGGGGCATCCTGATGTATGGGTACATTACCAAAGAATGAGGAGAAGTGACCGTAGCGGGAAGAATAAACCATATAACTGCATGGAACTACAGGCCAACTAGTTATTCATCGTTTCTATTGAAAACACTGGAGAGACTGTCTGATGTGTATGTTAGGGATGTCTATCGCCAAATAACTTCTGTAGGGCTCAACATGCATACCTAAAAGGAAGATCAGTGGAAACAGCAATTCAAAAAGTAGTCGAAAGAGAATAGAGGAAAAAATTTTATTGGCTACCAAAAATGGGCAGCATTGCTCTGGAATAGTTAAGGGAAGCCAAATACCTCGGCATAATTCTGGATTAGAATCGTAATGATGAGAACAGTATGATAAAAGATCTATGTGCATTATGTGCATACAAAAGGGCCCTTGGAAAAAGATGGGGTCTGAAACCTTACACGGTACAATGGACGTACACGGCGGTGATCAAGCCTATCCTCACATATGGAGCACTTGTCTGGTGGAAAGTGATGGACACCAAAGTACACCTCTCTCTTCTAGATAAGGTAAGCGATCGCAATCATTGGTGCAAAAAGGTCCACTCCTCAGGCCAGTTTGGTGACAATGCTGGATCTGGCCACCTTTTTTACCAAACCTAACCTACAAAAAGTTGAATCAGATTTTCTTTTTTTCCTGTAGACCTGGATATTAATGTATTAATGTTTTTTTTTATGAAAAAATGTGTTTTGAATTGTTCAACAAATTTGACACAATAATCGATTTTTTATGAAAAATGTAAGTGATCAGAGATTTTCATAGCGTAGCTGCTAAAAAGTTGTATACAAATTTGGTTTAAATGTTTTTTTCGTAAGATACATTTCAAGAGATGCATTTCATTTCATTTCATTTCATTTTGTTTTTTTTTCTTTAATTTATGGTAAAAATTACTGTTTTACATTGATTTTTGTTTCGGTATTTTATGACATGTTTAGCTGTCTTATTTATGACATGTAGGCTGTTTTGCTACAAATAATTAAACTACAAATATTTTACCTAATATTTTCTTTGTTTAGTAAAAAAATAATAAATTAAATTAAATTTCCAACCAACCTTTTAACAAAAATCGAATCTTAATGAAAAATTAAAATCAAATTTAAAATGCATTAAACACAAAAACCAAAATAATTGAAATGATTTCTTTCGCACTTTTGTCCCGACCAACTTAAAATAAGAATTTTAAATTAAATGAGGTCGTTCATTTAAAACAAATTAATAAAAAAAACTTCGTCTTAACAAACTGAAGGAAGTCATAAATTCAACTCACGTTTTTCAATTTTCTACCCCACCACCATTTTAAAAAGAAAATTTTGAATAATAAATGAAATGTACAAATACAGCACAGTGGTCTGGAAAAAATTCACACTTTCAATCGTATATTGTTGAAATAATTGTTTTTTATTTTTTCTTTGCTTTATGTTGGTTGGTTGTTAGTTTGAGTGTGAAGAAATGTTAAACTACAAAAAAAGTACTCAATATTTTATTGAAAATGAAGTAATAAAAACGAACTACTTTTACGGACAGACAATTCCAATTGGTTTGGAAAATGAAAAATACCACTTTTATAAAAATATAGTTTGAAGTTAAAGAAAGTTAACGACTTCAAGTGTGGCGACAATATAATTAATACTAAAATCTAGGGGGGTTACTCTCTATTGCGATACGAAAGAAAAATGGTACGAAATCGAACGATTTGTACTCTTTCAAGCGTTCGCGCATTTTTCTTTCGCATATATTTTTTGCAAAGATGGCAGCACTACACTCTGTAATGCGAAAGCGTATGTCTAATCCGTTCCATAAGCCCAAATATTTTGCGATAGTAAAAGAGCAAGCGCAAAGGAAGAAAACATGTAATTACTTTAAAAATTCTTGCAAAAAAAACCGACTACCAAACAAATATATGTGCATCAATTCTAAACTAAAAATTTAAAAGGACGTAATCTGTAAGAAATAGTACCCAAATCAAATACTTGTTGCTCTAACGGACATAGTTTTATACGTTCTGTACTTTCAAATTTTTATCCATAACGGTTCAGCAGATAAAGCCATATACGACAATTTACATCAGATATGAGGACACCCTTTATTTTTTTACACTTATTATTACTGAAACAGTAATAAAAAGTAACGGTTCCAAAGATATGGCCATATAGGTTAAACAATATCACCTAGGGGACATTCTTTAATGTACAATTTTAAATTAAACAATTATTTTAAAGGACAGATTCTTTGTAAATTTCAAATGTCTATCTAAAACGGTTCAAAAGTTTGGCCATATGCATCAATTGACATCAACTATTGAGACACTCTTTATAATTGTAAATATTTATAAATGTAGTAGTGGCGATTCTGTCTAATTTTCAAGAGTTTGTCTATAACGGTTCAAAAGGGCTAGATAGGTAAAATTACATCAATTATGGGGACACCCTTTAGTTTCCAAATTTAAATTATATACTTGATATTATAACGGACTTAGAATTACAGGTTCGTTGTAAATTTCAACCGTCTCTCTGTTACGGTTCAATAGTTTTGCAATATACATCAACTATTGGGACACCCTTTAACTTCTAATTATAAATATTTAATTTCTGATTATAAATATTGGACGTTCTGTCCAATTTTCAAGTTATTGTCTATAATGGTTCAAATGGTTCATATATTTAAATTGATGTCACATATAGGGACACCCTTTAATTTTTAAGTTTATTTTTTTATTAATTTCTGTTATTGGCAGCTATAGTAATAAACAGTTTTTTAAAATTTTAAAAGGGTGCCTTTTACGGTTCATAATACACGTAAAAAACAGGTATGTTGTATGGGGACACCCTTTAATTTTCAAAATTCTGAACTTTTTTTAAAACGGGACAATTCTGTAAGCATTTCCTTTCTAATAAAGAAAAATTTGAAATCGGTTCAGAAATGACTGAGTTCTGCGGGCACAAACACAAACAAACATAAAAAAGCAACATTCAGACGAATTGATAACCTTCTTCTTTTTTGGAAGTCGGTTAAAAGTGTGTTTTAATTGATATCTAAATTGTTATTTTTAGAGAAATCAAACCAAATAGTTAAAAACAAACAGCGACAGTTTTTAATTTTAGTAGATAGTGATTTGGCCATGAAGCAGTTGCTGCGAGTTAATACCTAACAATACGGAACCAAACTGTAGCACAAAATATTTAGATAATCTTATGGAGATCCTGTAAGGGATATATCTGATTAAAAAATTTATATATTATGCTATTATTTACTATATACGTGGATACTATTTGCGTGGATTTCCTGTAGAACTTTCAGTAACGGAAAAAGTTAAAATAAAGCTATTTGAATTTGAAAAAAAATCTATAACCGATTTATTATACCAGCGTTTATTTATGGAAAGTATATCGAGCCTATCTACTTGCAACTCATTTCAAATTAATTTACGTCTTTAAACCATAATCCATCAATATTTATATGTAAATTCAACCGGCTTAACTTTTGTTTACATATTTTAAACTGTTAATGTTGCCACTTTTTCATAAATTTTGCGAAAGGTGTTGCCTAAGTCATAGAAAGTACCGATTTGCCCTCTTATCGCATTGAGCTTTCGAATCGAAATTCCTTTCGCATCGCAATAGAGAGTAACCGCCCAGTTGTTTTCGGTTTTACTCTTGCTATTGATTTAAAGTAAACAAATTCCTTAAACAACCAATTTACATGAATTTGTTGGTTGCCAAAATGACACAATATAATTTTTGTGGGAAAATGTACAAAACTCTTAAAGCAAAGTTAGGTTCAACCAATAGCACTCTGCTTTTGAATATTCCATAAAAATTACATTAATTTTAAACCTTTATTATATTAATATCAATATTACTCACACTATTTTGTTCTACACCAAACTTTAATAGTCTTACTTTTATAGTGATGCCGGTATGTTCTGTATATTTACTTTTCATCCTGCGTTATTCCTGAGGATGTTGCAATATAAGTTTTTTATAAATAGCTGCACGCAAATAAAAGCCATTATGTTCCCTGTAAAAATATATGGTTGCGATGAACAAATTTTATTTGTTTGTAACATGACTTTGGTTAAAATTGTATCATTAAATGTGTACCATGTACAGAAATTTTAACATGGTTGATTTACGCTGTGTAATTTTTGCTCCACAATCAAAGTTTTTTCGTACGTAACCAAAAAATTTTTAAAAAAGAAAATTATTTGTTTGTTTTTGTCATCGGAGTTTATTGGTTTGTTCTTAAAAAATAATAATAAAAAATGTATAAACAATTGTTTCGGAAGTTTATATACATACATACATGTTCAATTAATTTTCGCTGTTGAATTTGTGTTTCTCGGTGTGAGAATGAAATTTAGTTTAATTTTTTTTTTTAAATTAACAAAAAATTTTCAAAATAAAAAACTGAAAATAATTGGTGGTTTATTGCTTTGTTGACATCTCCTTGCTATGTTAATCAATCAATTTTTTATTTTTTTCAAACTTTTCTTTTTGTGACATTTTATTTTGCCTTCATATTATCTTCTATTTGTCCAGGGGTGAAAGGTCAGGGGAGCTTCTCCTGATGGATTCTCTAGAGGGGGTTGAAGCCACTTAACTTATATGACCCAAACAAAAACCATGGTGAAAATTTTTTCGTCCTCTGCCAGGGATAGAACCTGGAATACTTCGTTTCGTAGGCACGTACTCAACCACTACACCAAATGTATACTTTATATTCTATGTTTTAACAAACAGTTTCTATGTTGATTTCTATAAACGAAACAAGAAAGCTTATATAATGAAGAAGATATCCTTATTAAAAAATTAAAAACTTGATTTACACATAATCATATAGGAACCTTAATGAAATCAATCAGAAAAACCTTTTTTAAAAAATCAATTAGGTAGCCTAATGAAATCAATAAGAAATTCCTTTTTTTATACAAATCAGAAGAAAACCTAATAGAATCAAAAAGTTTTTCTCTATGGATTGTTTTTTTTTTTTTTTTGTGTCAAAAATGAGTAAAAAATTGTGAATAACAAGTTTTCTTATTAAATTAATGGGATTACCTTATTGATAAAATTAAAAAGATTTACCACATGAAAATAATAAAGGAATCCCTTTGAAAATATCGTATTTTCTTTTTGCTGGCATAACCCTTAGCCTAAAAATATTTCATAGAGAAAATCTTTTTGATTCTATTAGGCATTTTTGGCTCTGTGTATAATTATCAAAGAAAAAATACTAAGCATCGCCTCGTTTACAATAAAGTAGCTGGGAAAGATTTAATATTAGATTGTATATCAAACTGTTATTTAGCTGTTGAGTATCCGAGTAATTTTCTTCATTAATCCAGATTGATTTTCCCAAAATTATATAATATCAATTTTGCAAAAAAAACCGACTTCAAAACAGATAGAAGCGCACAAGTTATAAAATAAAAATGTAAGAAGTAATCTGTAAGAATTAGGTTTAAACCAAATAATAAATGCGCAAAAATTAGCGGAAAACAGTAAAGACTATGTAAATGTCAATCCTCTCCCAATTACTGTTCAAAAGTTAAGCTATTTTTACCAGCATCCGTATTTTATGGGGACACCATTCACGCCTCTGTCTATAACGGTTTCAAAGATAGGGTCACATAGATCAAATAACATCACCTATTGGGACACCCTTTAATTTACAATTTTAAATTAAAGACCTGTTGTTATAGAGGACTTGGCCACAAAGATTCTGTTTAAATTTCAACTATCTGTAGAACGGTTAAAAAGTTTAACCATATATATCAAATTACATGAACTATTGGGACACCCTTTACATTATAATTCTAAATATTTATACCAGAGAAAGTAGTGGAAATTCTGCCTAATTTTTAAGTGTTTGTGTTTAACGGTTCAAAAGATAGGGCCATATAGATCAAATTACATAATTTATGGGGACACCCTTTAGTTTCTAAATTCAAATTGTATACTTGCTATAGTGGACTTTGCAATACAGGTTCCTTGTAAATTTCAGCTGTCTGTCTATAACAGTTCAAAAGTTTGGCCACATACGTAGAATTACATTAACTATTGGAATACCCTTTTA
Source organism: Phasia obesa (assembly GCA_949628195.1). NCBI lineage: Eukaryota > Metazoa > Arthropoda > Insecta > Diptera > Tachinidae > Phasia > Phasia obesa. The sequence goes on from OX451217.1 coordinate 46,856,138, forward strand.
TTTCCAAATTCAAATTTTATACTTTTTTTATAGTGGACTTAGCAATACAGGTTTTTGGAAATTTCAGCGGTCTGTGTACAACTGTTCAAAAGTATGGCCATATACACCAATACATCAAATTAAATGAACTATTGGAGCACCCTTTATTCTGTAAAATTTTCAACGTTTTGCCTATAACTGTTCAAGAGATAGGCTCAAATAGGTCAAATTACGTCACCTATGGGGACACCCTTTAAATTTTAAATTTATTTTTTCTTTAATTTCTGCTGTTGGGAGCTATATCGGTTCAGAAATGGCTGAGTTCTGCGGTTACATACATAAAAAAGCAACATTCAGACGAATAGATAATTTCTTTCTTTTTTCAAGTCGGTTAAAAAGGGAACAAATCTCGTTTGAGGTATATGTATATCGTCACATAAAATTCCTAACCTAAATAGACAATTTTGTGGAATTTTTTTTTTTAATTTTACAGATAATTTTTTAATATTATATACATTTTTTTTTTTAATTTTATAGAAAATGTTTTTGTAAAAATTTTATAGAAAATTTTTTTTGAATAATATTATAGAGTTTTTTTTTTTTTTAAATGTAATAAAAAATTTTTTATAAATTTTACTAAAAAATTGTTTGTATTAATTTTACTAAGAAATTTTTTGTAATTTTTGAAAATTTTTTTGTAAATTTTTTTTTTAAATTTTTCGTCAAAATTGTTTTTAACAATTTTTTGAAAAAAATTTAAAATATATTTTTTATTTTTATAAAATTAAGTTTTCCAAAATATATTTCTTTTTTTTTAAATTACTTTTGTTGAAGGAAATGCTTTCATTGCGCTTTCCGTAAAATAATTTTGCAGAACAGTCGCATGAGCATGCTCATCTAATGGCTTTGATCATAGGCTTATAAGCAACTGATATTGTAATTATTTTACTTTGACAAAACGTTATTTAAGGTACTTAGAATGTATCCTCTTATTTCTATAATACAGTTTTTGCAGATTTTAATACATTTTGGGCAAAGGCAACTTTTTAATACTACAACAAATTGAAATTAAAAACAATATTTTTTCGTACCCCTAATAGGTTTGCTGATACCATATATCAGCAAACCTCTATCCGTATTATAAACGCATTGAGATGACCGAGTAAAACGGACTTTCTATATTGAACGCTGTGCTTACGCGTCTCATTTTCGAAACACTCTATGCACAGAAATTAAAGGTTTTAATTAGTTTTAAAAAAGAAAAATTAAAGCAAATTTTTTGATTTTAAATGGTTACTATGGTTTTAGAGATTTGGATTTTTTCTGCTTTCTAGACTTAGTAAACTTCTCATTTGGTTTATTAAATTTTGACGATAAGAATCTGGGTATTTATTCAGAAAGTTTGAAAAATGCACTGACGATCTGGTTAAGCATCAGTGAAATAGCTATATATATGGATATGCTTTTTCGATAGTAATTAATTTTATGAAAGAATCGTTAAATATTTATTTAATAAATTTTGAAGACATTATGCGTGTTTAAAAATAAATAAGGTTTCAAGTGGTTTTAAATTAAAATTCAATTAATTTTTTAATTGCTTCAACTATATATTTATTTAAAACAGAACAGAAAAATTTCCTAATTAAACAAATAATTGAATCAATTAATTATTTAATAAAATTTGAATCTAAATCCATTTAAAACCTTTTATTGGTGAAAATATTTTTTTCTGTGTGTGTTTTGTTCAGTAGTTGTATAGAACATTTTTATAAGGCTTACTGCGTTTTGCTTGTGCTAGTAGTTTTTCGTTTTTTGTAATATTTAAAAATTTTTTTTTATTTGTTAAAATATTTTTGTTGTATTTTGTTTGTACAATCAAAGTGTGTTCGTGTTTCACTCAAACCATAAAACTGCTTGAGTTCATTCTTATTATGTTCAAAATTTACTCATACTTATGCAAATTTGCTTATAGAAACGCTGCAAGCTCATCGCATTTAGCTCGTTGGTCTTTTTATTCTTTATTTTTGTCCACTCATCATTACTCGTGTGCTTGGAACAAACATAAATTCAATGAAATATTATAATGAGCCTCTTATGAGTTTCCTTTTTTGTGCTTCTGCAGTGCGTTAGTGCTTAAATTTAAGTTATTTTTTCAAAAGTAAATTCTTTTAAAGCATGTTGTACAAACTGCCTTCTTTATGGCTGGTTTTATTCATTTTTACAATCGACATTTTATAAAATAGTTCTGTTTTTATGTTGTTTTAAAGCTACTAATTGTAAAAGAAGCTTTTACAAATGGTTCTGTTTACACAACCTCCATTTTTTTTTCATTAACATATTTTATTTGAACTCATTTTTTAAGGCTTTAGAGCAACATTTCACAAGAGGTCTTTTTTACTAAACAAAAAAACGATTTATCACAAACCGGCTGTCTTACAAATCCAGTTTGTCAAGAGGTAGTTTTTACAAAATGCAATTTTATAAAGGTGAATTTTCCAAAATGTAACCACTACTTTTATTTAAAATAAAAACTAGTACCGCTTATGTTTCTCTTTCTTATAACAGGTACCCATAAATACTGAATATAATGTCATATTTTAATGTACTTTGTGTATTTGTATTTTTTTATTCTTATTTAAATATGAAAATTAAATAAAACTATAAGAAAATATAAAATATGATTTAGAAATAAACGTTATTATACAATTAATTATAAAATTTATTGATCCTTAAACAAACTTAATGCTCACAAAAAAGCTACATTTAAAAACAAAAACTGGGAAAAACATTTCAAGTATGAGTGAAAGCTGCTGCGTTTAGTATTTAACTTGTATTTACACATTTTAATATTTAAAAGATAAACAGACAAACAACATTCACTCCAAATACAAATACAGAACTCACAAAAAATTATGTAAAACAATCACGTACTGAAGGCTCATTAGTTAGGAGCTACATACTCACAAAAAAGGCAGACATACTACTTGTAGTTGCCAAGCATTATACTGGTAGACAAATACTTTAAAGTAGATAATGATAACAACACCAGTAACACAACTATAGACGACAAAATTATTCAATAAGACATTTGGTTAGATTGTCCTGAATAAATTATGTGGGAGGCAAAAGATCCTTACAACGTTATGTGTATGTGAGAATGTATGTGTTAATGATATGTTTTTTTTTTTTTTTTTGGTAAAGACAAAAAATGTCTAATTATTAAATTTTATTCGTAGACAATATGCAAGTCTTAAAAGAATTAATTTATTTGTGGTGCAATATAAATAATCAGTAGAATGCTAACATGCAAACACATTTTGTATTTGTCATGCTCTTGATTTTTTTTTATAGATATAAAGTTGATTTAAGAATTTTATTTTTATAACGAATTTATCTTTCTTAAAGGTACATAAAATAAAACTGGTGTGGCCTAGACTCAGCTTTACCATACTTAATGGAAACAGATATTTTTATGGATACATAAAGAATAAAAGTTCAAAGAATATTCGAATCGAATAATTAATGATTTGCGGTTTGAGGTGTTCAGTAAACTACCCCTTGCCCCTTCCCGATTATACCCAAAATTTACACAGCTCTTCATCTCCATAAACCAAATGCACATACTGAATTTCGTTTTAATATGTCGGACGGTATGACCTGTAGACCGTTCACAAAATTTGGGGGTAAGCAAACTACCCCTTGCCCTCTCCCGATAATGTCCAAAAAATACACAACTCTTTATCTCCATATACCAAAGGCACATACTAAATTTCTTTTTGATATGTCAAAACTGTACAAACTCCACAAAAATAGTGGCAAGCCCACACACCCACCCACAGACATCATCGGGAAAATAGTAAAAATGGATTCAGGAGACCTCAAAACATATAAATCTTACTTTACCTTGTACTACGTATGGTAAAGTAAAAAACTAAGAGGTGTACATAAATTAAAAAATAAATAAATTTAGTTTTTATTACGGCAACACCGTTCAATATACCCAGTCAAATAATTATGCGTGCAATGCTTCAACTTCGATTTGAATTAAAACAAACAATGGAAATTGTGAGAATATATTTTTTTTTTTGAATTAAGAGTTGTCATATAGCTTGGAAAATGGATGTATTTTGGCAGAAGGTATTCACCATAGATCCTCGTTGTGATTGAGGTCTGGGCTTAAAGCAGAGTCTTAAAATTTGGTGTGGACTACTTTCGAATCAAAAGCGAACAAAATATTGTCAGGACGCACAGCATGCTGCTTGGTCGAGGTATATTTATTTAATTGTTAAACGATGTTAGTTTTTTGTTGTAAAAAGGACCCTGAAGTGCAAATGGGGATACAAAGTTTAGATAAGCATAATGGGTATATCAATGCCATACACTTTGGACATAAGGTATTTAAGGATAGTATGTGATCTGCTCCAAAAAACGAAACTATACAAAGCAGTCCAACAACTAAAGAATGGACCAGAACAATATTTTATGGAATTATTCTCCAGCAAATATTTCTATGACTGATCCTGTACCATGAACTCGTTTGTGGCATGCTTCCCGTGGGCGCAATATTTATGGAGACTATCAGGTTCGTCTAAATTAAACTTCTTTGGCACTGAATATCACAGATTCAAGTTCATTTTGCCAAAATTTATATTTTTTCATAAAATACCATATGTGCATTTTGATAACGTTGTTTTATACATGATTTAGGCATTCGGTGCTCATATTTAAGGTCTAACTATTATCTTATTATTTGATGCACACGTTGTTTAGTCACATTTAGACCAAGTTCTACTTTTATTTGTCTAGAACTTATGTGGCTATTAGTTTCTATCATCAGTAGTGTATATCCGGCCGCTACGTTTATTAGTCACCGTAGTCATCTTGAAAAATCAAGAAATTCGTTTTCGTGTTACGGTTTCCATTTAAAGAATCAGCATTTTGCAAACTTTTATGCAGGATTTACTCATTCAAAAAATTTGATTTTTTTATCTTATACATTAGCTTATTCACTATACTAACTTATCGTATAAACACAACTGGGACGATTGATGAACTTTGCACAGTACAACGAATTCGTCGACAAACATTCGTTGCGTAAATTCTTCGACTACAACACAATGAGTACGAACAAAGTTTAAAGAAGTGACAAAACCTTGCCGGACCTCTGATTTTCTCTGGCCACTTTTACATTCATCGGTAACATATTATTTCACTGTTATGCATTTTTATTTAAATTATGATAAAATAACAACAAATTGCATAAATTTATTAATTTATAATTATTGTTTTTTTTTACATTTATCAGCTGATCGTGTAACCATAATTCAACCGAAAAAAAACATAAATTAAAAGAGAAATATAAACAAAAAATAAATTTAAAAAAATAACACAACTATATTTTTTTTCTTTTTTTTTTGTTTAATTGTATGCTTCAAATAAAGAAGAGAACAATTCTTTAGAGAAAAAATAACTTTATTAACAAAAAACTTAAAAATTCGTAAAGAAAAATGGGCATTCTGCACCAATTGAGTAATCGTTCATCGTTGTATGAAACAGAAATAAACTTAACGCATAGTTCGTTTCACACATCGAATTTCGTCGAAGCACTGATTGTGTGCTTTATAATGAACGGAAATATATGTATTTTATATTTTGGTTACGAATATTCGGAACGAAGGGTTCGTCGTTCGCTGTAGTTGTGTTTATAGCATTATGGGCTGATATGTTGATTTGGCAAAGTTAAATAATTAACTTTGCACATATAAATATTTTACACTGGATTTTCGAAATACACTCAATTCTGTTTTTACACGGTCTTTTTTTACTCGGTTTTGATTTAACACTGTTTGAAAATAAAAAATATTGTTACGAAAGAAGAATTTATTCATTATAGGCTCTGAACCACAATACTCTCGAACAACAACAACATTAATGGTTTGTTTTCTTACAATGATGAAAGAAGGAAACAAACAATAAAGAGTAACGCCTTAAACAAACATTCGCATATACACACACATTAAATAAACGCTCATCAGTTAAATACACAGCCACATACATAAATACAAGCATAAACAAATAAACAGCCACACATTCAGGTATAAAGAAATAAACAGCCCCACATAAAGATATAAAGAAATAAACAACCACATAAACAGGTATAAAGAAATAAACAACCACACAAACAGAAAACAAGAGCAATAACAATCGAACCTGCCAGATCTGTCTGGAATAGAACATTCTGGTGCTTTTAAATCACCTATATAAGTGAATATAAGTAAGCTGACGAGTAGTATGGCAGTATTAATTTAAAAGTCAAAGAGTTAAGTTGTCGAATTTAAAGAGTGTTTAACAGTTTGCTGTATTTTTGAACAGTGGTGTTAAATAAGTAAAGTGACTTACAGTAAAAGTAATAAGAGTGTGTATTTGTTTTGCAATTAAAAGAACCCAACGTAAAGTAAAAACGTAACAATATAATTTTTTTACGCGATTTTTTTCCATTTGGACGATTCAAAATCATTTGGGCTTAGATTTTATTTGTAATATTTAAGTTTTGCGAAATATTTGTATATCAAAAACGTAAGCTGAATTCCCTTTTTGTGCATACAACCATTTTTACCTGTTAGAGCAATTGAAATGTGTTAATATTTTGTGTACTATGAATGCATCTCTACAAGAAGACGGCGAAATCTACAAATAAAAAACTACAACGTAGAGCCATTTGTTTAGAAAACAAAATTGAAATTTTAGATCGCCTTCGAAATGGAGAAGGTTCAAAATTGCTTAGCAAATATTCGGTTTAAACTATAAAAAAATTAAAATTCAATTAGGCAATCGTTGCTTTCTGGAACGAAACTATCTTCTTCAAATAAACGGTGGCAACACACATTATATATATGTACATGCATATATGTGCAAAAATAAACATGACTTCTTGTTCTTAAAAAAATTTTCGCTTTTTCACTAATTTTAATAGGTTTTTAGAGATAAGGAACCAATCACCTATTTTTGTATATGATCAATGTCTTTTTTACACGTTTTTTTACACGGATTTTTCTGTAACCAATCTACCGTGTAAAAACAGAATTAGGTGTATATATATATATATATATATATATATATATATATATATATATATATATATATATATATATATACGTAAGCCTCCCTTGCGAACTTCTTGTGGAGACTGGGCAAGGAATGATACCGAAAAAGGCAATTTATTTGTTTGACATTTGAAGAAGGTTTTTACCCCAAATGTATGTACTGATATAGCTGAGTTGCCATCAGTAGAGACTAGTACCGTAGTACCCCTAAGATTTGAATTTAGCGATATTAAAAGGGCAATAGCAGATTTAAACACCAAAAAAGCCTCGGACGTTGATAAAACAAGTAACAAGATGTTAGTTGAGTTGCCCCGTATAGGTCGCAGAATTATTCTGTTTGTTTTTAATGCCATCTTATGTCTTGAGTACTTTCCACAGAGTGGAAGGTCTCTTTGATAACTATGATTGCTAAACCAGGAAAAGACCACACAAAAGTAGAATCATACAGACTTATAAGCCTTTTATCAACGTGTAAAAGTTATTTGTGAGAATATTAATAACTAAGCTGAATCCA